>JARYHS010013630.1:387431635-387540795 GCA_031002005.1 Vandiemenella viatica
CGACTAAAGTCATTAAAGGCGGAGGGTTATGAAGTTATCATATTAATTACCTACTGCAGTGACGTGGGTATGCGGAAAACCAGATTCACTCTAACACAACTAGACAAAGTAATTTATAAGGTTAATAGTTGAACCACACTGCTACATGTGTTTGATTGAAACCATTGAGAAAGAGATATAAATAAGAAACTTAAAATGTATGATTGTCGCTGTAGAGTAGGTCTTGAAGAAACCACAAACATTCCAAAAGGGACGATATTGAATCGAATCACGTAAAAAGTGTATCATCCCAGTTGTAGATGAATTAGAAATTATTGAAGAGAAATAAAAATTCTTGTAATTCTTATTTTGGAAAGGGGCAGAAGCCTGAAGAAGCACTCTATTCGCTTTTTTAATGATGGACGTACGAAAAAGTATCAGACGCTAAATTTTCCCACGGAAAAATAATTAATAAAGAAGCTATCATATGATAGGGAGATCTACATCTATACTCTGCAATTGATAATTACTGTGGGTGGCAGAGGGTGCTTAGCACCTATCCTAATTCAGTGCATTCCAATCCCGAACACATAAATGTATCAGTACGGCATCTTATTTCTCTAATCTTATCCCTCTTGTCATTGCGACCTAAATAGGTTGGCGGAAGAAGTATTTCGTTGCACTCGTAAATTGAAGATTTTCGCATATTCTCCAACAAATTTAAACGAAAACGACGTCGTCTGTCCGCCAAACAATCCCAGCCCAACCCACGTATCAGCTCTGTGACACCTACGTAAGGACTGTAACTAGCAGTCACGAATCGTGCGGCTCCTCTCTGTACTTTCTCTAATGTGTCAATCAATCCCTTGCGATACAGATCCCAAATTCCACAACAGTATTCCAAATGCGGACGCACTAGTGTTTTGTACCCTATTTCCTTTGTATGATCGTTACAACTTCTCTAAATACGACCTATAAAACGTAGTTTAGAATTAGTTTTTTTTTTTTTTTTTGTAACAGTTTAACGTCCCTTTTTAACAACGTGGTCTTTTTTTAGAGACGGGAAAGGATGGGGGCAAGGAATGGGAAGGAATTCGGCCATGGCCTTTTGAAGGAAGCATCCCGGCATTCACCTGGAGTGATTTGGGGAAACCATGGAAAACCCAAATCTGGATGCCCGGACGGGGATTCGAACCGCCGTCCTCCCGAATGCGAGGCCAGAACGCTATCCGTTACACCACCACGCTCGGTGTTTAGAATTAGCTTTGCCTACGACGGAAGTTATGTGCAAGTCCCATTTCATGTTGCTTTGTATTGTTACGCCTAGATACTTCACGAAATCCACAGTGTCAAAAACTGAATTGTTGACTTTGTACTCGTGAGCAAACGGTGTCTTTTTATTACTTATTTGCATTGCCCTGCACTTTTTGCAGTTAAGTATAAGCTGCCATTTACGGCACCATTCCGAAATAACATCCAGATCGCGCTGAATTTCTAAGCAATCGTCAGAGCACCTCTCTTCCCTTTAAATAAGTGCATCATCAGCAAAATATCGCATCCTGCAATTAACGTTGTCACCGAGATCGTTTATAAAAATTAAGAAAAGAAGTTGTCCTATTACACTTTCTTGAGGAACCCCCGAAGTAACATCTTGCTTTGAAGAAGCTTCCCCGTCAACAACGACATACTGCGACCAACCAGTTAGAAAATCACGTATCCATTCGCAAATCTGATCACATATACCGTACGCTCGAATCTTCGCCAAAAACCGGTTGTTTGGTACAGAGTCAAAAGCTTTCTGGAAATCCAAGGAAATAGCACCAACTAGTGATCCTGCATCGATAACCTTCATTATGTCATGTGAAAATAGAGCCAGTTGCGTTTCACACGATCGGTTCTTCCGAAATCCGTGTTGGTTTGCTGTAAGTAACTCGTGTCGATCTAGAAACTTCATAACGTTAGAGCATATGACATGTTCCAGAATTCTACTGCAAACAGATGTTAAAGATATGGGTCGATAATTCCTAGGATAGATAAACTGAGAATTGCATGAGAATTATTACCTGCGGCTTAGAATGGCAGTAACTGTCAATCTGTGATCTGGTTAAGGGGTGGTGGTAAGTCGGATTTTCACCTTTCAGTATACGCTCGAATTTAGAATTTCTTCTCCAAAAACCACTTTTCTGGCTGGTTCCCCGAAATAGCTCTTGTGGATAACTCAGATACAGAAAGGCTTCTAGGAGAAACTTGATAGTAGTGGTCACGGAACATTAGTGTCCACTTGTACTCTATTCCCAAATACGTCTTAGCACGGGGGCTATAATGTGATGAGTGTACGAAATACTAGGGGCAGTACTTTCAGAGGTAGTAATGTGTTTCTCGCGGCAAAAGATAATATACGCTTACCCTTTTAGCGTAGGGATTTAAGTACCGAGGACTGGCCCAGAGCATGGATGGTTTTAATTAAGTACTGTGCCGTCCGTACTGTGTACTAAATTAAGACGATAAATAAATATTCTTGTCGAGGAAGCATATTAAAATGCTGATGACCTAGACGTCCAAATTACATTCTCTTGATCAGGCATTTTTACTGAGTTTTTGTCATCATCCACTATGATATCTCTGATCTCAGCCAACAAGGTGGCGTTGCGTGTTAAAACTGGACTGGAGAGGTCCTACCGACCTGGATTCTAATCCCCGCTCTGGCGTAATGGTAGTCCTGATTACAATTTTTTTTGGCGGTTTCACGTAATACCGAGGCAACTTCTGTAACGGTAACAGATCTTCGCCTCAAAAATTACGTATTTCACAAACAAAATATACACTTAACATACGTTATACAGATTATATGTATCTGAAACAGACTGCGACAATTCAACTACTCCATTAGTACTGTGCTCACGGCAGAGGCGGAAGGCGTGAGCATCAGAAACCCAGAAACTAGGTTGCCTAATCACATGGGAATACCACACCATCTTCTATTTCAACCGAGAGCAGTGTCACTGATGTTGAATTAGAACAAGGAAGGATATGTAAAATAATCCGCGGCTTATCACAAATGAAGGCAGTATGGCTAGGACGAACACAAAAACACTTTAACATAACTAGGGTTTCTTATCGAAATGATGTAAAGATAAGGCATATGATAAAGTAAAAGATTTGTACACATCCGGACCTATCGCAGAATCATGTGGTAAGTCTCAGCACTGAGGATTTTTTTTTTTTTTTTTTTTTTTTTTTCAGAAATATTGTTAAGCGTGTTCGTCCTTTCCCTCCCGTCTTAGTCTATGGTAAATGACGAACTATTTTTATGATCGTTCCTTTTTTTTGCGTTACCTAACACTAGGGATGGGCAAAATATATCGATGTATCGATATTTTTACTAAATATAATCGATATTTATCGCCGATATTTTTATTTTCGATATATCGATATTGTATTTGGTGTATCGATTTTAAGCACCAATTCAATATTTTTTCTACGAACGCAATTCAGTATCCAATTTAACCGTTACATGTATATAGGATAAATATACGTACATATTCAATCTTCTGAAAGTGTCTTAAAAAGTAAATTCGTTGAAATATAACAGCTTCATCAGCGGTTGAGAGGTTAAAAAAAGCTGTTAAATTTTAACACCTTTACGTTAACGTCATTTTTATGTCAGCATGTAAGCGGTTATTTTATCTTTGTAGTTGAAATTTCTCTTTTCAAGTGTTTTTTTTTTTTTTCATTTACGAATAACAATTAATTGGATACGTTCCAAGTATACAGAAAAATTTTGATGTCATGGAGTGATTGTCGCACTTTGAACGTAATAAACCAATTCTGGATTGCTTTAAATCCTCTATCCTAATGTTCATTGTAATGCTCATTAAAATACGCATAAAGACATACAACTTTCTCATGAATTACAGCCCCACTAAAAATTACTTTCTTGTGATTGCTGTCTTCGATTCATGTAGTGAGAGCGGTTTTTAGTTTTCAATCACTGTGACACCAATAGTTTTTACTTCTTCGAACTCCTATCCCGTGTCCGGTCGTAGGCGATTACCATTGAAGGTGTATATCCCTCCACGGAAAGTCCCAGGAAGATTAACTGGGGTGGTTTCCCGTTTCACCGAGCGCTGTGGTGTAACGGTTAGCGTTCTGGCCTCGCATTCTGGAGGAGGGTGAGTCGAATCCCCTTCCGAGCATCCAGAGAAATTAAGTTCCTTAGAAATAAATACATTCCTTGCCTGCAGCTACAATTCTGGACCCTCGTTTGAAACGTATACACTTTACCTCTCCAATCGGTGTGTCAAATTCGTTATCTACAATAAATAATGATATTCGTTTGGAACATAGACGACGAGAACAACGTTCTCCAGAAGTAAGGTAAACAGGAGCAACACAAGATATCGCAGATAAAACATCAGTTTGGTCCACACATGAAAAGCTATTATCCCTTAACACTACTGTTACGCAAGAGGTTCCAAGCTCTGGCTCAATTTCTAATGAGCTTAAGCAGTATCTGGACCGACCATTAATAGAAAATCAGACCCAGTAAAGTTTTGGGTGAATTGCAGCGCTCAAAGCCAGTGCTTTCGGAAATCGCGCTGAAATACCTTATATGTCAAGCTCTCTTGTGTCATCCGAAAGAGTGGCTTCTGCAGTCAACTTAGCTGTACCGAACAACAGGAGTAGATTGACGGGGGAGCACATAAAACAGAGAGTCATTCTGATGTCCATATCAGACGAATACTGGTTTGACTTGATTGAAAAAAGTAATAAATTTATAGAAGTTTGTATAATTTCTATCCTGCATCTTTAATTTTCAGAATTTTCTTAAATATTTTGATGTATTTTATGATTTTTTTAAAGATAATTACTCCGTTTAGCCAAAAATAATCGAAATATCGATAATTTTTTCTCGATGTATATCGATAGGGTTTGTAATTATCGTTTCGGTATTTATCGATATATATTTTAAAATGGTCCATCCCTACCTAACACCACATTCGTCATCGTTTTTATCGTAATTCAAAACTAAACAATGTAATAATTTATATATTATTATTGGCTTCAATGACACCAATTTCAGCTTAATGCTAGCGTCAAGGCTAGACGATAGTCAGATCAGAAGACTTCTACTATTAGCAGGATATAAAAACTTAAACTGCGAAAATCAAATTTTGTTTTGATGATTGTGATTCACATAAAAACAACTGGATAGCTTTTCATGTGGCTTCAAACACTGTGCAGCCCAGCATCACGGGAGTAATACGATACATATTTTATCTTGAAGCGACATGTGGAAGCGGAAAAGTAAATAATGACGTGTCTGTTTCGTTAAACGCAATTTACTGAAAAACTGACAGGTAATTTCTTATGTTGTTACAGCCAATGATATGTTACATTTTAATGTGACGTCAAAAGCTGAGAAATTAATATAATTATATATATTTGTTATTATTTGAAGATAGTTTAATTCCCGCTGCTGAAATGTTTGCTGGGATATGTACCAACGACATCGTATTATTCGGAATTGAAACTGGTATTCATCAATATCAGTCCTTTAAATGATTTATCACTGTATTTGCGACATTCTTGTTTGCTCGTTGACTACACCTTAGGAGCTCAAATTGTCGGTGCAAGTAACTTCTAAAACAAACATCCAAATAAGTGAAGTTAGAGACAACAGGTAGTTGATAAGAGTGTGAATGAATCTTTCTAACTATACAACCCAGAGCGATAACCATACAGCTAATACACAATTATCTGATGGTCTCAATAAAGATTGTTTGAACAGTGACGGACAGAACTTGTGATACAACTGGCCTACTAATTATGCTTCTTACTGTGGTGGTCTGGTGAATTTTTTTTTTTTTTTTTCACTGCCACTTCTCAAGAGGAACATTAACACGTGAGTAAGTCATGTGAGTGGTGGCTGGCATAAATGACACTCGAGCAAAGCATATACTACATTTACATTTATTTACAATATTACATTATAGTCATTTAATCCCTCCATTTACTCCCTGAGCCCTTTGTATGTCCAAATCAGTTATTCCCTTCTTCCAAAGCCCGAGTAGTTATCCTTCTAGCTGTCATAATGTTAGATAGGTCCCTGCTACATTTCCACAAGTTGGTTTCGTCCCACCTGTTGTATTGATGATGATGGTGTAGACTGCTATGCTGCTTCCCTCGCTGCTACTCCCGGCGGCCAACTGCCCTCCACGTAGTCTGCCACAGCCGATCTGCCAAATCGACCTAGATCAAAAGACTAGAGCCAAGGGCGACCCTCTCTGCATGGACTAAATTGCCTGAGTGTCTTTATCCAAAAGTTTTGGGGAAGTTCTTACATAAAAAAATGCATCTCCTTCCATTTATAATATGCTGTCCTCATCGGTAGTGTTATTAGCGGATTAGTCTTATCATGGCGTGTCTTTGTGGGAGCTTATAATTCACGGAGAAGTTTGTCAGGCCATCTTAAGTTGTTGTTTAGATGGACTGTGTTACCCAGGTTGGCAATAAGTGGGTTGCCTGATTTGCTGCAATCATTGTAGAATTTCGCAGCTTATTTGCGGAATCTGTCTTTGAGGCGGGGTAGTCCATTGATTTCATGTAGACGGAATATTGGAGTTTCCCGCGGAATTTTGTAAGGCTATCTAATGGCTCGATTTTGTATAGTTTGTAGTAAATTGAGGTGTGAGTGAGTAGCACTACCCCAAACTACTGCAGCGTAATCTATTATTGGCCTTATCAAGGCAATGTAAGGCTTTTTTTTTTTTAACTGCTTTACGTCTCTCAACAGCGAGGTCTTTAGAGACGGGAAAGGATGGGGGGCAAGGAATGGGAAGGAATTCGGCCATGGCCTTTTGAAGGAAGCATCCCGGCATTTGCCTGGAGTGATTTGGGAAACCATGGAAAACCCAAATCTGGATGCCCGGACGGGGATTCGAACCGCCGTCCTCCCGAATGCGAGGCCAGAACGCTAGCAATGTAAGGCGTATCCCAAGATGCGGTGTTAGTGATGATGACGGGTTCAGAATGGGAAATAAAACTGTCATTCTACCCATAGCCTTGTTACGGAGGTCCCTGACGTATGTTTTCCACGTCAGTCTCCTGTCCATAGTGACGCCTAGGTATTTGGCAGTAGGAGTCCACTCGATGTTTTCTCCAAACAAGCTGAGTGGTTGCAAGTAAGGAATGGTCCTTCTGCTGACTATAAGAGCTTGGCTCTTTGTGGCATTGAATACTACACGCCATTTGGTCGCTCAGTGTTATATATTGTTGCACGCCCGCTGAAGCTTGGTCATCACGTGCGTGGCTCTGATGCTTCTGGTGAAGACAGCAGGGTCACCAGCATATTGGGCAGACTCGAGTTGTTCCGTCCTAGGGAGGTCCGAGGTGTAGATATTGTATAAGATAGGGCCCAGCACAGAGCCCTGTGGCACTCCAGCTCTGATGGCCTTCACAGAGGAGACTGCGACGTCCAGTATCACGCGGAATGTCCTATCAGAGAGGTAGCTCTTGAGGAGCCTCACGTGTGTCATGGGTACCCCTTGTACCAACAGTTTGTATAGAAGGCCAGCGTGCCAGACTGAGTCAAAGGCACGTGACACATCAAAGAGCGCCGCACCAATGTACTCCCTCTTGTCCATGGCTCCCATGGCAGATTACACCACTCTGAGAAGTTGTTGCGGTGTCGAATGGTTCCGTCGAAAACCGAATTGTTCACCGGGCAGAATTTGTTCATTTTCTAATACCCTACGAAACCTTTTGAGGTATAGTGTCTCAAAGATCTTGGAAATTGTGGGCAGTAGTCTAATAGGTCTGTATGATCTAGGAGACCTCTTATCCTTGCCTGATTTAGGGACCGGTACTATCTTGGCGTGTTTCAATACTTGTGGGAATTGTCCTCTCGCCATAATTTCGTTGAAGGCCACTGTGATTACGGGGTTACGGGCGGCAGGAGGCACATGTCTCAGTATGGTATCCCAGATCCCATCGTGCCCAGCTGCTTTCTTGACGTTGACGTGTGAGAGTGCTGTAAGGACTTCTTCTTCCGTAATTTCATCTATTGCGTCGTCTGCCTGCTGTTCGGCTACTAGAAATCGCTGCAGTCGGTCTTCTACAAGTCGGATGTGTGCAGCATCTTGGGGTACTTCGATTGGCCGGAAGTTGGCTTCGAAAGCATCTGCCAATGCGTCTGCTTTAGCCACAGGCTCACAGACTACTTGATTTCCCTATCATCAGAGGCGTTTTTTACCCCGGTCCTGCCCAAGCCGGCACCTATAAGTTAAAATCTATAAACTGTTCGACTGCGAGAAGTAACTTTTCTTTAAACTAGGTGCTAATTTGGGGACACTTATATTAATTCCTTAGTTTTTCGACGTCACTTCAAAATACAACATACTTTATTCTACTCATGGAAGCGCGGGCACTACATTAACCGAAATTTCATCAAAATCCGAGAAAGTAGTTAATACGTTCAAAATAATATATAAAAAATCAAATTTACAAACACTTCTTTTTTCTGATTTACGGAAACATATCTCCGTCCGAGCATCAAGAATTGGATTTTCCATGGTACCCTCAAATCACTCCAGGCAAAAAATAAAGAGAATAAAATAAAAATAATACTAAAAAAACCGGAAACATACCATATTTTACCTGCTCTACTTCATGCTGTACATATATCACATAATCAAAATCCGATGAATAGTTTTTAGATTCAACCAAAAACTGTTACCAATTTTTTTTAATTTCTCAGCTTTCCGAGTTCACATAAAAAAGAAACTATTTTATCGGTCACTATTGGAACAATAGTTTTTGCTTGAATCTCATTCATACCAACTTGCATACTGATTATGCGGTTTATTAATAGTAACCACAATTCAATTTTTTTTTTTTTTAAAGTATTATAGGAACACATTTCGAGGTTCGGATTTACGTTGCGACTTGCTGAGCAACCAGTGGCGATGGTTTGTGAACCAGTAAGAATTTCCTGGCAGCTGATCTTAATCTGCAACCAATGTTACAATGTGTGCAAAATCATATTGGTTTCTAACTTTTATCATAATGAAAAAAATGACTGGCGGAGTTATTGCTAGTAATTTTTTATTAACTTTTTATATACAAAAGAATCTTCCTTATGACAAATGTGAAAATTATAAGGAGGGTTTAGAGTAAAATAAAGATACCTACTTGGCCCTGAGGTCACTATGAAGCATCGCTGGCTCGTGACGGGCCTGAATTGTTGCACCCTCTGGGTCGCTTGTTTTATGCCATAAATTTGTATTGCTAAAATCCTAATTAACAGGATGAATAAGGAAATACAGAAGACGATCCTATTTCCATTTCGCTACAATTTCGTAATTTCTCGTGCTTCAATTTGCTGATTATCTTTGCACTAATAATTTTGAGGGACCTTATGGAAAATGATTTAATAATAAGACTTTCGTAATGTGGTTGATTACACTGGAATATAAGAAATATGTAATTTATATAAACTGTGAAGTTCTAATATTCTTATTTTTTCATGGCTATGTATTGAGGAATGTATAAATACGACCCTCTTCCCCTCTCCCGTCTTCCATCCACTATTCCAACAGTTAGTGAAACAGAGGAGTGAAATGTAATAAAATTTCTCGCGCTCTTAATGACAAGGACGTAACAAGGTTCCCCCGTCTCTCAGCTTCTCTTCATCTTCTTTCGCGTGCGTATAACGATGCAAGAAAGTCTATACTTTAATCTCAGATATCTCAATCTTTTCACATTGGATCAAGCAGTTATTATTATTTGTTCGATGAATCTGATATTATCTGTATCAGGCATAATCGTCAAAAACACCATTCTCTGTTCTCAGTCCAGTGTTTCATACTGTATTTTGAAACAAAATTATTTAATTCAACAGAAAAAAATTAGGAAGAGCTCATTAAGCGTAACACACCTAGCGCTGTTCTTTAATGCTGGGACGAAAGTTATTGGTAAGATATGGCAAAATATTTTATTTTGTTTTGATTTTTGGAAAGCTCCCCATACATTATAAAACAACCTCCACTTAACAAAGATCTTGGCAAGTGCAGTATCATGATTTTGCAATAAGCATATGTAGTTATAGAGTATGAAGCTTTAATGATCCTGAAGTCCTGGGTATACCGCAAGGACGTGTAATAGGACAACTTCTTTCCTGAATTTTTGTAAAAGTATCTTGAACACAACGTTAATAACAGTTTGATGACGTGGGTTACTTAGGTACTTTTAGGAAGTAATAACTTCTGCTCATTGTTAATAAATTTAAAATAGTTTTTACTTAATTTAAATACGATGTCACGAGTTAAATATTTCAGTTAAACAGGAAAAAGTTCACAAAAACAGGCATAATGAGTAAGAATAAGCTGCTCGCAGAGGAATAAGAAGTAATACCTGAAAATATTGATCCTTTAAGTCGTTAGTGATAACAGTACAGCGCAACATGAAGTGAACTAAGCATATAAAGTCGCGACTAGATTGCGATTCATAGGTCAAATATTTAAAAAATGTAACATTTATCCAAAGAACATAACGCATTAAACACATATTCGTTCTCGCCTATAATAATGTTCTGTCGATGGCATTCATATCGCAAGGGGTTGGTCACTAGTATTGAAAAAGTACAGAGAAGAGCCATTAAGTCTCAGACCAATTGCTGAAGCCACACCAATAATGTCACAGACTTAATATGGAGATAGAGAAGGATCTGTCTGACAGACAGACGAAGTAATTAAATCTGAATTTCTTGTGCACCTAGTGAACAATATCCTCCATTTACGGCTGCGACAAAATACGTCTTTCGCATATCTATTTGGGTCGCAGTGGCAAGTTATATGAGATCAGAGAGATAAGGCGACAGTGGTGTATTCATTCTTCCCTCCTGGCTTAAGTACAGATACACGCAGATTATTTTTGGTACAAAACACTCTCTTCAAAAACAGTTTTGAAAAAATTTGAAAGTATAAGCATACGTTCTAACAATACAGAATTACAACTAAAAAATTAAAATTATTAATGGAAAATATGCAGTTTGTTTAGTAACTGTTTCTAATTGTAGCGCCTCGCCACTAGTAATTCGATTCCACTATATTTATTTTCTTATGTCGTTATGCCTTTAGTCATTAGAGGCGGGAAAGAACTGGAGACAACGAACAGGTAGGAATTCAGCAATGGTCATTTTGAAGGAACCAGTCCCAGCATTCGCCTAGATTGATTTCGGGAAACTAAGGAAAAGCGAAATCTGGATTTTCGGACGGAGATTCGAATCTCTCTCCTCCCAAATGCGAGGCCAGAACGTTACCACTCAACCACCATGCTCGGTGTTTTCACTGTAGTGATTTCATTCGAAATGCTGTGTCAGACAGAAAGTACAGTGTAATAATTTCGTGTGAAAGAACAACCACCGAGAGCAGTTAACCCAGTGCAATGCCGCTGTTGATTGGTGGGTCGGCAACAGCTGCAAAACGAACGAGTGAATTACGCAGAAGAAATGAGAAACAGCGAACGATCTGGCGCACAACAGGCAAATATACTGACTGACTAAATATAGGCATTAGTCAAACGGAAAATACAACTGCAAATTAACTTTCTTCTTCTTTGTAAAAAAATGCTGCCAGTCGTATAAGCTTCGAGCAATATGTTTCTCTGTCTACGCGGTATGTGTTTTTAAATCTAAAAATGTGCAGCATCTCATCATCTACATTAATATTAATACAAAAAAGTCTATAAGACTTAAAGATCGTTGTTACCCAGGATTTAAATTCACGCCTTCGTAGAAATCCCAAGTCCAATATCGCCTCTACAGCCAAATTATAGGTTCAGTTTTGAGAAATGAATTTACTATAAGGTTTTCTCATTGAACAGTTTCAGAGCTGTAAACAACACTTTTAGAAAAACACAGAAAACTTCAATTTTTTATGTAGCACGTTATATTATTTTTACTATTGATGTTTTCATTATGATGTTATTGCACAAAATGTCTTCGAAAAAAGGCCCATTTCTTTTGAATGAATGATTCTCATATTGTACTATAATTTGTAATTAATATCTTATTCTATGTACAGTACCTACGGATGAAAGTATTGCAGATGAAAATTTCTTACTATGAGCCATCTGCTGCTCACTATTTCACCGGTGCAGCGGTGGAAATCACGAATCGAAGCAGACATTTAAGAAAAACCTCCTCCTTTCAGGACAAATAAAATCAAATGCCAATTTCGTATATAACAGGAAAACAATAGCGGGTATTATGATTTCGGGACATGTTTCTGTCGCCGAAAAATGGGGCTGGAAAACAGCCCGACTAAGAAATAGGCACAAGAGGAAGTTGAAATACGAACTCATCTTTAGTCAATTTTAGAGTCTCCGAAGGGAAAGTCAATGCACTGTTTGTGGTGGGCTTCTCACTGTTTTTATCAGTCATAGGAGATTTCTCCAGTTTAATGTTTGTTCAGTGACTAAATGTAACAGATTGTGTCCCCCAAAAATTATTGTAATGGACAGATACTATTATGTTACGATCACATGTCTACATTGATTTAATAAGGAAGAATGTGGGCATTGCAGTGCTCCGCGTAATATTCACAAAGCGTTTGATTGATTTTCTGAAGAACACAGGCCAACAACCGCTTTCCTTGCTAAGGGGCTTCCAAGGAAGGTGGCTACGAGTGACAAAAGTAAGTTGAAACAATCTTTCTATGCCAGGAATATTGAAAGGTTGTGACTTATTTTAGTCTTACATGTTACACGATAGTTATTTCCAACACCCCTTTCATTCACTAACTAGAATAAGTAATCAAATGCAACTATTTCAATTATTAAATTATCAATAATTATCAACAATTAGGATCCATGCAGCTCCATGCTATTTCATTACATTTTAATTAATTTGTTGGCCAAAATTGTATTTGTTAAATATTTATACTCAGGATAAAAACAGATTCTTATTGCTAATGTAATAATGAAAAGCAGAAATTGTTAAACATTGATTAATTGGACATGTGCTAAAAATCACATTCAACATGAGTTATTTGGTTACGATAATAAAGTGTGTAATATTTCACAAACATCGCGAAAACATTTATATAAAACTAGCATTTACCTGCTGCTTCGCACACACGGTTTTAGCATGTCTAGAAATATTCTACTCTTTTTTTGGTTTAATTCCAAATATTATCTTATAGTAGCAAAAAATATAAATTTCATTTAAATATTTTGTGCATATTAAGGTAAAAGAAATGTACATTTCACATTGGGTATCACGAACATTACCGTCTGCGGTAGTGTTGGCAGTTCCGTCGACGGTCATTTCTAAAAATATCTCAGTCGCCAACGATAGCATTTGCTACAAGGAATCTGAAATCACTGACAAATTTTCGTAATTCGATATGTGTATATTCTTATGCCGTGGGGAGTAACATGTATTCTTGCTTTAATAACTTGTACGCATCTACCCAAATATCGAGCCATCTTACTTCATCGTATATCAAAACTGAAGTGGTTAGGTTGAAATACGGCCTGGACCAGAAAAAAACATGTTTCGAAAACTACACGGAAGTATAGGTTGGACATGCACAACGTTTGTTTTATTGCCGGGAGTACACGTCATCACTGACATGACATTCACTAAAGCAGCTTATTAGTTATTAACAATAATTGAATTCTTCATGCCTTATATTTTTCCAAAAAAAAAAAAAAAATCTGATCCAGGCTGCATTTCGAACAAACCACAATCTACACTGACAATGCCGCTTCAAAATTAAACGATGCAGATACACCTAAACACAATAAATGCATCGGTAGATAATTTTTTGGTAATGACAATCTATTTCAAGATTCAAACTACGCGTAGCATAAATTATAACCATTACTTTCATAATACTACTTCAGTTTGTACTGCAAGAGGGCTAAAACACGCGCAATAATACATTGAGTGTCTCGCAATGTAAAGTTAATTCTTTTTTCTTTCTAGCGATTGTGGTTAGTTTGAAATGCTGGCCGGAACAGTCACTAAAGGCACATGGAACTAAACATATAACTGATTTTTTACTTCAGATATCTCGAGAACTATCAGTAAGCTATCTATATATCACAAAATATTATTCTCTTCTTTCGAATTGATTATTGCTATTCACTAACAAATTTCAGCGACCCGATATCTTGAAAACCCTTTACTCTCGATATTAAGCATAAAATTAATTACCGAAAATGTTACACTTCTGTTACTCTTATTGAAAGATTAAAATATTATGTAGTGGTTTGAGTAACGAATTCTGTATAATTATATTTATCGAAATTGATAAAACTGGTAAACTATAACCAAAGACAAATATAAACAAATCCAGAGATATTCGACTTTGGTCAAATGCATAATTTTTTCAGTAAATTAAACACCGATAATGGTAGTCCTTATTACGTCTAATTCAGGTATTCCATTTATACACTGCATTCAAGAAAACTGAAAACTAAATATTCGAAGTCAAAATATTAAACAGAATTAAGTTGTGTGATATTTTTTTCAGTTTTTTTGTTCAAGGAGTGAATATCTCAATTTCAGCGTGATCCGTATCTCATAATTTTATGTCAAGAAATTTATTTAATTATTCCCTCCATACCTCGGTAGATATAAGTCATTAGCTTCATCCGCAGATTTCAATTGTGACCGCTATCTCAAAAAAATTAAAAACACCACCCAAATTGCTGCGGTAATTCTTGTGCAGTTCCCGTTCAAATAATGAGACACACGCAGCTTGCTCACAGATTTATAATAGTATATAATAGATAGATGAGAGGAGGAGTGGAAGTATACTGCACAGTAGAAGTTAAAGTCTTCGCATTAAACGAAGTTGAAACGGCTTGACTAGTTCAATGATGTGTATATGAGAAGCATTTAACACATCTATAAATCGGTGAGCACAAAGGTCTCGAAGAACAGCGCTGATGTCAACCCGGCTTAGAGTTTCATAGGAGAATTGCCACTAGCTGTTTGAACGCCCTTGTGCAATACCGACTGTGTCACCCCCTGTATCACTACAGCCAGTGGTGGATCCAAGAATTTTCCGAACCGGGTAAAAAAACTGAGATTGCCGTCCCCATTGTTCGCCAAAGCAGCAGTTGAGCTAAAAAAAAATAAAAAAAAAATACAAAAACTTGCTGCACATTGTATATTTTTTTCGCAGCGACGTTTTTTTTTTTTAGTTCTGCTACTGTCCCGGCGGCAACAGTCGATCATTCGATTTGCCGCCCCCTGGACGTGCCGCCTTCGTGCGGTACACGCCTTGCACGCCCGTTTACGGCGGGCCTGTACGTGAAGACCGGAATCACTGTTGGCGAAGAAGAACGAAATAGCGGTGGTCGCGGAAATGAGGATAACTTTACCGGTGCAATAGTGCGACGAGAAGATGCCCATGAATTTATTGAGCACCCAACTTCGCTTTCTGTGTCTGGGCGTTTACGGGGAATAAGGAAGGCCATGAATTTAACTGTAGGACAATGCATTCCGTGCTAGCTTTCATATATGCAGTTGTCCCATCACTTTATATATCCTTGTCGATGTAGAGTTCTTTAGAAGCGGGAAAAGACTTTGGGCAAGGAACGGGAAGAATTCGGTTATGACATTTTTGAAGGTACCCTCGTGGCTCTCGCCGGGAATAATTTCGGAAAAAAGCTTGGAAAACAAAGATCTATGTGGCTGGACGACGATTAGAACTCGCGTCCACTCGAATGTGATGCCAGAGCATTAACGCATTTGGAAAATTCTTTATTAAAATCACTTTTCACACACTAAATTGTCATTATACCCGTCGTATATTAATTTTACATACACTCATTATTGTGAATTAGCTTCGTTCTGTGAATCTCTCTCTAGATTTTTTTTTTTTTTTTTTTTTTGTTACTAGTTAAATTGATATCTGACTGTAAATACTGTAGTTCATATGTTTTAACTCAGGGATGCCCAAACCGCATCCACGAACCGTTTGCGTAGCTGGAACATTATATTCATCAACTTCAACGTTCAGCTGTCTTTCAAACACTACAACAGCAAGTGAAGCTGATTTCTAACCAATATCATATCTCACTTGATCTTGTGAGGATGTACAGTCGATTGTGCGGGTGTGCAAGACAGCCTTGTCACGACTTAAGGTTGTACAGGTGCTGTAACTTTCAGCGTGGTAGTTTCTTGCTGAAATGATTCTTGGAGCGCTTGCTAGCTATCGTTTCCATCGTAAGTTGTAATTACGCTTTTCTGTCCGTTATTTGTTGTGTCTGATTTGAAATATATTGTCTGTATTGCATGCCTCTGTATCTTGTATGCAAGGTGTCAGGTTTCATTAAAATTATTACTAAACATAATTTATTATTAAGAGCATATAATTACTGAAATAATTGATGAAGGGAAGGGAGCTAGTGGCTCTGAATCTACACTTCATATTAATCTCAAATTGATTCACAAACAAACTTCTGCAATTTTAACTACCACGAATGCAAAGAAATTTAACTAACACAAACTTTTAGCAAATTTGTCATTTGTTCTTGGGATAATTTGATATTGTCCAACTTGAATAACATTTTCAAGGCACTTTATTATTTACTTTATCGTCAACAACATGAGTTCAAAATTTCTGGAGGCAAGTTGTACACCAGTTATGCAATCGTCGCGAGTTTGAGACTTTTCGGGTCATTATGGGGCATTGAACACTACAATTTGCGGTTACCAGTTTACTCGTATTTGCATATCGTCTGACGCAACTGACTATATACGCTACGATCGATACTTGGATCATGATGAAGCATTGTCGGAATCCACACTTCATGCCTGGATCGTACCATCGCACCAAGATAATAATAATAATAATCTGTCTTCACTCGACTGCTGGCCGACAACGTCTTGGCTTTCCGTCGTCGCACACACAATCAAAATCATGCACTCAATAATCATGCTGAACGTTTACTCGTTGTACCTGCTATCCTAATAAAGTGACGCTTTTGTTTCCTTCTGACATCTCTATAGTTAGGTGAAAATTTTCCACTTCGCTCAGGGCTGGATCCAACTTGATATACGAAAGTTGGAGCTGGTTCCTAATTATCTATTGTCCCGTCTGTCAGATGGTCAACTGAACCTGTTGCCTCTCAGACTGCGACCTTTTCGTGTACCAATACGCAAATGTTAAAATGGATTGTATCGGAACTTTACATACTGTTGAAACTACGTGATATTTGTTTCGCAATTTTGTATCTTTACTGAATGAATTCTCTTTATTCTTTTTTTAATCGCTAAGATTTTATTAGTAACTGCAAAATACAGGTACTTAACTTATATTCCTTTCTCTTTGCATCAAATTAAACAATGTCGTCAACGTATCATCACAGAAGCGAAAAGTTTCAGATGAACTGAGAAGTTTCAGGACAGGTGGATAGTTAGCTTTAAAATACAATTAAAGCCCATATGCTTAGTTAACAAAAAATCTGTTTCTTTATTCAAAGACTATAACATTAAATGGTAAAACTTTCTCATCAGCAACAGGTATTCACTAGCACTGCTGCCGAGTCAACATGCCCAATAAAAGCGAACTATACTGTAGCTTTGATATTAGTCAAGAAATCGAAGCCATATTTAGATGGTGAAATGGAGGAGAAATGTTCATAGAATGTCGATGAACTTATGTGTCCAGGAAAGAAAAAAAAATTCCTCTTCTGTCAAACTATTACTAGACGTATTGACGATATTGGGCAACATATTGATGATAATTTGAGAACTGTATGATTTAATGTATTACGCATTGGATGAAGGCACAGATTTAACAGATATTGACCAAGTAGTGATTGGCGTAAGAGATATTGAAATGCATTTGAACAAAACAGAATAATTACCGTCATTACATCACTGCACGCGATTAGTTAGAACCAGTTGTATAATAACATTACATCATTTTTCGTTAAAACATCACAAGTTCTCAAGCTTACCAACGGATGGGACTCCAGTGATGGTAGGAAAACAAGAAGATTTAGTAAAACTGATTGAAATTTATACATCCAAACTTAATAAAACCTAGCTATTATATTTTAATTCCATCATTCATAAAAATGGATCATGTCATGAGCGCAGTTATCAAAGCAGTGCGCTACATTACGTCGAATTGTTTAACCAACGTCAATTTCAAAAATTTCTCAAGCATTTGTAGTCAGAGTATAATGACCTTACGTGTTATACTGGTGTAAGAAGATTGACCAGTACCGAAACGTTAAAAAGAGTGTTTCATTTGAAGCAAACAAGTCAAAATGTATCCCAGAGTATGAAGACATGGAGTGGGGTTGCGACTTTGGTTTTCTAGTCGACATACCTAGCCACTTAAATAACCTGAACATTCGTTTGCAAGGCAAAGACCATTTGTTTAGTAATATGTTTGATGTTGTTGCTGCATTTCAAATGAAACATGAGCTGTGGGAAAAACAGGTGATAATTAAAACTTTCACCTAGTTTACCACATTGTCACTGCAAGCAAATGTGACACAGGAATCGTCGAAGAAATATGGTTCATTCATATCAAACTTCAACCTTGAAACTGAAAACGGATTTCAAGATTTTTTTAACATTTTTATTTTATCTGTATTTTCAACGACATTCACTGTAGAGGTAAATTCATTGCAAAAATGAAAAAATTGTAAACAGCAGTGTGACGCATAATTTAAGGGAAAACTCCATCAGGATAGTTTCGAAGAATTCTACAAAAAATATGTGTACAAGGAAAAATGTTCTACGTTTTTCAAACTGGCTTTGTGGATGATTTCGCTATTTGGAAACACTAATGTGTGTGGACAACATTTCAGTCGGATGAAGAATATCAAGTCACAACACAAAACACGAATAATTTCATTTAGAGAAAGTACTTGCGAGTAGTTACCGCTGCTTTCGACATCGACATTGATGCAAACAGAGGCAATAGTTGCATTAAAATAATGGTATTTTTAATACTTCCTTAAATATCTCTGTTTCATTTTTATTTTTTTCCCTTCATAAAAATATATATATTTTTTTTAAATAGTATTTCGTGCGGCCCAATAGAAAATTCTGTTTCTAAAATTTCACCTGGCTTGCTGAAAAGTTTGGCCACCACTGTTTTAATTGCTGGTCTCAAACCAATGGAGAACGTTTAACTTCCCCAAAATACAATCAAAGGAGGAGGCAGAACGTATACATTCGTCGGTAGTCTAGGATAAGTGAGAAACAACATTTGTACTGACATGTTGAAATGTCATTGTTGTATGGATTTTACTTCTTCGTAGAACTCCCTATGTGACTTAATTCCTGTTCTTACAAATTACCACCACTCCATATGTCTGTATGCAATAAAAATTAAAATTAGCAATATCGAAAAGATTTTCCATTTCAATTTTTCTCCCTCTAGTTTATGATTAAAAATAAAGGGTGTAAGGCTGTGGAATAGAATGATAATGAATGGAATTTTATTTCTGAATTGTTATTGCACTGAACCTTTTTCCAGAACGATCAGATATTCTACATAAAGAGTATAGCGTACACCCCACTATTTTATATCTTTCAAGATTATGTCTGTATAATTCTTATACTCATTTCTCGCTTGAAAGATAAGATTTGTTAAGTTTGGTGGATATTCCACCGCTGACAGTTAGAATGGGTTTTGGTATTATATTAGTGCAGTAAATTTTTACTGCTTAATGTTGTTTGCTACTTTGATAAATGTTACAGAGATTCTGGTAGAGCATGTAAAAAAAGTTAATTTTTTTGTTTGTTTTTTTTTTTTATTGGGAGAAGATTACTGACAAGGAAGCCAGCAAAGCTGCCATGTCCTATGCCATGAACCATTCGGCCAGTCACCTCAAGCAGTTACGCGAAGCAATGAAACAACAAAATCTGAAAGACCCGGAATACAAAACCAATCTTCAATATGGGACGACCCAAAAATATTCTTCTTTTGACCAGACTGTGTAGAAACAAGTGTCAGATCCAACTGATTATTGGATGTGAGTGCAATGCTTTCTGGCGGCAGTTCTTCTGCACTGGCTGTCACTAATGGTTTCCTATCTGCTTTTATCGTAGCTCTTCTGTTGCCTGTGTGGGGACGTGTTCGATTTTCTCGCAGGCTGAAATTAAATAGCAGCGGATGCGTTTGTAACTCTTTTACAGACTCGGAAAAACCTCCTACTGAAACGCATGTCGCGTTGAACCCAACACTGGATGTGCAGATTTACGGTGGAATTAAACGCACAAATGTCGCGGAGATCAATAACATGGTGACAAGCAGGTGCACACTCATAGGTCATGCAGACTGCTTCTGAGGTGGATACGCCTTTAGTTTCATGCTGGGAATATAGTTTTTTTAAGTTTCGAATCTGTTATTTAAGTACATACAAAATGCAGATATGCCATTGACAGCCGAACGATAAAATGAAACGTGGGGGGATGAACTTCACACGGGGAGATGCTGGTGTCCGGTGTCTTGGGGGTGAGTGGTCAGCGCTCGGAACTCGAGTTCGGGAGGACGCGGTTTCGATACAGTCGACCGAGTTCGGTTTCCCATTTTTCCGTGAAATTACACTAGGTGAAAACCGGTACGGTTTGTTTGAAATTCCATGGCCAAATTTCTTCCCTTTCTTTCTCCCCAATCCGTTACCGACCTTAATGGCCTCTACGTCAACTAGTATTTAAGTCATAAGCAAATGTCTCTTGTAACTTTTGACTCCGTGAAAATACGAAACTTCTCGTGGCCGCAACAGACAGTTCTATCGATTTCGTATGAAAATACTAATATCGAGTTATTTTGGTGACATTGTATGAAGTTGACTTTGAACATAATAATAGTTAGCTTATATGAATAAAAAAAGGTGGAATATAATAATCGTAGAGCGTCTTAACAAGTATTCCGCATGAAAGGCCATTTGAGCCAGTTAAACAATGTCGGAAATGCGAGAATTTCTCATCGACGGCAATGGTCATCGTATAATCTGTTATTACATACATTATAAATGAATGTCTCGCACACTTGCATATGGAGCTGATGTTTTCAGAGAGTGGTAAGTAATGAGCGGCCTAAATTATTCAGTGCGCCCGCGTTCGCTCTTTCATCAATCACACAGTGCAACGTTCCATAAGTGAGAGCTGCATCGACATGAAAATTCAGATCAAGTCTCTGTCGTGTAACATCAACAAAACTTCTAACTAGATGGAAATAGAGCAGTCCGAACTTCGATAACTTTGTCCAGATTTGTGATATATACGATTGAATTTGATTTATAGAAGATCGTCATTCGCTGGCAAAAGCTACAAAAGTAAATCACACAGAGAAAAAGCCACTGATTCCATCGCTATATACTGCACACCGTAGAATACTAGTGCATGTAGGTACCCTATGACGCTCAGTCGTATAAACCATCTGGTCGGTGACTTTAATATGCTAACGTAACTGCAGAAAAAGAAACGAAATTAATACTGGGAACTATTTACACCACTGCATGGCGTAGAGAATATGACAGTGAAATTCTGGTTATACAACGTACATACGTCTATATGGTGAATAAGAGAAACGAATCAATTCTGAAAATAATGAAATCCTTCTTCGTTTGGACGGTAAGAGTTCAGCCTCTACAACTCTTGGGAATACATACATAGATGTAATGTTCACTGGAACACTTCTGTACACATTTCGTCATAGGTTGTGATGACTGTCACCTGTTGACAACTGCGTGACACCGGGAGTTCGAAGATCGAAGTAGAGCAATAAACACGAAGACACTTAAACAGGATAGAGAGGGCAGCAGTGATATGTAGCCACCGTGACGGATAGTAATGTTAGATAGAAGAAGTCCAAGACTTAGGAAATGGTAGAACTATGGAAGCCGGAGGAGGACAATCAACACGAATTTTAGGCTGGTCTGTAAGCCTAACCAGTAGTCCGCTGGCGCATATTTCGAATATCACGTGCGTTAAATCGAAAGGATGTATAATTAATCCGCAAACAACTTGGCTGTGGTTGCTGGTTAAAAATAAATATCAGTTATTAAATTCAGTCTAGCATAATAATGAGAGCGCTATTTCTATGTCAGATCTCACACCATGCAACATTAGAACAAAACCTATTTTTCTCACTTTTCAATAATCTGAAAAGAAGAATCAGGTTTGCTGACTGGATGAATGCAGCAGGAGAACAGGTGACTATAGTGAATCATTAACTTGCATCTCTTCGCTTTTGTCAAACTATCTTACGCACATTAGAAGCTTCATTATTATGCAATAACATTTTCAAACTTCTCGCCTTCAGTGGTTCTTCTTGAAGCGGATTTATTCACGACTTACCTGGCTACCGCAAAGTAATATCTACTCCACTTTCTATTCGTTCGACAGTCACTTGCAACTTTATGAAAATTTTAAAAGGTTAGAAGGAATCTCAAAATTAATAAGTAATAACAATTAATTAGAGATAGGCAATTTCCACTAAAAGTTTTTAATTCACAATTTCTTTCAAAATTTTTAGACTCACCCATCGCTATTATATTTAAATTTCAATCAGAAGATTCCACATAACAGATTTCACCAGGTAATAAATTTTTCTTCTCGAAAACGATCAAAAATAATTTCATAAGGCTTCTCAATTGTTTCCCTAACAGTCCCTAAAAACCTTCAATCACTCTTCTACCTGTTACTCAATGATGGTTTACCTTGCGTCTCTCATAATTAAAGTTGGTATCCTACACTGCATGCGATGTTACACCATTACGAAATAACACACTTAATGTTCAGAAATACTTATTTGCTTATTCTTCTAACTTCGGCAGATTTACACAATGAAATTCTACGAACAGAGGAATATTCTGTTCGATTTATTTCTCAGAAAAAGTCTTAGAGTCGCTGCTAATTAAATTGGTATTTTCACTTCGCTAACCTAAATAAAGTTGACACACACTAGCACCTGGAGCAAACATGGAAAGTTCTCCCTTCGGAAGAAGTGAAATTCTAACAATTAATTTTAACAACGCTGCTATAGCGGCGTACCACTCCAACGATAACTGATGAAAAAGCTCCGCCGTATGTATTACCACCGTAGCAATTATGCGCTCTGGTGCTATATAATTTCCAGTTTCTACTCTTACACCGAGGACATGTGTCGTAATCATTTCCCCGTTGTGAATTCAAACACTGCGCCACGCACGCAATACATGAATTAGTATAAAAACCCGGAATAAATACCTAAATATAGTCTGCAAAACCCTAGAGCCGCACATTTCCTAAACAGACGTTACTTCGGGTCAACTCAGATGGTAGGACACCGAATTATAAAAGACAACACGATGACTAAGTAATCCGATAAGATTCCATCCTTCTCGCGTCAAATACTTGTATTGCATAGACAATAGTTATGTAAGAAAGAATAAATCTGCTCAACTGAAAAACAGATGCATTTATTTCCTTAAACAGGATTTCACGTAATGACTAACATCGGAGCCCCAACACATCCTACCCCTTTCCTCCTTACTTTTTTGTTTTTTCTAACGAAACTTTAAATAAGAAAATGAAAATTTTCTCTGGCAGTAAAGCTTGTTTCGGTAGCAGTGAGGTCCTCGGAGACAATGACAGCGTACTCTCGCTGGCGGCTGTGCGTCCGGGCATACACCGTCGCTCATTACGTGGTTTTGACTAAATCAAATTACACGGTTTTTCCTCAGGCTCCGTACTGACCAGATTTAATCACAGCAAACTCGACTATATTCCAGAAACCACAATGTGTGCTGCAGAACTAGTTGTTTTATATTCATTGATGCTGTTAGCGAAAATTTGCTTGCTGACGTTTACAGCCCCAAGAGAAGCTTTGTAAAAATATTTACATCTGAGACAGGTTTCTTTGAACGATTTGGGAGAGCTTCCTTTGAAGGTGACATGACGACTTAATTTCTGCGCAAGTGAAAATTTAAAAATGAAAACACCTTGAAAAAACTGATTCATTGTTACTATTTACTACCCATAAAATATCATGATGTAGCTACTAACAAAAAAAGCTTTTGGCCATGTCAGCAAGCTACAAGTGTGTTCTTTTGTTACTTCAAGTGTATATGAACTATATCATCGTTATTAGACACAACACTTAATTAAAACCACCCGTGCCCTAGGCCTGACTCGAACCGGCGTCCTTGCAACGTGAAGCCAGCTCGCTAGCCCCTAAGCTACAAGGGCCCAGCATAATGTACGAGGGTGACCCAGAAACTAATGCAACACATTTTTTTCTTCAACAATTATTTATTGAATACAATAAAACCTATACACAAGAAAGAATGATATTTCTTCTACACTCCCTATTTTTCCACGTAATCTCCTTACAGTTCTATGACCTTCCTCCAGCGAGACACAAGAGCGTGTATGCCCTGGCGGTACCACTCCTTGTTCTCTTAACGAAACCATTTCTTCACTGTGCGAATCACCTCTTCGTCATCCTTAAAATGTCTCCCACGAATGGAATCCTCAATGACCCAAAGAAGTGAAAGTCTGAGGGAGCTAGGTCAGGGCTATAAGGTGGATGGATTAACACTGTCCAACGCTGTTTTGTGATGTGTTCCATCGTCCACAAACTTGTGTGAGGGGGTGCGTTATCATGTTGAAGCAAGCAATCACCTGGGTTGTTATGGCGTCCTAGTCGCTGGAAGCGCTTCTTGAGTTTGGTTAATGTGTTCACATATGCCTCAGAATTAATGGTGGTGCCTCTCTGGATCGCATCAATGAGTATGACATCATCACAGTCCCAAAACACAGTGATCATGACCTTACCAGCGGAAGCAGTTTTTTTTTTTTTCTGTGGAGAGTCAGGATGGCGCCATTCCATCGATTGTCGTTTTGTTTCAGGCTCAAAATGGTGAACCCAGGTTTCCTCACCTGTCACAATCCGGGACAAGAAGGTATACCCTCAGCTTTAAAACGTTACAGAAGAAATGTTTCTCCGTAAGACGGCGCGGAACCCGTCGTGAACACTTTTTTGCGTAATCAAGAGCACTGAAGATTACACCCACACTTACTTTACAGTTTGACAGCTCCCGCGCCAACTGCCGAGTCGTTATGCGTCGGTCCCTCGCGAAAGAGCACTTCAGCACGCTGCATCTTGTCAGGTGTTACAGCCGTACTCACACTGTGGGTACAATACTGCCCAACCGTACTCAGAAAATAGTCTGACCAACATTTTGGATATCAGTGCACTAAATTACGTTGTACTGCACATCCCCTGATCACTCTCACCAGTGAATGCAGGATTTTTAATAAACGACCTTGTATTGTGACGGGTTTCAGAGTGCCTTAATTTAAGTATACGAATTTAATTTTTAATAATCTCAAGTAGCAAAAACTTAATTATTTTGAATTTATTGAAAATGAAAAGTATTATTTAATTAAAACTCATAACAGCATAAATAAATTTAAAATTGCCATATCCCGGCCATTTAATTTCTCAACTCAAATAATCATTGCTTAAGGATCACTGAAGCTACTTTCATGACAGTGGCAATTAAATACTACACCCGTCTATACTATATATGAACATCGGTAAACTACAATTACAGACATACTAAGTGAACCTACCATCTCGGCTAGAATTATAACGTTATGTGACATAGTTATTTACAAACAAAATTAATTAATCAAAGAAATAACGAAGATACGGCATGAATTTTATAAACAAAAATCATCTGAAATATGCTCCGGCTAAAACTCATGACTGTTCTATAGACTGAGATTCTTATCCGCAAGTCTCCTTGCCAAGGCCGATATGTGGGAAAGAGAGCTAATTTGAATTTTAGTGCACAGTTAAAAGTATCTGGTGCTATTTTACAGTAAAAAGTCGCACTGTGCGTTGTGCAACACACCACTCTATCTTCCATCAAAAACCTAAGTTACACCAGAACTAGTGAAACACTAATACAGTATAATATGTCTGGTCACTGTTGCCAGCTGATCAGAGATGTGTTCCGGGTGGCCGTCGATGTATCAATTCCGTTGCGATGATTGCCACTTGCCTCTAAATATCGGGAGGCCTTATTCTCCCAACGATAGTAGGTTGCGCCAATGACGTCTCCAGGTTCTTCCATCGATCTACCGATATGTCCAAACACGAAAAAAAAAAAAAATCTTTTAAACAAAATAGTAACTTGAAATTAAACAATTTACTATTGGAGGGTCACAATTACTCTTCTCCCACACATCACCTATCTTCGCTCTGACTGCGAGTTTTTTCTCCATGTCCACATTTCAGGGAATCGCGTTTATCGAACTTCCAACGTTTTTTCAGTGTTTGTTTTTTTGTTCGTGAGAAGTCAATAACATACCGCGTCTGCACTTGAGCACATAGCAAGATTCTACAGACGGCATCCATAAATTACGTGAGGTGTTTCTCCGAATTTTCGGTTACACCCCCACTTTTCGACGAAAGTCTACTTTCGCGTGATTTGTAGACCTTTCTTCTTAGCTCTACAGTCCAACAAAATTTCCAAAACCTCACATGAGATTTCCGTTAACCCCCCCCCCCACCCCCTCTCCCTTGGTGAGATTTCGCCCCCTCCCCCTATTTCGCCTCACGTAATTTATGGACGCCCCACACGGAGAATTCTTGACAGGTTCCCACGCGCCTTAAATCCTCTGAACTCTGAGTACATTCACAGATGTTTATTCAGCCGAGGAAACAGTTGGCAATAGCCCAGTGCGTCCTTCGCGAAACTGCCTGACAGCCGTCGATGACCCTCGGCTAACAGCCGTCCACTTAAGTGACAACTTCTTTTACCTAAGCCAATGTGCAATGAATTTATCTGTACTGCACGTACATTAATACGAGGCAATTGTGATGTTATCATAACATTACACCGTACAATCTGCATAATATGTCCTGATAATTTAGTTGTTCAATATTAATGGTATTATATCATGGAATCAAAGGGAAATTACATAATTTTTATTGATACCAATCTTTAACTGTTCTCAAATTTCTTTTGTTAAGTATTCTAATAATTCAGTTATCAGTGGGAATTTTCTAGCCACGTTAAGATTCTTAATGTCCATAGAAGTAGTCACATCTTTATATATAAAGATGAATGTATGTTTGTTTGTTTGTTCTTCATAAAAATCCACAGTTTTCATCCGATCTCGATGAAACTTTGCACACTTATCCTTTAAAACAAGGAGAAAAATACTGTCTGTGTTTGGTTGAAAATAACACATGTTGTCTCATAACTTCGAAATACGGCGATAGACAGAAACGTTGGAAATGGACGTCTCCGTACCGTGCTTCCGTGTAGTGGACTGGCAGCTCAGTGGTTAAAGCGCTTGCTTACGAACGTCATGGTCTCCGGTTAAAATCTCCGTGGAGGCTAAGATTTAAAAAAAAAATGTTTTTCATTGTAAGAGTCAGGCCTGGGCCGTAGGTTATTCGGATTGAATGTTAAACTGTAGATATTAGAATGTTAGGGGTGCAATGCGAGACAAATCGTAGGTAGTCTTGCAATTTTGTAGGTGTACACTTTTTTACGTTTATAATGATCCCTCAGGTGTTGTTCGCAGTCAGTGTGTGATTGTGAACCACAGTAATACTAATATAAATACGGAAGTAAGTCTCTGTCTTTTTGTTACGGTTTGACGACTAAATGGCTGTATCGTTGTGATGGAATTTTATAAGGATATCTGTATGAAGGGCACAGGATATTTTTTCCAGTATGATTAACAGTTGTAGTCACGAAATTTTGAGACCTTATCGAATGGTGACAGAAATATGTTTGAAATTGATTCTCTTCATGAGACAGGTTCGACGGTACAATGATATAGTGATAGCTTTCCTGTCATATTATTCCAACTCGATATAGTTTGGGACCATTCCTTCGCTACCAACAACTTTCTATATTTAATTCTGGCAAAAAAAAATCCTTAATCCACGCGTACGAAGTCGCGGGTACGAGGCTAGTTAATGATAATTTATTGTACTTAGGTGTAATAGATACAAGTTAAATAGCAACAAATGTTCACTTCACATCACAGTAATGAGCTGTGTGTTAGCTCAATGGTTAAGACATCTGACTGGAGTTCGAATTCCTGTCTCTGAGAAGGGGTGCCTTATCTTTAACTTTACCTTTACCTCTGGCATAGCTTGCTGTGTGAAATGAAGTACGCCAGAAAGCTACCGTCTTTCGAATTTCATTTTAAACTGTAGGTCTTCTTTTCCCCGTAGGATTACCTGGTTTGAGGTAGGTAAGGAGGAAACGAACTGGCCGAACCAGGCTTCGTATTTCTCTTTCAGGAGTGCCCAGCCACGCTTCGGGATGAGGACCATGCTTAGTTTGTTTATCACATTAACGAATTTTAAGTTTTATATGTTTCATACTGGTCTATTACCGAGCGTGGTAAGTGAGTGGTAACGTTTGGGACCGGCTTTGGGGAGGACCGTCGTTCAAATCCCCAACTCGTCATCCTGATTTCGGTTTTCCACGGTTTCCCGAAATTACTGCTTCCCGAATGCCGGGATGGTTCCTAAAAAAAGGCTTTTACCGAATTCCTTCCCGAGCCTTGCCTCCAGTTCTCTCCAACCTCTAATGACCTCCGTATTGACGAGGCCCAAAGCCTTAAGAAAAAAAACTGTTGAAAAAAATCTTGTGGTGCTTGTATTACAAATAAAATTCAGTTTTCTCAGTATAATTCTCAAGTTTATAGAAACATGTAGTTCAAGTGAATTTTATAATAGTAGTGGTTCAATTCATGCCACTTAAATTACTATAGAACAAAAGAATATGACTGGGGACACCAACGGCATATCTGACAGTGAAACTTCCAAAGAGAGTTGCCAATAATACTTTCTTGCTGAGATAAATACAGTTCACAGAGTCAATAACACATTTTGTGGTTAGTCGAAGTTAGGAAAGAACTTTAAACTTCTTAAATTTCTTAAATAAGTTGCTGCGTTTTTCAGTTTGGTCAAAGAAACAATTTTCTGCTTTCAGGACTACAATTAGGAACTGCAACAAAGATGCAGCTTCTATTCCTGTGAAACATTTTGTTACAACTATGTAGAAAAGATTCTATAATATGATAATAATTTAACTCTTATGATGACGTGGAGAAAAATATTTTAAACTTAATTTGTCTAAAACTAGGGCAGTGATAATCTCGGTTTTAAGCTTGTGACTATATTTAGAAGTGAACTATGAGGAAGCGCGAATTAGCTGCATGCCGTGATGCGGTCTGATACAGGAGACCCGGTGTCCACTTAACAAAGCTTGTCCTCACTCTATGTTTACAGCTTAATTAACGTCCGCCTGGAAGCTCCAACTAATGGCTCCTTCATTACTCGTTGCATGCGCTTACTAGTCTGCAATCCAATACGTGGTGTGAAAAAGCCTATTTTTCTACCTTCAACAGCAGACGTCACAACGTGATAAAGCTCGGATTCCGTTTTAATTAACAAGACTACTTTTTTCAATAGATACTTTGTGTTTTTTGAAAGGAAGAAACTCTGAAGGGACGCAAATCCGTTTCTTGCCCGAGGTCGCTTGAACATTGCGATGACTTTGACACTCAGCATGTGGTCAGCTGGTTCAAACCCCGATTGTGTAAGAAAGTTTCATATTTTGAGACTTAACTAAAGGTCGTGAAAAAAAGACTGCTTCTAAACTCCTCGATTAATTCTCTAACGTATCTGCATAGCACATGAAATACGGGAACAAATTCCTTTGACGAGGTTTCTTTCATGAGTTTGGGATGGTAGTTGGCTACGTCTGTTACATTAAGAGCAGGCAGTAGGTTTCTTTTCATATCACTGGAACCTGGTTTTGGATTTTTAGCAAGGTTGTTAGTTAGTTTGAAGAGTCTGTTGATACGAAGTGAATTCTTGAAGGCGGTGGTTTGTTTCTCTTGAAGCTTAATCTCTGAAACTCAGACCAAAAGCTATGGATCCGTTGACAAAACTGTAGCGAAGCAACCTCGACTGATGATGTGGCAAAGGTTTCCGCCAACCACGTCATATTCTTCATCAAAACGATATCGCGAATGCTAATGAGGAGTTCTAAGTGCGATAACAGTCCTACAAGTCACCATATCCCACCAGAAAAGTATCATGAAATTAGGATATAAACGTTTTCAACATACAAATATACTACCTCGATCTGGACGAGAGTAAACTCGTATATGGGATATGTCCTCATTCATCGGGTGACGAGCTCGGAGAATCGGTAAGAATTGAGCTGTGCTTATTTACGAGAAGTAAGCTAAGTTTACAGTTGTAGGGAACTGAAATTTTAGTCATTGCGGAAGCATTTGAAATGTGGTGCTACAGAAGAATACTGAAAATTAAGTGGACAGACAAAGAACGAAATGAACGAGTTTTGGAAATGATGGGTGAAGAAATAAGTTTGTGTAAGAAGCTTACAGAAAGAAGACACTGGCTGGACATGCTGGATTGGTTAGTTTGTTAGTGGAGGGAACAGTCGAAGGTAAGAACTATAGAAGAAGACAGATTAGAATATCTGAAGCAGATAATTGAGGACGGGGTTGTAAGGGGTATGTAGGAATTAAGAGGTTAGCAGAGGATAGGAAGGAATGGAAGATTGCATCAAACCAGTCGAAAGACTGACGACAGCAAAAAAAAAAGTGGGTACACAGCATGAACAGAAGAATGGCTTGTGAAACCATTAATCTGGTGTGCAGTATTATATGATTAATTGGGGCATTTCTTAATGTTTATTAAGACCTGGTACGAAATTAACCAAATGCCATATAGTGTAATGGGAGCGGTAGTGTTGTCATGTGCAGAAACAGGCAGGTATTGCGCTGCCTATAGTAGAATAACAGAGACTGATACATACCGTAAACATAATGATTTCTTTCTCCACATTGCACGATGAAGGGGCTTATTACAGGCTGTAAATTAGTGGAAAAGGAAGACAGAAGCTGGTGCAGCTGTGATGAGCTATTACTCATACGTACGTCAGATAATCAACTGGCAACGACTAATGGGAACATAATAGCACTTTACTTGCTTTTACGTAGCCATCAAGTACCATTAGGGACTGTTGCGGGTGCACTGTTTAATGATGCTCAAACTGAGTGGTATCAAAATTATTTTAATGGAATGAAATGAGACGCCCAGTTTTATTTGTACTGTTACGACTGATACACATCATAACTAGCTTAAACTGGTTGACGTCAATTGATAGGTCTTTCATGGTAAGATCGACAATCTAGTGAGGCTATAACAGGACAGAAAGAAACGGGAGAGTCGTAACGATCTATCTCTAGGTCTGGTAGAGAATTAACAGGCTGGAAGGATTGCAGATGAAATAGGAGAGGAAGAGCGATATAGTGGGAGACAGGAGAAGTAAATTATAAGGTGGTAACTGGATTGTATGCAAGGATGGGCTGCGGACAGCAACAATTCAAGATACATTGATTAGCAGGCAAAAGGCTGCGAAGCCTATTACAAGATTGTACGGACAATCAAGACTGAAATAAACTGGTTACAGGCAGTGGAGATTGACATGCATTGGAACTAGCTGCAAACGGCTGACTTTCTATGTTGAGAGTACTATAAGAATTTTTTAAAATTAAATCTAAGATTACAAAATAATTCTTTTCCGGTAATTATGATCCTAAATTTCAATTACGTGTTAAATTCTTTGTAATTTGGTACTAAGATTATAAGCAAAAATTTAAGGAATTTATTTTATATTGATATTACTACGATTATATTTTTTCTTAGGCTCTGCGCTGTGTCGTCATCGTGGTGATGAGAGCCAGGCCAGGAACAAGAAGAAATCTCAGCCATTGGTCCTTAAAAAGAACCATCCCGGAATTCACTTGGAATGAACCACTGAAAACTTAAACAGATGGTCAGACGGGTATTCGAACACGCATCCTCCAGAACGCCAGGCCCGAGTGTTACCGCTCACCCACCAGACTCGGTTAATAATACAGTACAGGTGTACCTTACTTGTCTATTTATATCACAATATTATCTCCGAATAAGCTAGTTCTTTCATTGTGATTATGTCGTTATAAGCTGCACATCAAATTTTTTCTTCCTTTGATGAAGTAACTGCTTCCGATAAATAATGATGGATGTTTCCATGATATGCCATGTGTACAGTGAACAATACCATTCTTGTGCTATTGGCCGACGTCTGCACTCGAATTTGTCAGCGGGACGATCGCTGGCTGGCAGTGAACAGTTGCAGTTGCCTGCTGTTTGTTCGTTATTTGACTTGCAAACAGATACAAGCGCTTGTATCGGCCTGTGTTAAACGCTCCCAGCCCGTATCTACATGACTGCCACCAAGGTTAGAGTTTTGATTGTTAGTATTGACTCTTTTTATTACCTTAACCGCGTATTTTGTAAGGTAAAGCATATACATTCTTTAATAATTTAATATCCCTTATAACAGCCCGTTTCCATTATTTCTCGCAATACTTTTCGTGTCGCATTTTAAAAATAAGGTCCTTAAATTCGTGACTTTGAATTAATAATGCTTTTATCGTGTATTGCTGATGTATTTTCAGAGCATCCAGATGAACTACGGAGTCTTTAGAAAATTTCAAAGAAACATTTTTACCATAATATATCTTCGACGAGAAAGTAAAGAAGTAAAGTGATCTTCGATTCTGAAGTTCTGGTCATAGAAAAAGAATAGGACGTTGGGGCATTCTTTTGCCGGACACTAACACACACCAATGCAAGGAACTCTCCGATTATACACAGCTTGGATTGCGGCGGCACGAATTAGGTATTCAATGCTCCGATCCAATAGGACAACGCTGTTCAGACTCGGTCGATATGTGAGCTATGTACAGATGAATCACCGACATTAACAACGGAATCCAAGCGTGTGACGTCTGTGTCCCAGCATTACGGCCAACTGAGGCTTAGCGATGTGCGAGAACGCCTGTAAAGCGCTCCCCGCTCACACCACGGCACTGAGCAAGCATCCAGTGTACGCCCCAGCCACACACTACACAGGCAATGCCAGCGCTGCAGAGAGGACCAGATGTCGACAGAAGGATTGTACCATTCCTAATATACTCTACAGCAGATCAAATTAAATATTTTAGAATTCAACAAGCAATTAACTCCCTATCTCATATTCGTAATAAAACTTTAGTTTTATCCGTGTAACTAATAAGCTTTTTCATCCCATGTTGACCCACCCAGCTTGTAGCAGAATGACCAAAATGGGTCATTCCGTACATTTTTATATATATATTTTTGCATATTTATATATATAAAAAGAATAGAGAGAAATTATCGGAAAGAGTTGTCAGTGTGTGTGTGGCACGTGAGCCAGACGCGCCAGAAGGTCGCGGCAGCCTGGCGGCGGCCAGGAACAATGGACACCAGCTACCCTTCTCACGCAGTCGGTCAGGCGTATAATCCCTTAGCTCCGGGGAAACGGTAAACTAAGGTGAACAAACTACCCGAGCCCAAGTTTTACGAACGGGGAATTTCGGAGGTCACAGGTGACGGAAATGTCCGAGGCTATCCCGAGTTCACCCGAGTCGAGGAAGACAAGGTTCGCCTATCGTGACAGCCGAAGGGAGGAGCTTAAAAATGGCAGAACCAATCGACAGAGACGTTCCTTTGCATTTTGTAACGATGGTGTATTTTTTTTCATGTACACCACGAGTGTAAGAGGAGGCTTTTTCCGGCGGACGCTGGAGAGAGGACTTGGTTCCGAGCCTTCAGAGGAGAAGGAGCGGATCTGCCGAAGCTGGAGATCGCTCTTGGCTTCGAACCTGAGGGTTAATAAGCGTGTTGTACAGTGAGGTCACTGTGCACGCATCCATTACGCTTGCACGGACGTGGTGCTTTGTCCGCTATAGCCAAGGGGCTATAGTACTTCCGCCGTCGCGGGAAATACATCGCCTCACGGTAATCATCCTACAAGTGCAGTGTGGTACTTTTATTCGGTCATTGAGTACAGCCCTGTAATGGCCACTGAATGATTAGGAGTTCTCGCACCCCCAAATATTGAGCTAGCTGGGGCAGACTTTCTTAAAGCCACACTTGGTGGATAATATAAATTATCCTGGCGCCCGGCATTTGAGATTGAATACAGTTGATGACAATACTGTGTTTGATTTATGGTTCCCGATCATTGTGAAGGGAGCTTTCATTTAAACAAATCAAGTGTGTAGCTTTCTTGCTTGCCAATTGACATTGGGAGTTTGTTTCAAGATTAATTTAAAGGTGGTTGTATTTTGATGCTTTTGTTTATTTGTTAATATGTGCAATTGTAAGAAGAGGCTTTGCATAGTTCTTTTTATCATATTTCAATGTGTCAATGTTAACGATAAATAAGCCTCGCCTGTACGCCATTTGAGTACCAAATAAATTAGCGGCCTAAGGTTTCTTTAATTATATAAAAAGAAGTAAAAGGTTTTCACCCTTACCTTCCCACCCGCGCTAAACCGCCACAAGCTAGATATCCTGTCCAGATCACCCTGCAGCTGTTCCAATAAATATTAGTGAAACAGGGTGATCTGAACAGAATATCTAGCTGAGTAGGTCAACATGGGGTGAAGATAAATGCAAAGAGTCAACATATACTTAAAAAACTAAAGATTGATTATGATTACAAGGTGGGGAAAGAACTGTTTGTTGAAGACCTGAAATATAAATACCTTGTCATAATATCTGATAGCTAACTCAACTAACAGGATGTACTGGACAGGTAGTATGAAAATGTTTTAGAATCCTTCACTTGTTGGAGAGAGTGATTAGGAGATGTGTCAAAGAAGCAAGGGAATTTGGTTACAAGACTTGGTCAGACCATTGCTTGATTTTGATGGTGTAGTATGGGATCCACTTTTTAAACATCCAATACAAGAGTTGAAAGGGGTCCAAAGAAGGGCTGCTGGATCTGTCTCCGAAATTACCGCAGTACATAATCAATAACCGATATGATAAAGAAGCTGGAATGGGATTCAGTGGAAAGTAGGACAAGGGTGAAGAGAAGTTTTCGAGAGTACAAGGCGTATATTAGTGATGAGGCTTGGAAGGGAGAATATAACCATGACCTGAAACAGGTACTCGATTTCAGGTATAAGCGCGTGGGAAAATTATCTTTCGTAGGTAAGGGAGTCAGGGATTGCAATAAATTATCATGAGAAATGATTAATAATTTACCAAAAATACTGACATACACTCCTGGAAATTGAAATAAGAACACATTGACGCCGGTGTGTAAGACCCACCATACTTGCTCCGGACACTACGAGAGGGCTGTACAAGCAATGATCAAACGCACGGCACAGCGGACACACCAGGAACAGCAGTGTTGGCCGTCGAAGGGCGCTAGCTGCGCAGCGGTTGGGCACCGCCGCAGTCAGTGTCAGCCAGTTTGCCGTGGCATACGGAGCTCCATCTCAGTCTTTAACACTGGTAGCATGCCACGACAGCGTGTACGTGAACCGTATGTGCAGTTGACGGACTTTGAGGGAGGGTGTATAGTGGGCATGCGGGAGGCCGGGTGGACGTACCGCCGAATTGCTCAACATGTGGGGCGCGAGGTCTCCACAGTACATCGATGTTGTCGCCAGTGGTCGGCGGAAGGTGCACGTGCCCGTCGACCTGGGTCCGGAGAGCAGCGACGCATGGACGCACGCGAAGACCGTCGCATCCTACGCAGGGCCGTAGGGGACCGCACCGCCACTTCCCGGCAAATTGGGGACACTGTTGCTCCTGGAGTATCAGAGAGGACCATTCGCAACCGTCTCCATGAAGCTGGGCTACGGTCCCGCGCACCGTTAGGTGGTCTTCCGCTCACGCCACAACATCGTGCAGTCCGCTTCCAGTGGTGTCGCGACAGGCGTGTATGGAGGGACGAATGGAGACGTGTCGTCTTCAGTGATGAGAGTCGCTTCTGCCTTGGTGCCAATGATGGTCGTATGCGTGTTTGGCGCCGTGCATGTCAGCGCCACAATCAGGACTGCATACGACCGAGGCACACAGGGCCAACACCCGGCATCATGGTGTGGGGAGCGATCTCCTACACTGGCCGTACACCTCTGGTGATCGTCGAGGGGACACTGAACAGTGCACGGTACATTCAAACCGTCATCGAACCCATAGTTCTACCATTCCTAGACCGGCAAGGGAACATGCTGTTCCGACAGGACAATGCACGTCCACATGTATCCCGTGCCACCCAACGTGCTCTAGAAGGTGTAAGTCAACTACCCTGGCCAGCGAGATCTCCGGATCTGTCCCCCATTGAGCATGTTTGGGACTGGATGAAACGTCATCTCACGCGGTCTGCACGTCCAGCACGAACGCTGGTCCAGCTGAGGCGCCAGGTGGAAATGGCTTGGCATGCCGTTCCACAGGACTACATCCAGCACCTCTACGATCGTCTCCATGGGAGAATTGCAGCCTGCATTGCTGCGAAAGGAGGATATACACGGTACTAGTGCCGACATTGTGCATGCTCTGTTGCCTGTGTCTATGTGCCTATGGTTCTGTCTGTGTGATCATGTGTTGTATCTGACCCCAGGAATGTGTATATATAGTTTCCCATTCCTGGGACAATGAATTCACGGTGTTCTTATTTCAATTTCCAGGAGTGTAGTTCAAATCTGAAATTCGGAAAAAAAACAAAAGTAGGTGTGTACAGGAAAGGGAAAAAAGGTTGTTTAGGGAAATTGTTACCGAATTGTGCGCTCCATGGCTATAATACAAAATTAAATATGACACGCCGGAAGTGTTATTCGATACCAAACGTCGAGGTGTTTTCGACGACTATTTACGTTGACTACTTTTGGGACGAACAATCAGTTCTCTAATGCCCTCATGTTTTACTATACCCACTAATGCAGCACAAGTAAAGACAAAATAATCACGGTTTCGATATAAGATTCATCAACAAGTCCAATTTGGTGTTCGTGGTTTGGAGCATATTAGGTGATCAATTGCTGGTGAAATGATAAATGTAGAAGATGAAACTCGGAGATAAGCTATATCTCAAATACATTTCTGCATGCAGCCCAATACTTGAACTCTCTTTAATAATCCTGTTTAGTCCTGATTTTTTATACGCAACTAAACGCTAAACTGGGTGACTGGAGATGACTATGTTCTCCACTAGGAAGTCATTAATCGTTGGTCCGCTAAAACTTTCAGAACTTACGCTAGTAGTGTTATTGATTATCAAATGAAATTACATCAAAGGATGGAAACAACAAAAATCAGCCAATTCCTGTGCCGGACTCGGGCCGTCAACACCAAAACAGCGTAAAGCAAAGCAAGCTCGCTACTGGGACCCCCGATATAGGAAACTTATTTTTAGAGATAATAATGTTCACTAAATATTAATAAAATTTCCTGTTTCGTAGTATACATTATCATCGGCAAAGAACTATTCAGGTCGTAATCCTATTTAATTTCCTAATTTTTCGTGGTGAGGTTTTAGTTCGTATTAAACTGCTTGAGTTTGGACTGTATGTTTAAGTTTTACTCTTATGCATTATCTGTCTAGGCAGAGATTTCATTCTCTTAGTATAAAGCGAATTACTATCTTGTATTTATACCTTCGTATTTTTTAACTTTTGATATCAATTATTTTTAATGCCTTACTTCCGAAAAGTATCAAACACCAATTTTATTATAATTTATCCACTAATAACTTGATAAGACTGCTTCAGCTTGAAACGCGCTTCGCTTTTAACTTCTTTCTTTAATCGTTCTTTTTAGAACCAGAAATAATTCATATATATATATTTTCAATGAAGGAAGGCTCAGTTTATCATAATTTCATTTTAATAACAACGATAACTACGCTAAACCAACACCCGTCATACCACCTTCATGGATCGTTGCTTAATACTTCCTTTCCGAAAATTGGTAATCTGATCTCACGAAGCGACGTCTACTTTTCAAGAAGTTTTTAGTTCATCTGTTTATTGATAATGGCCAGCGAGTTGTAACGGGAAATTCAAAGCACGTATATTTAATATTCTCCATGGAATTTTAATCTTTAATTAAACTTTATTGAATGCTAAATAATTTTATCAAGTTATTGCCTTTTTGGTATCAATCAGCCCCGTTACAAGCTGCTCTCCATTTACGCTGTTATCCGCAAAACAATAGTCAAGATGACCAGGACTCATTTTTTTTGTTTTCAGTAAGTGATGGATTCCATGTAGAATCACAAGTTAAAGTTAATGACCTCTTACAGTCAGTCCCAGTTTACCTGAAACCCCCGTTTGTGAGAGTAGGTGTCCAGCGGAAGCATGAGAGCGAATCTCGCCCATTTGCCTTGAATGGCAGGATGTGACATTCACAAAGCGACCGCTCGCTGCTGGACCGTGGTGACGGACGAGAGGCGGCTACCTGCCGTTTGTTTGTGGTCGCGCCTGTCCTTTGTGGGCGCCGCAGTTCGGAACGCTGTCCATCCCACCACAAGACCTGAGCGACACCAAACTGTAGCCTCGCTACTGTTACTGACAGGCAGCGGCAGCGTGTTCAGTGGGCGGAATATATTCACGTCACGAAATTTCGGTTTTCGATTAACTGTGTGAAAACGTTTTGATTTAATACAAATTTTACTTTTGTTTATTTTCCCGTGTTTTATATATCAAAAACAATGAATTTACTTATTTAAACTCTGAGTTTCTTGAGAATTAGGAGAATGACTTTAACGATTGTACCAAATTTTGAACTAATTCTGCATCTACGTACACCAGTTAGCTTCCATACAATACTATGTTCGGAGGTAATTACTTTTATTTAATGGCGTGTTACAGTAACTTGTCTTGGGCTACAGTATTCCGCTAATAATAAAGATCATATCAGCAATTTCTTTTCAAATTTCTATTCCTAAAAATTCTGCCGATACGTTTACAAACCTTCCTATTTAAATGTAATCTACACTTTTTTTTACTTATCACTTTACGCCTCGTCAATATCGTCGTTATTAGAGGCGGGATGGGACTGGGGACAAGGAACGGGATGGAATTTGGCAATGGCCTTTTGAAGGAACCATCCCGGCATTAGCCTAGAGTGATTTGGGGAAACCATAGAAAACCCAACTGGATGCCCGGACGGAGAGTTGAACCGGCGTCATCCCAAATGCGAGGCCAGAGCGTTAACCACTCACCCACCACGCTAGATAATTTCTACAAACATGACCAACTAGAATACCACTTTCCTTGCGGATTTAGCGATACGACAATATTATTGCTACTGCCAACATTTACAGATTACACTTGCTCGTTGTTTATCCAGACACCAGCAGCGGATAAGTCAGCCCGAAATAGCGCTGATGATGGCCCCAGGTTGGGTGCCGAAACGTTGGCAGAAGCATCAATATCGAGACAGGTATAAACTAGCAAAGAAAGTGGAATTTTATAAACATGATACATGCAAAAAATATCAGATTTTATAAACATGTCCTTATCGATAAAATATTGAAGTTGCATTTTGTAGTGACGCTCCTAACTCTGGCACAATTCGGTACATGTAACCAAATATTATGGTTCTTTGTCGATTTGATGGAGAAATCATTGTTGATTCATGATGCGCGATTTCTGAGACAGCGGAATTCCGATATTGTTTAGGACGTGGACAGTATGAGTGAAATTAATCGCGCCGGTAGTTCGGAGTGTGATTCTGGCAGATTCAAATTCGGTATCGAGACTTGGCAAGTTGCTTTGGTACGAACCTGATTTCGTAGCACGCTTCGCCCGGCGTATATTGGACTATCGAACTTGGCAGGTCTGGGTAACCTTTGGTTTTGACGGCTGTTCGCTGATGGGAGCAAAACGTTCAGCCTCCCGTCTCTCCAATCAACGCAGAGGGCGGGATGCTGTTTCTTGTTGAAGATAGAAGTGCTCCAACAAAGACGGTCGCTTCTATATCCGGCCACAACCGTACGGAAACCACATATCGATCGATCGAAGTGGGACCCAGAAACTACTCTAGTGACTCAATCTGTATAAATTCTTTAAGACCGTAATTTTCTAAAAAAATTGAAAAAAAATTTTTAGTTATTTAAATTTTTCTTTAAATAAACAACCCGAAGTTCATTGGTGTTTAGGAAAATTTTAATGAATTGTTTAATACCTTCCTTTCATTTGCGTTTCAGTCATTGCAATAATATTAAGCCGACTCTCTCTTTCCAGTTCTTAACGTTCTACCTATAAGCATGGGTACTTATTGATATCTTTGAGATATAACCCCATGGCATGCAATTTTCAAATTAATCATTGTTTTTAATTTAGCGGACACAATAACAAATAATTCATTACAACAATACTTCTTAATACGCTCAATGTAACATTCCATGCACAACGCCTAGCCCGTTCAACAATTTAGTTTAAGTAACCATTTATCGCTACAAGCCAGAACAACATCAAGAGGACGTCGAATTTTTAGAAAAATTCATCAAAACCCTTTACTTTCCTATAAATAACTGCATCATTGGTAAACAATCTCAAAAACTACTATAAACGTTGTCTCCCGGGTCGTTTATAAAAATTAAGAAAGAAATGCGTCTTACTATATTTCATTGCGGAACGCCCAGTGTAACATGTAAATTATAAGGTGCTTCGCCTTCAATGACGACATACTACTAGTGACCAGTCAGTTAGAAACACGTAACCATCTCCAAATCTGTTGCTCCCTCCACTTTATCGTCTTAATGTCTTCGGCGCACTTTTCTGAAAGATAGTGTTATTCCCTAATGTTAGCTAAGTTTCTGTTATTCTTGTATCTTATCGCAGTTGTTATGAATCGAAAACATAGTTTCACTTTTTTTTTAAATGTTCACATGTAAAAAATAAAAATACTTTTATTACTGGACGTACGTTTTGGAGTTATTTCAGTAGCGGTGGAAAGCGATAAGAGATTTTTAACCTACCGTCTTCAAGGAAATTTATCAAACCGATATGTCTCTCTGTCTTGGTTCATGTAACACACTTTTGGATTCCCTTCAGATGATTTGTAGGATCAAATAAAGGACCAATTAAGGGCGGAATTCCTAGCCACAGTGCCCCAGGTGATCCAGCCGTGTCACTATCACGTTATCACAGGCCAGGTATAATAAGAGCATATTCCATTACATTCAGCCCACTATCAAACCTTCTAAAATTACGCATTAATTTAATTTTTTAGGAAGTAATTTTACTTTAATATTGGTTCCTCGCCGCTTGCATTATGTAAAGGAATTTGTCAGACAGTTTACAACGTTAAAATTGTAATTCGGATTTTTAACTACCTGCTTTAATATTCTGGTTCAAATGTACAGTTTCAGGAAATATGAAGCTCAAAGTTTTAATTTATGAATTCAGTGTTGTCAGTTCAATGAAATGTTGTAATTTCATTGGATGACGAAGAATATTCGATGATGGGTGCCATTTTGCGTACTATGACATGTTTTCTCATTCTTCTGGGCTTATTACACAATGCAGAAATCATTTCCACAGACTTTTGGCTCTATAAAAGGAAGTTAAAGATCTTGTTACTTTCCTGCAGGTTGGTTAGTAAATTTTATACTTGCCACAGTCTTGCTGTCTCACTGTAAAATGCAATAGAGTGAGCTACTGTTTAATACAGTCATTGTTGTCTTGCTGAAAATGAGTAAATATCATTTGCTGTACTTTTTGTTAAGTGTTGGGAGATTTATATCTGAGGTGTACAGAAATGTCAATGTGTCAAATTTATCGTCGAATTTTATTTTCGATAAATAAACAGGTTTTTAGCTGGCAGATAACAATTTAAAATAAAATGTTTTCAGATTTATGTTACAACGTTACCCAATAAATCTACTGATATACTTTTGTAGCAATAACTCTGTTATTTCTCCCTTATTTCTGTTTGTCATAGTACTGGCCACACATGTCAGACCCATCATTTAATTAATGTCTGAGGCCGTACTGGAACCAACGACCTCAACAACTCGAGGTCAACAAGCTGACCCTACGCCCCCAGCGTCGGGCAGGCCTTAACCAGTTTGTGGCATCATTGCCTCGTGACCATATCAAGACATAAGACATCTCAAAACATTACCTCGGGCTGGTCCCTTTTAAACTCCTCGAACCCGTATTTCGTTTTTTTGTGATTTATAATTATTTATTGGCTCATACATGTTAATCATACAGATGGATCATTATTATTAATTATTGGATTTTTCCCTAGTGTCAGAAAATCGTACCTATGTTGCTTTTCAAGGGCGCAAGAAGCGAGTTAAAAGCATAGAAATTTATATCAATTATAAGATTAACTTGTCATTCCATGAGAATCCAAATGCAGTCACCCTCCATACACAGTTTATCATGTATCCGTGCTGTGTTTTCAGTGCTGTTATATATGGATCTATAATATTTTCAGGATATAAAAATATTATTGTGAAATTGACTACAAGACTTTGTTTGCGTTTTATGTCTAAAAAAAAGTCCCACACCACTTTTTAAGCAGTTGTCCCCTCCAACGAAAAAATTGATTCTGCCTGAAGTGCAGTTAGTAAAGAATTCGGTTTATAATTTTCAAATTCTATGGATGTGTTGAGTTGAAGTCGGGCGTGGCGAATTGTTTGCAAGCTGATCGTATATCGCCTCACGAAAAGCTGTATTTTGTCCGCCCGCGGGTACATAAAAGACTGTTTACACGTCTGGCAGAAATGAGTGTATTATAATACTGCACGCGCGTCTGCTGCAGGAGACCGATATTTTTCTCATTGTTCATGAAACCTTTGTGTGAACCTTAGTACTTTACGGTAGTTTTTCACTCAATACACTTCAATTTATGGATAAACTCTCTCTTCGATGAAATGTCTTTGGATCAAACACCTAGTTACTGAACAAGTTAATAAACCCAATAGACAGCTGTATTAAAACGTAATTTGAACTGTGTCGGCTACTTTATTCCCAGTGGCAACTTGTTGCTGTAACTTGTTTAATCCCTGGTGCGATATGGCAATCGAGACTAATTAACATTATAATCAGTATTTATGTGGTTTTTTATAGAATTTTGATAAGCTATGGCTTTGATAAACAGCAATGTGCTTGAGCTAATTAAGTTATAGCGCTGCGTGTCTCAAATGATACGATAAATCAAGATGCACGGAAATCTGGAGTCTAAATGGATTAGTCATTCAATGAAATGTTATCCCTTTTAGGCTAGCCAGAAATTAAATTTAGTATCTTACAAATCATTAGAGTATAAAGGTATAATGAAAAATTTAAACATTAATATGTAATTATTCAAGAGCTGCTACAATTCAGGAGGTTTCTTAGCACGGCTTGTAACGCAACAGTTACCTTCCGCTGGATTAAGTAGCGCCACGTCGCGCATTTACACAGACAATGCGGTTAGTAGTGGGGGTCTTGCTAGAACCGTAGACACGCGCAGTATCGTTGCCGGAGGCCAATATCATTGATACGGTTTTTGGACAGTGAAAGTTAATAAGTAGTTGTGTTGTGCAGTATAGAGCAAAACGGTAGACGGAAAATTAACGTAGAGATTTTTTTTTTTTTTGCATGATGTGAACTTAATACTAATTTTTCCCTAAAGAATCTACAATCTTCGAATATAGATGTTCCGATTAGATATTATAATCAGTATTTGGGGATGGCCAACCAGTTCTGTATATCAGTGTGAAGAAGAATAAACTTGCGCCGGATGGCATAGTGATTTAGTAAACTTTCTTGATAATAATCCTACCACTCAAAAATGAACTGGTTGTGGTAACCTCTGGAGACTGCGGCATACATGAAGAAATTATTTAGAACCGTTTAAATTAATCATGAGACACCACTGAAATTATTGTATTATAATTATTCACGCTTGATGGTTACAGGTTCCGTGGTTCCCATGTGATTAATGGCAGAAGAGGATTGGCGACAAGAAATGAAGAAACCACATTCGCTTGGAGTTATTTTGGATTATGATTAAAACTATAAATCTGTATGGCGCAAGCGTGGATCTTACCGGCGTCCTCGCGAACCCACCAGACTGGGTTAACAGTTCCATGATCCACACTCTCTATCGTTAACTCGTTCAAATCTGGGAATAAACAGCTCTAATCAAAATCCTTAACAGCACCAACAGTATTTTGACAACAGAAGATTTATTTACGTCTTGTGGGATGTTTCATTCTTGATGTGGTTGAATGTTTAAAAGATTCCTTTTAGAGGTTATCTTATATGCTCCTTCTTCAAACTTGCTGTTATATGTTATTTTCCTTTTATATTACTTTTAATCGTTTTTCGGTGAGTTAAGCAACTCAGTACGGGTGTTTCTTACGCTGTATTCGTGTGCTGCAGTATTAATGTTTGCACTACTTCTAATTCTGTTTTACACTTCCCCGCACTATTCTGTTATATCAAAGGATTCAGAGTGTGCCAATCACAGTACGTAAGATCGTCAACAAGTAATTACACAGAAGAGTCTGGGACGTTAAACTGATCCTTACGTTACCTGAGACATGAAGATTCACTCCAATAATATTTCCCTCTTCATTACAATATCATCTCAACGACCCGCCATCACAGTCGATAAGATAATAAATTTTCTGACATCTTTAATAAGAGGCGCACATAACAATAATAATAATAATAATTCCTGTGTGGTCGTAATGACCTTAGTCGACAGGGTTTTTACTGGCTGCGTATTCCACCCCTGTCGTGGTCACCTTAACCTAACCCGGCAATCCTACCAGGTATAGGGGACCTACAGTTTAACGTGCAATCAGAACCACGGGAGAGGCGCACATGAAATACTATGCATTGTGCTTACCGAATATCGTGCAGGTAGGATAAATTTGCGATTGTTTATTGATGGTTGATTCGTCAGAAAAAAAAGCGACTTCAAAGGAATTCTTGTTTAGATATGTGCGTAACAACCATCTTTTTCCGAAATATAAAACAAAAAATTTGTAGGGGCGATTCTTCCCCATCTTCAAACCCAGATGCCAGACTGCGTTGTCAAAAAGTTTTAATGTAGAGACAAGAATCGAATGTAAAGGTTGAAAGTGAAATGTTTTACTTTTTGTGAATAGGATGAAATAAGTCCTGAAAGAAAACTTGGGACTCTCGAATTTAAGTTGACTTTATTTGCGAGTCTGCTATAACTACGTCCTTCTGGAGGCGAGGATAGTATCTTTCTCTTTTGGCCGAGATTTTCTACCTTGAATAAAAATACCAAACGATCTAGGTAAAACATATTTATTTCACTGTATCCCACACGTATAAGAAAGGTGAAAAAATATCTTTTCGGAAACAATGTTATTACATCACACAGCTACAGGGAACATTTATACAGCTAACATTTTAGACCTCAAAGCCAAGTGCCATTAAAGTATTCGTTGTTCAGTTAATTTGCGCAAAGAAATCCGCTAAGTGAAACAAAGCCTACAGCAAAAAAAGTTATTTCCGAAGACATCAGGTATTTCCCTAACACGTCTCGTTAAACGAAGTGAGTAAAAAATTTCCTGCCTGCTATTCTTTGGCACGTAAACTAAGCAACGTAGAGATCTACGGCTGCTGAAACATATACCTGAGGTCTTCCACAAGTTCTCCTACAGAGAGAGAAGAATTTGCTTATTGTGGAACTACAAGTACACAGCGTGCTTTGGAGAAGCTACGGCGAGTTGCCAGTTAAATTCCGGAAGCAGGCTGGATGGTGGTCTCTGGTCCTTGGGGGTAATGAATTTAGAGGTGCGCTTCAAACAGGACAGTTTAGCTAACTGCAAGGGAAAGCCGACCGCTGGGGGACAGGCATGACTCGGTTAATTTCCAGGAAACACATCCACTGGTTGCCTGGAAAGGACAGCTTGCCCTGCTATAATCTGACGTAGAATCCACGTAACCGGCTGCGCTTGACGATCAGGATACAACAGACAGAAGCTTAGCCTCCTCACGGTTTCCTCTATCTGTCGCTTAACGTAATCTCATTAGTAACACAAACGTTTCTGTGATCTGTCGAGCAACTAATGGATACAGTGTACAAAAGTAAACTATCCATAACATACGTATTATTTCCGAAAGGTTTTTTTTAGCCACAAGCCATTTTTCTTCATTCATACCTAACCGAAATCGATAAATGTGGTATCATTTTAAAGATTAAGGTTTCCGCTTTCGTAACATGATATTTTAAGAACTAAAACTTTCTGAATTCGACCCATAAAGGGAAAAGGTATCATTATTTCTCTAACGTATTTTTGCAAGGAACCATCCTTGATACCTAACCGAAATCGGTAAATGAGGTATCATTTTAAAGATTAAGTTTTCCGCTTTCGTAATTTCATATTTTAGAAAGAAATTATTCGGAATTCAGAGTATCATTATTTTATTCTTTTATTTTGTTTTATTTTTGCACGACTTATTTATCTGCCTTAATCCATAACCGAAATCGATAAAGATCTCCGCTTTGATAACATCGTATTTAAAGAATGTAAAATTTTGAAATTTGATCCTTAAAATGGCAAAAGTATCATTGTTTCGAAAAATATGTTGTTTTTTGTCACGAGTTATTTATCACGAAATTGATAAATGAGGTTTGAAGTCAGATCGTGTAGAGAAAACAAAGGGTCACGCGTATGAGACGGTTCAGAGCCAAGTCGCAAGGCTTCGCTACCGTCGGTATGGATAATATATCACAGAGGTATTGGTAAACTGCGTGTGTTTTCTTCATTAACGAGCTTTCCGGATATTCTTTTTCTGTTAAAAAAACATTTTTGTTTTCTAGGACAATTTATATGTAAACATTACTGCTAGACACTAACATCACTTATCTCAGAAATATGAATATAATGTGCGTTTTGTTCAGCATGGTTGTATTCCAGTTCACTATTCATCGTATTTTACTTCCGAAATTTTTGCTGTGGTTAAAAGTATAATACATCTGTAAAAATTATTGGTAATTTAAACCGGCAGTAACAGGAGATGCAGTGCTACTGATCTATATTAAATGAACCGCTGAATCATAAAAATTTAGCCAAACAGTGAAAGCAAATATTAAAGCATTCAATTTCTTTTCTAAAATTGAATTGCGTATATTGCGTAACGATTTTAATTAGATGTTACTATCATAAGTAACAATAATAAATAATTTGCTTATAAATGAACAAAAGACGGAGATGGTAACTAAAGCTTGTGTTAAGATTTGAGAAAAATATTCGAACAGATTGCTATGATGTGAGCATGTCAGGGCATATGATCAATAAAATTGAAGTAGCACATCACCGTTGAATAATAATTCATACCATTTTTGTTGACAGAGGATGAAAAATAAGATCATATTTGTATCAGTCAGAAGCTGCCTGTGGTTCAGAACAGAAAAAATTCTTAAGAATATCACGAGATGTGGTATCACGGATTAGAATGGGACAGGAATTCGTCGTCAGAGAAGAAATTCAATATCACATGACCACACACCAATGTGGTAGTGCGTCTTCTTCTTAACAGCAAAGGTATCATCCATTGTGGATTTCTATGTGAACGTCAGCTAGAAGAAGAATAGGAACGTGTAAAGGCTTCAGAGCTTTTTTTTATAATGGCTTTCGGCAGCTGAGGCCATACAGCCAGCTCAATGTGATTATTATAGCTTCCAGTGAATCAGTCGTCATCCAGTGTTTATATATTGTACCTCCTATATTGTATATAAGTATGGACACCACAGGACGGACAGGACATTCACACAGACACACACCACTTAACATCCACGCCCGCGGCCGGATTCGAACCGGCGACCTTCGGCACGCTGAGCTAGCACTCTAGTCCCCGTGCTACCGAGGCCGGCTCGGCTTAAGAGCTCTTCCTTGTTTTTTAAGTATATGGACGGTAGTCCGTACACACGCTTAAGTATTTTTTTTATTTTTTGTTTTACGTTTTCCTTTTTGCACTTATCAGACATTTACAATAATTTTAATTTCTTCTTTCTGACTTACAATATCTGGTACTAATCCAACACCTTAACATCTGAAAAATTCTAATCGTAAAGTCATTAAATATTTCTCATATATTTTCTCGAATAATTCATACAACTTTCCTTGAATCATAAAACAATTTATTTTGAATCTTACATCAACTATATTATCTACAGTTACTAATTATCTTCGGTGTATTTATCGATACATCACAACACAAAATTCACAGGATTTATAACACTTCTTTTTCTTTGTGCCTCCAGGCCGTATACATTTTATTAACAACTATTTACAAATTTGTCAACCACAAGGGGAGATACAATTTCATATTTTAGCTTCTTTTCGTAAAGCCTCCTCTTTCGTATGAATCATCGCATGTTCGTGGTTCCATCAAACCATTCTTTTTTCATATCTTCTCTTTATTTGTATGCCAAAGATACTCCAGACCGTCACAATCGATTTCTTTGACGTATCAACTAAATTGCCAAGATCAATCCTATACTCTATGACTCACTTTTATACAAACGTATTTACAGACCGGAACATAACTTTTACAGACTATGTATTGTACCTTACAAACTGTATGCAAATATTTCAGAATTATTCAGCAATTCAGTGGCAAAAAGCAATCTTGTATTCAGTTGAAACGGGGCAATACAAATCCTTTACACCCATGTGCAGTACCGGGTGTCATTCAACAGACATTTCCTTTCCCCACCACAAGTTAGTCTCACAGAAGTCTACCACCGTAATAAGTGTTTTGAATAAATTAAAAAACAGATAATAACATAACATAAAAATAATGTAAATTTTATTCAAAGAAGAAGTTCCTTAAAAATTTAGAAAACAAGATTTTATGATGGTTCTGTACCTCCTTTGTAACACATCGGTTATTGGATCTGCTATTAAAGTAATTAAATATTTCTAATCCTATCTTGAAGAAGAAACATTAAATTTTTTACTATGTAGTTGGCTTTTCTTATAAACGTAGCTGATGCCGCAATAAACAAGAAAGTAGCTCCAACAGGCATAACTGATGCCTGCACTGTCATCATATCCGTCATGCCAGTTTTCATCTTTTTTTTTTTGTTAATATGGAAAAAGGTGATTGGTGTTCCCTAAAAAGTCAAAGTCACGGTTAATAACAAGGTCCATGATATTCTACAGCATTAAAATTTCGTTAAATTTCACGAAAATAAGATTGTGTCCAAATTGAAATCTTGCTTAGGGTATTCAATATAAGGTGCCTCAAACTTTTTATGAACAGCCCCTATCATGAGTCAGAGTGTAAAATATATTATATTTTTTCCTACTATTAAAGTCCGCATATAAAGAGCTAGTACCTGGGTGACCGATCTTCGCTCGGCATCTTTAGATTTCTGTTCAGTATGCAAGATTTCATAAAAATCCTTAGAGAAGTTGTGAGAAATTAATTTTATCGGGGACTGCATTCGGAACCGATGCGAAATTGGTAGTAACCTGTTGAAATTGAGTTTAATTGCTTCGTCATTATGTCCTCTTTACGTTTTGTGCTCTTGCTTTGCGGAAAACTTGCCAGGAATTTAAAATGCCCAAATATGACAGCGACGCACAGCCGTTGGCTGCCATCAGCGTTGAAAAATCAGTGATAGTCTCTTAAAATGTTGATTTTAATCTTTTATTGTAATGTTTTCTTGCGGTTTCAGCTTTTCTCCGTTGGAAAAAGTCGCATTTAATGACAAATAGACAATTTTTTTATCCGAGTTGTAATACGGTGATACCCGCCATCTTATATAGAAACGAGCAGTCAGAGATTGCTTCCATTGTAAACAAATACACCATTTCCTATGGACGCCGCAGAATGCAAAATTGCGTAAAATTTTTCTCTTGGTCCAGGCTATATTTAAACCTAACCACGAAATCTAGGACGAAACGAAGCTGTTTAGGTTGTTATGATCCCTGTAACGATAATTTTTTTTGTTATTTTTGCAGTGCTGATAGCATTTCGCAATTGATCAGCCTCATATTTCGGCATTTTTAATTTTTCTAGCGACTTTTCCTCAAAGCAAGAGTGTAAAATGTGAAGAGGACATGTTGAAGAAGCAATTAAACCAAATTTCAACAGATTACTATTAATTTTGCCAAGGTTCCGAAAGTGGTGCAGCCCCTATTTTATCTATTTTCAAAAGTTGCTCATATAATAGTATTAGATTGGATAGAAGGAAGCATATTAAGCAATTTTATCAGAGGTAGGACGGCCACTTCCTTTTCTCTGGGACTTACAATTTAACGTAGAATCGCAACTACAGAACGCCCCACCGTAGTTCATATGCTTAAAAACATATCTTAAAAATTCTTGCTCACACCAGAATTTGAACCCGGTATCGTAGCCAGAATTTTTTATGAGCTAGTACAGTAACCACCTTTTTCCCCCTACTAATTACATATTTGATATACATTCAATATATTTCCTTCCACTTACTGACGAGCTGCGGTCGGTTAAATAAATATCGTGAATAATCGTCAGATTTTCTTCAATTGAGTCTTCACTGGGCGAAGTTCGAGTAACTTGGTTGAGGCGATTTGCTATTAGGTTTTATTCAAATGATTACATTATAACTGCTAATATTATTTTCAAAGAAGTTTTTACAAATAAAATATCACTACTGACCATGCTAAATTTTAAATATCTTCTTTTGAAATGTTTTACAATTAAACATTCAGCGCTAGTATTCCCTCGAGTCAGCTAGCATACAAGAAATATTCATTTAAATATATAAGTTCCTTGAAACTAACGAGAAAAATATTACTTAGCTTCCTGGTACCTGAACCATCTATGAGATTAGAGCCGTTTTCGAGCCATTTTCGAGATACCATGAGCAAAAATTGTTCGTATTTTGTAAATATTTTTTTTTTTTTTTTTTTCCAGGGAGGAACACTATTTAGATAATCTTAAAAGTTAAAACTTTATCTAAATATGAAATTTCATATTGTTAGTGCCGTTCCAGAGATCCAAAATATATATGTACAAGAATTGCTCGTTTAAAGATATAAGATAAACTAATGGAAGCCGTTATAAATACGTAAAACAAACTATAGAAACTATTTTTCTTAAAAATAAAAACATGGAACCATTTTTTTAATCTTTCGCAAGTACATTTTTGAAAGTGTTCGTGAATATTTTGCCATTAAAAATGTATAAATCGTCTTCAGTAATAGAAATCAACACATGAGCACAGTAAAAGAAACAGCAAAAGCAAGGCATTTTGAGACCAATAACATGGTCATTTAAATCCATGTTTCGGCAATTCCAATGATTCAGATTTTCACTACAGTGCTTATAAGACTTTTACACCGGTCCACAACTCCACATACACTACATCCTGCATGCAATAAAAATTTCCCGTCACATACGACGCTTATAATAAATTATGAGATTTTAAGGAAATAATAACGTTCTTCCTACTGCCTTTAATTTGCAGATATACACGGAAAAGTGGATGAAATACTCATTACAGCGTCTATATCATTCACTTCAAGGGCGTTGTGTTTTAGTTACAGTCTGGTTTTCTTTTTTGTCGAAGATCTTACACTCCGATATCCGACAGCTAACGTCCCGCAAAGCGGATTCGTAGCTTGCGCTGTCCACCGCTAGAGGCGCTACGATCACAAAAGGATAGAGCTGTTATGGTGCCTTAAGGCAGGTTTATACGGTTCATTCGTAATCACTCCAGATGAATCACTCGCAGTGAAAGTGAAGGTGAATTCACTTTTCGTTTACACGTATCACCACAAATGAATCACCCAATTCACTTCAAAATGGCAACAAACAAACTTGTGAGTGTTCGAGTGGATATAATTTTCATAAACCTCACCTAACGAATTAAAAGTTACAACGCGAAGAAAGTTAATTGAAAAAAGAAAAGTTTGTGGACGAGAAATTGTATCTTGCGGCGTGGTATAATGAGTATTGTGGGACAAAATGACATACAAAAATAATCTTCGAACGTATAAATCAGAAATTGTTGCTATCAAAAAACTCACCACTAATTACAAAAAAGGGCACTACTGAGAAAATGTTTTCCGGCTAAGCTCAAGCTAGAAACAATTCTTTGGTTTCTTGCAACAGCTTTGAAACACACTTGCTTTACCTAGAATCACAATTTACACCACATGTTTTCTAATTTTAAAACTTTAGTTAATTCGCAAGAACACCTGGTTCGGATAGTTTTAATTTTGCACTTGATGTCTTCTATTGTCAAAAGTTGGAGATGCAATTATTTAATCATGTCCTCCGTAGCATTACCTTTTATGTTGTTTTTTTTCATAACTTTCAAATTTTGTTTTCTATAAACACTCGTCGTTATGGAAAGATCCCATTTAAAAACCGTTATGTGTTGGAAACAACAGAAATCAGAAACAAACAATTGCAATCGATCCAGGAGAAGGTTCCATTTCGATATTTTGACTGGTTACACGTGTCACTCTTAATAACTGATCCGAGAAAAACACCAAAAGTGAACGAAAAGTTCAACCCGGGCCAACTTCTTTCATCCGTCATTTAGCATGATCACTTTGGATGATTCTCTGTTTACACAGTTCACTTTCCTTTCACTGCGAGTGATTCATCCGGAGTGATTACAAAAAGTTAACCGTGTAAACCCGCCTTTAGATTCCTTTTGAATGTATTCTCTGGAACATCCAACCGCACCCATTATTTTTAAAACTGATGTTATTGGTTTTAATTATTTGAAACCTAGCAACCGTGGAAATCAACAACGTTAGTTCAAGTTCAGCATATCGGAAATATAGAAACACTGTAACATCCTATTAACATTTAAAGCAGATTTATATTTATATTTATAAATATAATTTATTTTATAATTTATATATTTTTATTGATTACTCTGAAATTTTGGGAGCTGGAAAAAATGAAATTATTGTGCTTTGAAAAATACTTTCATTTCATAGAATTGTGACTTTAAATGAACCAAATGAATGAAATATTTTAGTAAACAATCAATTTTTATTAAATAATCCTAAGCAGAAACACTTTGGTTTTATTAACCACAAAAGTAAGATAGAATGTAGCATCAGCAAAATTTCATCACCATAAAACGCATTACCAAAGTTTTGTGCAGTCTCCATATCAAGGAAATAAAATAAAAAAATGAAAAAGTTTGTGCGTGCCAACTAAGCAGATTAGTTCTGCAAACATGAAATATTTGGGTTTGGGGTTGGACAAAAGTGAAGTGAAATTAGCACACGAACTCTGAAATTGTTAAAGAAATAATACAAAGACGTGAGACACATCAAATTAAGACAATATTAACTACAGATAGTGGAAGTGTAAAATAAAAGTACTATTTGTAATGGAACGTTATTACTAACAAATTCGAATACAAGGAGTTCAAATAACAGATGAGCGTGTACCTTGTTGCTACAATCTACTTGAGTCTGCTGTTACATTGAATCATGAATATTGCGGAATATAGTTGTCGAATACCAAATTTCCCTTGAAAATTTATTTAAATGCCATAGATGGCCCTTACATAATTAATAGTTCAATAAATTATTCTTTCACAGAGTTTGCGGTTAGTAACTATATAAGAAACAAACTGAGGAAACAAAAATACTTAGATCTATCGTTTGTAAATAATTGTTATTTATGTATGTGTGAGTGTAGACTTTCCCGGCGTAGTGATGAAATATAATCTTCACGGGTGTTCAGCCGGCTGAAAGGCTGTGCGAAAAGGAGAGTGCGAAACGTGAAGAGGACATTATAACGAAGCAATTAAAACAAATTTTAACAGATCAGTGCCACTTTCGGGCCGGTGGAGAATATCACCTTCACCCACTAAAACTAATATTACACTAAATGACGTAACTTGTTAAGATTTATTCTTAATTTCCTTTGGGTTTACTGATGCATTATTTCACACTCATGTAACTGTGTCAGCCATTCAAAGTTGTTAGTATAATTCTGAATCACGAATAGAAAAAAGGAAAGATGGATGAACCCGTATAGATTTTTGATTTAGTTTACCTGGTATGTCGCGATGCATTATTGGCACTAAAATGCGGCATAGTACATGTATCAATATGTGTGTGATTGAAGTATTGTTTCTCTGGTGCCAAGTTTAATACGTGGTTAGGTTGAAATGCAACGATGCAACGTGGACCAAGATACAGGGCAAGGCAAGGCACTAGGAATTGCACTGAGTTTTATTTTATTATAACAATTCTATTTATTTAAGTAATTGCTAAGAACTGTAATGCTAGAACGGCATATTAACCATCAGTAACTTTTTTTACTTAAATCATTACTTGGTTTGAATGAAAGAAGTTCCAAACTGATCGCGATCTACGTGGCCTAAACCACAATTAAAACTAATATTGCGTGCCATCGCGTAAGTTGTTAAGATTTATTTTTAGCATCCTTTGTTTTCACTGGGGTCATTATTTTAGCCGGATGTAAGCTGTGTCAGGCGTTAAAACCTCTACCTTCATCATAGACAGTAAGAAAGATGAGGAAACTGAAGATTTTGGATCAAGTTTGTATCACGATGCATTATGACATTGAGATGCGATACCGGGATTGTATTAATTCGCTTGTGATTGAAGCTTTGATTTTCTACCGGCGATATTGGCGGAGATTGTAGTTAGGCTGAAAATCAACCTGGACCAAGTTGACAACTGAAACTTTTTGCTACACGACAAGGGACGAGAAATTACAGCACAGTGAGCTTTATTTTATAACAAGTCTATTTAGGTAAGCAACTAAAAAGAAATTAACTGCCAGAGCACTCCGTTAAACCCGTCATTTTTGACCGGCCTTGTGGCTGGTATTCTATAATAAAGTAGCCCTATATATTTCAAATTAGAGAAACAGAATGTCGGCTATGGCAGCGGGAGAGACTAGCTCATGATTGAAAGGTCACCTGTCCGAGTCCGGGATCGGGTATGGCTGTTTGTTCAAGTGTTCTGTCTTCAGTGAATCTTTATTCTTTCAAGTCATTGAAATAGATAATACATATGACAGAATCATTTACCCGTTTTAGATAGTAGTGTGGCGGCAGCTATATACCATTTTCATTTAAATTAAATAAGTAAATAATGTAAAAGTAGTGGTTGTATTTTACAACATTGTGTTTATTACATTAAGGAACCAATTAGATTTAATTAGCGGTTGAGAAAGAAGTTATTATGAGCTGCAATGTGCGGAAGACGACAAGAGATTCATCATGGAATACGAGGACTTCATCTACCTGTGCAGTTGTTTTGGCAAATATAAAACTTCAGTTAAGCCAACCACGACAGAAGGAGTCTGACGAGACATCGTTACACAAGCTGTCACACCAACTGCAAGTGACGAGATTCTCAGGACTGCGATAGATTTTTGGAAAAGTGTCAATTAGAAAAGCACGTAACAATAGAAATTTCCTTTCCATACGTGGAATATTTGTCTATTTAGTTCACGGAAATAAATGAAGTTCAGATGTAGTTTTATTAAGGTATGTGAGCAGAAAACAAAATGTTTCCGTCATGATGGATTGAGCTGGATTTTTTATGGTTGTTAAATCTACATATTTAGATAAATAAGCTTTGTGCGTGATGTTTGCTAGAACACTTCCGTAGTCTAGTTCTATGTTTGTAAGAGTTCAGTCAAGCCAGCCTCGGTAGCGTAGGGGCTAGAGTGCTAGCTCCGCGTACCGAAGGTCGCCGATTCGAGTCCGGCCGAGGGCATGGGTGTTTAGTGTTGTGTCTGTGAATGTCTTGTCCGTGTTGTAGTGTCCTTGTGTCAATACTTGATAGGAACAAATCACATTCAGCTGGCTGTATGGCCCAGTAGCCGAATGCCATTAAAAAAAAAAGTTCAGTCAAGCGGTTAAAATGAGTAGTTATTAAGAAGTAAATTACAATTATTTTAATGGCATAATATGAAATCAAAATGGAACAAATTGTCTGAATATTAATTATCGGCAGACTCATGGTAAACCTTTACTCGAAAAGTTATTGAATATGTCATAGTAATTTAAAATGGGAAGAATAGGGCACGTAGACGTACAATAAGGAGAACTCAAATTCCAGAATTCCACTAATTTTGGTAATTAGTGATAGCCGAAGATTGATATCATAATTGATGTTTTAACTGAGAAATATCTAGCACGAGACCACTCATATTTTATCAAAGCGTATCAGGCATATCTGTTCTAAATTGATTTTCGTCACCTTGACGTCAAGGTCATTAGTGGATGGAAGAGATAGGAGGCTAAGAACGGGAAGGAAGTGGGTCGGGATTGTCTTCGGTAAACGATGGAAATTCGGACGAAGAATCAAACTCGCGTCCTCCCAAATCCGAGCACAGAGTGATACGCTCACCCATCATGCTCGGTTAAATTGACTTAATCAAGAGTTAGTAAGTTAAAGTTCTTCATCATCGCTGGCAGCCGTTTAGTAACAGTACAGAAGGAGCTAAATTCTCTCAGCGCGGACTTCTTTTTTTACTTACGTCAAGTGCCACTGCGGGAGGCTGCTATGGTTGATTATTTTTAAATGCCGTAAAATTTTTTAAAAAAAATGCGATTTAACGGTTTGTTAGCTACGGCTTACTTAACGCGCACAGCCCTCACTGTGAATTAAAAGAAAAAAAAATATCTTTCATAAGTTTCAAATGACTTCCCACCGTTGCCATTATCAACACAATGCTAAACGATATAAGTAAATCGCGCAACCACGCTTTAAGGTTCTTGTTGCATTGTGACAGCGCAATAAAGACAACAGCTAAAGACGACGTAAAGTTGAGGTAACCTCACGCAAAGTATGGGCAGTGAAGAGTATGAAATCGAAGAGCTACGTTACCCGTAGACGGCGGTAGCGTTTAATTAGCCTTCTGTCCGATTAATCCTGGAGTTCCATTTCGGCCTAAATGAGTTTAAAATGGAGAACCGGCATTCTGGTAACCGGAGCCCGTCAAATTAGATTCGAATTCTAGTTGCAACAACTCCGTAAGTTATTTTACTACAAAATCGCTTTCGCTGTTAAAAGAAACGCACAGAGTAGTTTCCTCTTGCACTCAAACCTTAGTAAATATACCTCAACGCCATTTGTATTGCTGCAATAAAGTTGGATGAGTTTGGTTCAATGACTAACTGAGCTAAATGCTCGGATAAGCGCGACTGATCAGTGATCACAATGTCGTAGTCTCTCATTGTTTCAATTAATTATATTAGTACTCAATTTCGTGCAGACAATGGTTTCTGTGGCACCCACACATAATTACACTGTGTAACTAGAAACCTCCGGTCTCAGACTTAATGTCGTATTTATACATATATTTTGTTAAATTTAAGTCGCTATATATGTTCATTGACACGATCTTCGCTGACAGAGGAAAAAAATTAACCCCATCTTTCTGGAAATAGAGTTAGCTTCAAGCCACTTACTTGTTTATTACTCTGCGTTGAAAAATGCTTTTGGGAAAAAAGTATCGAATCGTCCCACCTATCGCGTACTGTACGATATCACGGACAACCACCTGTGAACCGCAATAAAAGAATGTATGTACCAGACAAAAGAATTTAAGATGTTACGTACTGAAGTGCATTAGAGTGGTGCTAAATGGTATCAAACAATTTTTTTTTTTAAAAATAAAATTGGTTTTCTTCGTTTCTTATATCTTTATATGTCATCTTCAAGTTCTGGAGTGTGAGAGCAAACGCGATATGAACGCGGAATTTAATTAAAGCCACCCATACTCGAGTACTTTAACCGCTAGTTACGAGAAAGCTAGACAACGCCTTAACCAATACGCCATCGACGCCGGTAAGTTAATGCGTGAAACATGAGAGCTAGAAACAACAACAGCATCTAAAATCCAGATAGACAGATGTTGAAAGGAAAATTCACAAATGACGTATAATTCCTAAAGGAAACAGATGATTCTGTCACTAGTACATATTTCTCCTTAATATTTTTTCCCTTCCATTGAATAGTTATAAAAGAGTTACACACATAATTCAAACCGTTCTGGCAAAGCTATGTATTGAATGGTGAAAGAGATACTGTTTAAGAAAAGACTACAAAAGCTGATTATGCTAACTCTAGAGTCTAGACCAAAGAAGAAAAGAGGAGATACAATCGTAACATAAAAATCTTCAACTATTGCTATAGTTTAGCTTATTTTTATACATTCATTTTCCGATTCGAAGACGTCCATTTGAGAAAATGTAATATTAACATTGGACAGGAACAATATAGACGAGTCCAAAAATTTTATAGCAAGCAAAATAGTTAATTCAAGAAATCAATTAGCAAAATCAGCGATAACTTTTAATAAATGTAAACCCGTTGAAATATAACACTGATTATTATCACAATGCCCAGAGATAAAAGGTACAAATGCGTAGTTACACGTAAAATTAGATTAACTACTTACAGATGTATAAATAAGTAAAATAAAGTCACATTGAATTTCCCTGAATTAATTTACATTTCCGGGAAATATTTCCAAGCTTTCTTTAAAGGTGGGACTAGTAACTGGCAATCGTTTGTATTTTCCCCAAGGTGATTTCTGCAAAAATATTACAGTAAGGTTTTCTAGTGATCGTAGTGAACTCAGAATTATTTTTCCATCTCTTGGCTAGATTTACCTGTCGTTGTTTGGTGGCTCAGTTGGTTAAGCTGAGTGAATGGTGTCCAGAGGTTCCACAGTTTGAATCCCGATCGTGGCTGGAATCTTTCCAGTCCTTAAATCTGACATTATCCTCTGACAAAATTTTTGTTTCTTAGTGTGAATATGCTTCATGGTTCGGATTCCTCCAAGTTAAACTGTAATTCCCCTTTACCTGATATGACTATCACGATAGATTAGCCAGTTATGATAGAGGCACATAGCATAGCCAGTAATACATTCTGTCACTAAGTCTTCGAGACCACACGAAATTATTATTATTAATGCTTGCTTGAAGAAAGGCAACAAATAAACACGTTAACTGTAAGGGCAAGAAAGTATAGGAGTTTCCAGTAGACAAGTATTTCAATATAATTTCAAGTCTGATATGAGGATCAACAGCGTTCCTTAATATTGTACCTTGTTTCGAAATGGCAGGTCCAATCATTTGTTACAAAGTTTCAAATTCAGATGATGGCATTCGAGTAAAATTGCCAAATGATCCGTCAGACAAATGGTCACTGTTTCGGAATAAATACAAAAATTAAATGAAAATAACCGCCTGTGAAATTAAAGAATGAAACTAATCTAAATGTAAATAAATCTAACAGATACAACACTAAAAACGGAAATAATAATTCTTTGTATTTAAAGCGAGTGAGTGAACAGTTCAAAAGAACTACTTACTATCACTGGGTGTTCAAATGAGCACCACTCATTTTAATGAGTCATTTTGGCCACCTCTACTGGTATAATACGCGCATGAAATGTTTCAGCCGACATTGGATGTTCTCGTACTGACGCCGGCATACGAGTATACATTGATCAGCCTGAACATTATGACTACCTACCTACTATCGATATAAACCCGTACAGACGATAGCAGCGTCATCTGACGACAAATAACTGCTAGTCAGACACACGCACGGTGCATGTAGTATAAGTGAGCGTGCTATCCGTATTCAGAATGGGGAATGCGCGTGACCTATCTGAGGTTGACCAAGGGCAAATTATGATGGACCGGAGGCTTGGCACGAGGATTTCTGAAGCTGCACGACTTGTTGGGTGTTCAAGGAGTGATGTGGTGAGTGTCTTCAACAAGTGGCGAAACCAAGGTGAAACCACGTTCAAACGTCGAGAGGTTGGGCGGCCACTCCTCATTACAAATGTCGGATGTCGTAGGCTGGGCAGACTGGTAAAACAGGACAGGCGGTGAACTGTGGCGGAACTAATATCAGACTTTAATGCTGGACAGATTACAAGCGTGTCTGAACAATCTGTGCACCAAACACTCCAAACTATGGACCTCTGCAGCCGACGACCCATGCATGTGCGAATGTTAACACCACGACATCGGCAACTGTGACTGAAATGGGCTCGTGACCATTGTCACTGGACGTTGGCGCAGTGGCCGAGCGTTGCTAGCTCTGATTAATCCCGAAACATTCTTTATCATACCGATGGGAAGGTGCGAATCCGTCGTTATCCAGGGGAACAGCCTCTTGACACCTGTACTGCGGGACGGAGACAAGCTGGTGGTGGCTCAATTATGCTATGGGGAACATTCACGTGGGCATCCATGGGTCCAGTGGAGCTCGTGCAAGGCACCATGATCTCCAATACGTATCGTACACTGGTTGTAGGCCACGTACACCCTTTCATCCTGATCATGGTTGCCAACGGCAGTAGCGTTTTTCAAGATAATGCGCCACGTCACAAGGCCAAGACTGTGACAGAGCGGTTCGAAGAACATGGTAACTAGTTGCAATTGATGTGCTGGCCCCCAACTCGAAGATTTGAATTCGATCGAACACATTTGGGTTGTGATTGAACTTGACCTCAGAGCTCATTATCCGTAATTTACGGAAATTAGATGACTTGTGTGTGCAGATGTGGTGACAACTCCCTCCTGCGACCTACGAAGACCTCATCGCTTCGTTGTCATCCGTGCCAAATGCGGACATACCGTCCGTTAGGGAGGTGGTCATAATGTTCTAGCTGATCAGCGTATATGTAAACATGGAAGAACACTCAATAAAAAATATATACTTGACATCATTCCTACCTTCCGCGGTAGAAATAAAACTCTGACGCAGGGTTGTGGGCTATGGCAGGTGTAAATTTATTTTCACACCTCATAAACTTACGAGTTTTGCGGGTCATTTTTAAGTTAGTCGTGTTTAACATACAAAGTACCTTCAATGAATGTGTAAGAGGGCAATAGACAGTTAGACTCTTCAGTGTAAGAATCTCCATAGTCCTTCAAGTAACTGGTTATTAGAGTGCACACACTTCTCACATTGCTGGAAGAATACCTGGAAGGCATCGAATATTCAGCTATTCATAAGAATCAAAATTTTATTATTATACTGATTATTTAACTTCTAACATTTTTATATACTTGAAGGCGTATTGAGAATTCTTGGTTAACAGAAATTATTTTCACTAATACGAAGTCATAAATATATTTATCTAAACAACGAAGTACGAGACAGTATTGAAAATATGTAGAGTTTTATGGTAAGCTGGCAATATTGCACTCTCTATACCACGCCACCCACTTATTTTCATCACGCCCTTTATTTGCTTCCGTTCCAGGAAAACAGCCCACGCACCAAGTTTTGCGATACTCGCTGATTGCGTTTTTTAATTTGGCCCAATATACCTGAAAGTAACACGTAAACAAGGGTTTCTCGGAACAGAAAGGCTCCTTCGGTAGGCAACTTATCCACCGTTATTAATAAATAACAGTTTGGTAGCTTGTACCTCGCAAAATACTCATCTAAACAAAAATATTCCGAAAAAATTCATTGTATTTTTCATTATCACACTTGATGGTGCAAATGAACAAATAATAACAACTTCTCTTCGTTTCTGTTGTTCGGTCATTAAAATACACGTTTCTGTGAATTTTCATCGCAATTAATGTAAAAGCAGGAAAATTTGGTGGCTGTAACATTCAGATGAAAGTGAAGAAATTATCACGGTTTCGTTTTTTGCCGTTTTGGTTAATGAGTTCTACAAAAAATATTAATTTTATCAAAACCAGAAAATGATACAACAGACAAAAGAGAACAATGGCGTTGACACCGGTTAACAGGAAACGATTATAGTGGCCGAGTGCCCTTGCCATTCAGTACGTTTGCCTGGACAATTTGAATTAATCACCCTATTAACTTCCAAGATAAAGTTTCATTCCTCCAATATTCTTAACTGTTTATATTTTTAGAGTTTTATTTCTGTTTATGAACGTTATAGGTGGATAAAAAGTTTTAATCGAAGTCAAAAGCAGATTCTTCAGTATCGCGTGTTGTGAAGCGGTCTGATGGTCAAGGCGTGTGACTGTGGAGCGGAAGGTTCAAGGTTTAATTCGGCACAATTTCAGATACGTTAGGACATGTGTAATTTTTGAAACATAACATTTTGGCTGTGACTCAGTGCACATTTTTAGGTGTTTTGTGATATCTTTGAGCCTATCTGAATACATCGCCAAGCACCTGAAGAACACTGCTAAACACACGTTCGAAACGTTATTAACATTAGGCGTTATAGCCTGAAAAGATTCATAAAAAATATAGTTTATACAATTTCACTTGAATTTAGCTGACGATTAGAAGCCATTTACGTTAAGGGGAAAAAAACGGTACCATGCCCTTTGTGGAGCTACTGTTAAAAAATATTTGCCCCTGACATATCTGAGCACAAACAAAAATGTTCCATTTGAAAGGTTAAGGAGCCAGTTTGCCGACTATGTATATCCGATGGCCGAACTAGTATAAGCACTGGATCCTCCTTAATACCAGCAACGAATGTTATCACGTACACATTCACTGTTCTCACTGTTTTGAACTTTTCAACAAAAAATTTCTAGTATATTGGAGTTAGAAATATCAAAATATTTTATACTAAAAAAGGTAAGTGCAAAGTTATGAGGATAACGTTTAGTGTTAGACAAATGATAAATACGTGCGTTTTGGGTTACAGTGCTTTCGATCGACTGTCACCCAGCACATTAACAACCACAATTCCCATTAGCAAATGTGCCATAAATCTGAAGTCCTTTGAACCTTGTAACGGAACGCTTTCTTTTATGACAACATTTAATTACATTTAAGCAGTACATAGGAGAAGCAAGCATAGAACTTGATTTTATTCAGTTCATATAAATTGTTTACTGCGTTCTAAATACTTTTAAGGATATTCAGATTAGTTCCTTTAATGTTTAGAAACATCTCAGAATTATTTTAAGCAGTATTTACAGTTAATACATTATTTTCAAGCAATTATTATTACCTTCAGTCACTGACAAGATTCCCGCAAAACTTGACATTTGTTGGCACTACTTGTCACAATACAGTGTAAAAAACCGCCCTCCTTTAAATTTTGAAATTAATTGAAAGTGTTTTAATGTAGTCGATGAAATAGTTATCTCTGAACAACTAGCTGTAGTAGGTCAGAGAGTTTGTTTGGGTTTTTCCAGCGAGTGTTGAAGTAGACACATGGCGTAAGAAACAAAACATGTGTTTTAAGTTGTGCTCTTAGTGGTTTAACGGGTATATACATAAAATCAGTGTTGAGTGTTTAACCCGATTTAACTACGTAATGCATTTTTTACGCCTGTGTTAGTTGTCGGAGGACCAAACGTATGAGTTTTGGTTTGTGAGTAAGTGTACGCGGTACTGGCATATGTGTACGACGGATTTCGGCGTGATTATTCCGTGTTTATAATTGCCGGTGGCTGCTAATGTGAAATCAATTTGGCAATATTCGGTACCAAGGAGATTAGTGAACTCAAAGAGTGACTTTCCACGTAGTAAAGACTGTTTATTTAGCCGGTACGAGCATTAAGAACAGACGGTGTATGACGAACAGTTGGAAGTTATATTACATTAAGTCCTTGCAAGTCACTTGCCACTCTAACGAATTGCAAATCTTCGGATAAATGTTATTGTGAAGTGTATTATAGTGTTAACATTTTATTTTCCATTGGTGGTCGGAATTAGTACACTTAAGGAACTATCAGAATAAATGTGTTCATGACGTTTTGAAAACGGAGTGTTAATTTTATTTTCTACGAAGTGCACGTAGTAGTCCCCAACCATCCAATGGTGGCGACTAAATTACAGTAAAACGAAGTCCGATTACACCTTTCCTTAGGTAAATAACAAGTTTCATAGTGAAATATCAACTAAAAAAAAAAAAAAAAAAAAAAAAACTATCAAGTCAAACATGTTATAAACAATATATATAATTTTCACAGTTGTTTGACATACTGTTGTTGTCTGATAATTTTTATTCTCAAATACAAGCCGTGCCTGGTGTTCATACGAGATGAGCCTGCCAAGTTCAACAGATCTTAATTTACAGTGTAACAAATTATTATCGAAGCTACATACAGTTAATATGGTATTGTGTAAGTGTGATATCTTTGGATAATGAAACCCAATGTAACCAAACGTTTCAACAACGTTATAAAATATAAATTACCTGTATTTAGGGAATCGAGATAAATTCAGAAATTACGTGAATACTTCGTTGAGAGGATAAATCACCTGCTGACCTATATAATTTTCAGTCAACGAAATTATCTTATTAAACATAACCAACACGTAAAAAAAAAAAAAACACGTTTAGTTCTGCTACAAACTCCTCGCCGAAGAAATAATCCCTGTCCTCAATGGTTTCTTGGTAAGCATTATGGTGCGTTGAACGGTCTGGCTTTGAATCCCAGTGTTTTCTTGAATTTGTACTGACCTAACCTTGTTCGAGCTAGTCACGTCACCAAGCTATGTGGTTCGGATTTGTCGTTAAACTCTAGGTTTCAGAGAACCTCTGACATATTGGCTTAGTATGCTCTACTGCGGAGTTTTAGGTTTCAGACTAGCTCTCGTTGTTAATTATTTTTCAAACTTTAGACTACAGAAATTTCTAAAACTAATGACTTTTTTTATAGCTCAATATTTCCATGATTATACGTACCAAGCGATTTTTTAAAGGTTATGTTTAGTTTTACAGTAGATTGCCATTTAGCGGGCACTAATTCGACTAATTAACTGTAGTCCAGTTAATTAGAGGAAAACGGCTGTGATGTGTTACCTGCGTTAAAATGGCAATTTGCATAGCAATTAGAATGGTGCTAACAAGCAAGCAGCTAACGCAAACTAGAAGTTCATATGTTTTGCATTACGTATATTAGGTTGTAAAAATAATTACCTATCATTAAATTTAAAAATATTCCTAGCTTTTATGTTTTATACAATACCGTGTATTGTATCATTGAAACCATTTTGGATGGTTATAAACCGTGTTATTTTTTGTCGCGAAGATGAAGGAAATACAATTGCTAGTTTGATAACGTACAAATTATTTAAATGAAGCACCAAGAGTACGTAGGATACATTTTTTCGTTAGGAATCGTAGAAATGGTACTCGGCATTCATTAAATATTTAGTTGTTTGATGCTGAGTATTGCAGGTATGATGCCTTCTGATGAGTGACGGATCTATCAATAAAATTACTCGATTAGCAATCATGAACTTTACATGTTTACGGTATTTTTCGTATTTGTGCATGAATTTTAAGATGTTTCAATACAATTTTCACTAACCTTGCTAAACTGTAACAAAATTACAGGAAATAATGCGAAACAGACCTGTGGCAGGAAATAATAAATTTTGCTACAACTCTACAAATAAACGTTCTGATTTGATATGATACCGCATATCAATTTTTGTTTAAGATGGAAACTTGAGCAATAATCAACTTATTATCAAGATATTTCGAAACCTGGAAGTTTTAAAATTACCAACAATTTTTGCAAGAAACAGTCTCTTCAAAGTATAATTTTTTATAAAGAAATACAAGAAAAATTATCAGTCTGATAGTTTTTCATTAAAAAACAAGGACATGATAAAAAAAAAATGCGCAGTATCTTATCTGACACAAGTGTTCTGCTCCTTTTTAATAATATTTGCGTGTTACCGCCTTATAGTGCTGTTACAGATACCGGAGCAGACAAGTTGAAGCCTTTTGTTATTTATAAATCAATCATCCGTATGAATGCGTCACGGACAGTTAGAGGCGTCACTTCTATTCCTAGAAGGAATTCGGGTGGGATATTATAGGCTTGCTGCGAAAACAAGATGTGTATAATTAGCACTTACATTTGCGCTGTGGAGAAGACCAATACTTCACGATATAATAAAAAAAATTATGGATGGAGAGAAAGCGACAGACAATAAGGATAAATCCGAGTATTCCTCTGGGATGAATAAAAGAAAACTGTGGAACTTTAAACTCACGCTCGCTTTCTCTTCATGTCCGCCCGTGGGCAGAGAGAGAATCCGTCGCCAGCGCAGTCTTGACTGTCCGGTAGGCGCTGCACAACACAGTGAAGACGGAGAGGCTACGGTATAAACATCCCTCACTGCTGAGCCCCACCCACTCGCAACGCCACAGCGTGCACCGACTATTTCTAATCATCTAGCTATGCTACGTCCACACCATCACGTGATGATTCCCTGCTCTCATGATCTGTGCAGAGACCCCTAGATCGGGAAACAAAAACGAGCAATATTTACTGAAAAGACCACGTGAATTCAACCTCAAACTTTAATCAATCAAGTAACTAGTTCAGTTAGTGTTTCATGCCAACTGATCTACCTAGTCACGACTTATACATACGATCAAGGCAATCATTATTATGCATTCGCTGTATAATATTCATTAAATTGAACTGGCATTGTTTTTAGTAAATTTTTAACCAATGCACATAGGGAAGATAAATTTTAACAATATGTAATCACAATAAAGAGTAGTAAATTAATTCTACAATTAATTAAAATATCGATAAATATCCACCTTCAATTGCCATGTAACTATTTTATTAGATGATATTCTATTAGCTTTGATGGTATCCAACAACAAATTAATACATTTTTAACAACTGCGTAATATTTTCCAGTTTACTAAACACAACATAAAAAATCATTACTTTTAATTGTATACAGTCTTCATGCGAATTACGAGACTGGCTGTTATTATTAATTAGTTGTTGACGAAATAATAAATATGGAAGATTCAGTTTCAACATTTGCGGGGGCGTTGATGGAAAGTGCTTACAAAAGGAGAGGCATCTATTACATTTTTTTTTTTTTTAATCACAACAAACACAGTTGGCAGTGATTGGGGGTGGCCGACAGAAGTGAATACTTGAAACTATCAATATCACACGCGCTACACGTCATACTTATATTTACACATATACTAAATATAATTATTCCGTGTGATTGTAATGAACTGGTGACAGGGTTTCTCGTGGCGGCGGATTCCGTCCCTGTCTCAGCCGTCTTAACCTAACCCGGTAGTCCTATGAGGTACATTGTACCTACAGGTTAACGTGGAACCCGAAACACGGAAGCGTTCTGGCGTACTTCACATTACACAGCAAGTTGTGCCAGAGATTAAAGCCAGGTTAAGAGTGTATCCCCCCGTCGAGAGAGGGACTCGAACCATGGACCTTTCGCTCCCCATCCAGTTAGTATGTCACTGACGCGAATTCATAAGATTTTACCCATCCAAAAACCGCCTATCGCGCCTTAAGATGTTATCACTTCAAAAACTAAAAAATCTAACTTAGTCCACTACACGAAGATTAGTCCAATCTTTTTTTCGAAGGAGGATGTACTAAGCTATTGTGTCAGAGGGAGGAAAGGCAATTTGTTTCCTCAGGGGCCTAGAATTCAACATGGATTCTTTTTATTTATTTATTTTTAGTTAAATTTTGTTTATTACAAAACGGCATAAAAAATTACATAAATCACATTATTGCTTTCTTGAATAATGCAACTCAAACTAATTAAATTATATACTTTCATATCTCAGCTATGATTCACAGACTCCAGTTATTTTTCCTTTGCCCGATTCTTTTCTTGTCTGCCAGATGGAGCGCACATCTCATGTACGTTGCAAGCAATATTTGGCGCCAAACACAGTCTAAATCACATGATGGCATTGTTGTCGTTTCAGCTTACTGGGTGTGGCGTAATGGCTTTCAATTATATACGTTGGAATATGCAGCTTAGCATGGAAGTCATCGAGCGTGGTGGGTGAGTGGTTAACGTTCTGCCTCACATTCCCGCACCGCCGGTTCGGATCCCCGTCCGGGCATTCAGATTTGGGTTTTCCATGGTTTACCCAAATCACTCCAAGCGAATGCAGGGATACTTTCTTCAAAAGTCCATGATCGCTTTTCTTCCCGTTCCTTGTCCGCAATCGCATCCCGCCCCTAATGACCTCGACGTCGACGAGACGTATAGCCAAAAGGAAAAAAGGAAAATCATCACTGGTAGTCATGTGACTGGTGAGTAGTGTCCCTATTTATTTAAGGTAGTACTTCTGTCATTGTGACGTCTAACATCCTCGCATAGCATTGTTTGTAATTTTTGAGTTTTACAGTTTCATAATAGGAGACGTTCATATAGCCAATGGAATCTTCAAAATAACTCGTATAATTAAATACAACAACAAAAAATTTCTGTTGACCGTAGGATTTGAACTCGCGAGCGCAGAAAAAAAGTTTGAAAGTAAGCACTTTAACCGATGAGCTACCAGACCACCTGGTTTTGTAGTGTGTGCTAAGTACTACCAAAATCGGATTAAAAACAGTGAGTTTGTATGAACAACGTTGACATAAATTAAGGAGAGGGTTTAGGTTCTTGTAAATCAAACGTTAATCAGTATTTATTTTTCTATTTGTTTTAAGTATACGCGTAAAATGTTCCATTAAAAATCGGACAAAAAACTGTGTGTTCCAAAAAGCGCCCCCAACGCGCATATCACACGCGCAACACGTCATAGCATGTCAGTGACGCTAATTCATAGATTTACCCCCACCCTACATCCCGCCTATAGAAGTTTTCTCTTCAAAAATCGCACAACGCGCCTAAAGCAGTTTTCACTTCCAAAATCAAATATCTAACTAACTCCACAACCCGAAGGTTGTTCGAATCTTCTGGAAGGAGATTAACAGTACCAGGTTATTGTGTCAGAGGCAGGAAAGCCAATTCCTTTCCTCAGATTGAGTTGAGCGTGGTGGTGTAACGGTTAGCGTTCTGACCTCGCATTCGGGAGGACGGCGGGTCGAATCCCCGTCCTGGCATCCAAATTTGGGTTTTCCGTGGTTTCCCGACATCACTCCAGGTGAATGCCGGGATGCTTCCTTCAAAAGGCCATGGCCGAATTTCTTCCCATTCCCTGCCCCCGGTCCTTTCCCGTCTCTAAAGACCTCTTAAGAAACCTCGAACACTTTAAGAAAGAGATTCAAATAATGGAAACTGAAAGCACAATGCTTTGATTTCTATGCATCTGATGTGACAGGTCTGTATCACCCCACACTAACTAACCAAAGTGTTATAAGGGCTCTTCTCAAGTATTTTAATATTAGAAGGGTCTGATTCAATGAATTATTCGACCCTTTAGTTCACTCATTTTCTCCGTTTTATTGATAAAAAAAATTGTATATAGCCGCTCCAGCTACGAAGTATTTCAGTGTGTATAAAAATATAATAGTATAAGAGCAATCATACACAGTAATATTTTAGTAATATATTCATTAATTTTGCGGAAATGTAGAAGGATTAGTCACAACGGAAAATCATTACCTAACCAGATAACAGAACACCTAATCGTTTATGTCACCCATTACTTTCAGGGTTTTTTATCAACTGATTTCTTCATTCCAACCGCTAAGCATTATATATGTTGTATAAGATGGAGCCGTTTACCTTTCGATGTTATACCATAGTGCCTTAATATTCAGAAATACATGTGATAATTGCGTTAATGTGCCCGTTATGATTTGATCTTTGCTTGATACAGCAATTACAGGAGCTTTGTATCCTTCCTATAAGATAGAGCAGCATGTGCATTTTTATTTAAATAACTGATGTTTTTCATGCTTATCTGCGGTATTTCTCTTCAATAATAAACCACAGGGAAATTGTTGTCTGAACCTCAAAAATGTATAGTCCCTTGGTCGAAGTTGATTCGGCAAACCGCAGAACGACAGCACTTGGTAGCCTACGCTTCAGGGGCTCCGAATGGTTTCTCCTATAAAAGCCTATGGTCCTCGATCACCACAATTAGTGTAACACTCAGGAACATAGATGCTTGCATTAGACTGAATCTACCAAAATAACGTTTATTATCATGCCTTCTTTTGTAATTGATTTATTTATTTATTTTTTTTTTATTTTTTATTTTTTATTTTTTTTTTATTTTTTTTTATTTTTTATTTTTTTTTTTTTTTTTTTTTTTTTTGTGCACAAAATACGAGGATATTGAGTAAAGAGAAACTTTAAACTTCAAATTCCTGAGAAGTGATGCGGAGCGAACCTTTCTCACAGACAGCCCTCCATCTCCTAGTTATCTATCACCACGCATCGTAAGATAATTGTTAGATCTACTCGCTTGGTCCCCGCGTTATTAGAAAGGACCAAACATTATGACGAACAATTCACTTCTCTTTGCCACACATAATAAACTAGTCTTAAATTTTTCGGATATTTTTCACCTAGTTTATTATGTTCTGCGTTGTAATTATTCGAATAAGTATCTTCAGAGTAGCAACTGGATGTTATGGGTCATTTCCTCAATTAAAATATAATCAGTTTGTATAAATAATAATCTATCTTTAGCGTAAGTCATAAAATCCTTATGTTTGTTGGGAATATCACCATGTTATATTTCTTATGCCCTATCCATAATGCATATCATACAGTTTCTCAGCACTCCCTGGTGTATCACGTGATTCGAGACGGCTTTGGGAATGCTGTTGACAACACATCAATGATTCAGTCCTTTGATTGTATACCTGCAAAGCTTCAATAAGTTCTATCAATTCCATCGCAAGAAATCGGCTTCCAACTCTCTTGGCGCAAAGAAAGCTTCGAGACCGATTTAACACCGATTACTTTGGAAAAGAATTATGTGAAAAGCAAGAAAATCTGTTTTAAGTTGGTAGACTGACCTATAACGGCAAACAGTATTCTCTTAACGACTGTCTTGGTATCTTTTAATGCATACGTAAATTTGAAAATACGAACACAGTATAGATATTAAAAATTACTATATAATTGGAAATGTGGATTAAATGGCACTTAAAATGATTTACCTGTTAACAAGTGGTATTAGCAGTAGTATCTTTACATTGAGCGGCGCGCTATTAGACTTTAATGGGTACGATCGAAATAACTTCAGACCCCACCGCGGTCTTATCGATCATCCTAATTACGGTTTTGACAATTTTACGTAAACACGGATCCTGGGACTGATGCCAACTTTAACATCTGAAACTTATCATTTATTTATTTATTTTATTTGGCTTTAGCCATAGGCTAATTTAGCCAGTTACATAGAAGTAATAGTAAAAATCTTTTACTTAAATATATGCATTTTATACCTGAATTTCAGTTCTTGAAACATACTTGTACAATAATTTAGACGACTTTTTATTGGGATAGGCGAGAGCCTGCATAAGGGAATGTATATCTGTTATCTGTAGACCTTCTTCTAAAAATTCATATCTTTTGGCTTGTTATTTACTGCATCTCAACATGAAATGGTGTATGTCCCCCATCTTTGCACAGGACGCACACACTGGGAGTCGATTTGTTTCATAATGAATTTTTTGTCGTTTAACAAAGCGTGACCGGCTCTCAGTCTGATCAAGCAGGTAATCTACTTTCTGATGAGGTCCATACGATCGTACCATGGTTTATCCTTGATTATATTCATTATTGCCCGGTACCATCTGCCCACCTATTGTCTATCCTCCCGCCACATTTTTTCGCATTCTGACTTAACGTATGAAGAAATTATCATTACGTAAAACAAAAAGGATGGTTAAAAAATTACCTGGTGGATGGCAGCTCTTACCTTCTACGCTTGTTTAAAAGAGACTAGTGACAGGTTGGGTGACAAGGCGGCTGACACGAAAAGCAACCAACTCAGACGAAGTGAAAAAAAGAGAATAAGATAATGGTCAAAGACCATAAAAAAATTAGAACGGCAGGTGGGATGCACAGAGACTTATATAAGAAATTCATTGCACTTTTTCGAAGAAATTAAGAAGATTAATTTATGTGACAACGACTTGTTAATAAGTTTTGACATTACGTCATTCTTCACAAACATACGTTTGAACTACGTGATGGAACTAATAGATAAAGAATTCATTGTGGAATGGAGGTCCGTCTTCAGGCATTGTCTGACCTCTACCTACTTTCAGTAGAACAATGAGTTTTACAAATAATAAGAAGTGCCAATGGGAAGCCCTCTGTCGCCCATAATAGCGGACATGTTTACGGAAAAATTTGAAAAGAAAGCCGTTGAGACTGCAACCTAGAAACAATCCCTTTGGCTAAGATATGTAGACGATACTTTTGTGATATGGCCTCATGGGGAAGAAGATTTGAAACAGTTCCTCGATCACATCAATAGTATCCATCCAAAAATCAAGTTTACAATAGAGCGCGAAGAGAACGGTTAGCTGGCTTTCCTACATGTTTTGGTGAAAAAGCACTCAGGAGGCATGTACTCAGAAAACCAACCCGTACGGATAGGTACCTCCACACTTTATCACATCATCACCTATCACAAAAACGATCCATGATTAAAACGCTGTTCTGCAGGGCACAAAGAATCGCGGACGAAAAACATTTAATGAACGAACAAGAATATCTTAAACTAGCACTCAAACATGGGTCAAGTGTGATAATAAAGGAAATGATAACTAATTAGAAGTAAAACTGTCTTGATGGTGACAAGAATCAAAAAGTCATGGTGCCATACATGAAAGGTGTCTCTGAAAATATTGGGAGAATTTTAACGAAATCTAATATTCTCCCCACATTTAGAAGTGGAAACAAAGTGAAAGAAAAACTGCGAATGGGCAAAGATCGAACGTCTCCCTTTCAAAGAAATTGAATTTATGAAGTACACTGTAATTGCGGATAAGCGAAAACGAACGAGCCGTAGCCGTGAGGATACGTGAACATAAGAGTCACATCCGTCTGAGGCATCCCACGAAATCAGCTATTGCCGAACACCAGATGGAAGAACATGAAATACTGTGGGAAAATACAAGAGAACTAGCTTGAACCGAAGGCCATCTACAATGAAAAGTAAGAGAAGCTACTGAAGTATTCAAACAGCCAAACATCCTCAACAAGTATGGTGGTTATGGTCTTAGCCAGGCTTGGAAATGTGTGTTAGATAAATAATTAACTCTGGACCCACAGATATTAAATCGTAAAGAGCATGTCAGGATAATCGATATTGTCAGACAATCGACAGTACAAATACGTAAACAACCAGCCACGCCAGTCTCCAGCAGATCCCAGTTTGCAGCAGATTCGGTAGACGGGCCCTGAAGAAGACCTACGCCCTTGCCGAAACGTCGTTGTGAAGAATAAGAAGGAGGAGTATTTCAACGCAGCGTTAATCCCATAAGCAATTTATGTTAATATGACGGCTGCGAAAACAGCAAAATCTACTATAAAGACAATAATAGTTTTAAAAATAAACTCAAATTCCATTCCTCTTCGCTTCGAATTATCTCCAAATCATGAAGAACAAAAATTAGCTGTTCCCTTTTTCTTTCGCTTTATATACTCGTACTATAAAGTTGCTTTGGAGCTGAATTACTTATCTAGACTTAAATTACGACAATCACATGCACCTCGCTACTGACTGAATGCTATTTCAAACACAAAGGTCTGCCGTGGTGTAGTTCTGTCCCGGCAATTTCCTATTCAAATACATTTAGGGGACTGTATTTATGCACTTTAAGAGTATCGGATTCGAGCCGGGAAACTTTCAACTTCCAATCAGACGTCTTAACCACTGAGCCACCAGATCGCTCAACATGAGGTTATGCGTTAAATGTCCCCAAATTTTCTACCAAGGAATTGTGTGTTTTTATTATTAACGACACAGTCATGGGGTTCATCAAATTATTTTGCACATGCACGAATAACAAACATTAAGGCAGAATCAGTTAAGCTCTTTGATGGTTCTTGGAAAAATGAAAATGATTTTAGATACACTAAAAAATATTTTAAAAATAAATTACTATTTTTTCTTTACGCAATAGAGTTACTGAAAATACTTATGAATTGATTAGTCTGATGTAATTCCTGCAACAGTCAAATGGATAGATAAGATAATCTAAACAGTTATTTCTGAAAACATTCCCTTGCGCACTTCCTGATTGCTTAGGTGTAATTCTCACAAGCTTAATGTCTTATAACAGCCCTATGCTGGTGAGTTTAAAGTCCGCCACCTCATGTGTGATACGTACTTGGGGTTCTAGTGTAATCTTCTTGACGACTGCTTCTATGGTCTGCCAAAAAATAAACAAAGAGATTAAAAAACAAGCATAAAAACAAAGATTATATTTCAGTCAGACGGCAAACACCGTTCTTTTTTTAACAGAAGTCTGTCCTAAATGACCATCGACCCCGCTGGAATATGAGGTTATTCTGTCATCGGATGCCATAGCACGTTATCTGTAAAACAAGTCCTGTTCGTTATTACGTATACCAGATTTACACGCTGTGAATTTTGATCCAGTACTGCCCAATTAGAATCGGAGCTGAATTTAGCGCTAACGATTTGGGTGGGACGGGGAGTTGGCGAATGGAATGATATTTTCAAATGCTTCTTGTTAAGATGCGTAACATGACATGCTGACTATGAGAAGCGTTGGTGCTATTTCAGCTCTTGTTTTACAAGAACATACACAAATTAGTCTAATAGTAAAGTACGTGCAATTAGACATTGCTGCGCATTTTAATATTCTGTGTCCGTCTTCACTGCTTTAGACGCCGTGCTCATCTTTGTTTCTCTCTGTTTGTGACGTAATTTTTCGATCACGTTAACTGCTTACTAGTTGCCAGAAAATATTATATGTATTATCTAACCGTGAATTGTAAATAACGTGAGAATTTTATTTTGTGTATATATTTTTAAGCTTTCTATTATGAACTTCTCTTTAATACGACTGCCACAATTTTAGAAATTCAATTGGTTTAAGGACAAAAATTATTAAAAGCACGGTAACCTTATCAACTTCACATGCTGTATGTACAATGCTTGGACTAACCTGCCCGTGTGGCTTAGCACGCTGAGGCGCCTCACACTGGATGGGGAAGGTACGACGGGACCAGGCAGGAGCCCAGGCACCCGCGTGCCAGCCATCCAACAGATAGCCAGTGCCCTCGTGGTAGTTAGCGGCCGAATCGGGGAAGGAAGAAAACTTTGGAATACAGGCATGGCGATTTGTGGGTAAATATGCCGACGACATTTAAGGTGGGAAAGATCTGGCGGAAGAAAAGGGAAGGAATTCGACATGGGCTTGTGAAGGAATATGCCAGCGATTACAGAAAACCATAGAAAAATGAAATTGGATGGCCGAAAGGCGATTCGAACTTGCATCCTCCCGAATTCGAAGCCAGAGTTACCGCTCACCCGTCACGCCCTATAAGTGCTGGTAGTATTTAAAGAATCTCTTATTTGTCACCACGGGAGATTAGTGACTATCAAATTTGACATTTAATTGTATTTATTGTAATTTTCAATCTGATTACATGAAGAAAACAGTAGCAGCCCGGTTCGAAACGTACAGAACAAATGGAGCTTAGATGGTTCACGCTTCTTATTATTTGTCTGTTTTGTTACTCATGAAACGAGATCCGACAGTTTGCTACCAGCTCTTCCCTGACTGTGTCAGCATTTTATTATTTTTTTATGGCTTTCGGTATATTATGCCATATAGCCAGCTGGATAGTAATTATATGTCACTCAGTGCTATCAGTTTCTCCAGTATGAATTTTTCCAGCTAATGAGACACACCACAGGACGGACATAACATTCACAGACACAACACTTAAACACTCATGCCCACGGCTGGAATCGAACCGGCGACCTTCGGCAAGCGGAGCCAGCACTCTGGCCCCTGCGCTACCGAGGCCGGTTTTGACAGCATTTTCAAGCAGGTATTTCGATTCCCTTTTCACTCTGGCTTAACACTTTCTTCGTCAAATTAAACTTTCCAGTCGTCTGTCGCGATTCTCTGTTCTACATGTCCCTACTAGTACATTGGCTGTTCTTATTGTCGTCGACGTCGAGGTCAACATAGCCGGGGAAGCACTGGGGATAAGGAATGGGAAGGAATTCTGCTAGGCCTATTGAAGGAACAATCTACTCAATTTTAAAAGCTTATTACTTCAACACTTCCAAGCCGACACTTATAGCAGCAGTCCCACACAAATTAAATTGAACGAGGTTCTCATTTCGAACCTGTAGATGAGTTATTGTTGAAAATAATGTTAACGGATTAATTAAACAACATTCATATGAATAGAAACTGAGCATACACATTTCACAAACTTCCTTCCTTAGCTTTCAAGTAAACCAGTTTTAACGAAATTTAAACTGAAAAAGTCAACATCATTCTATTAAACAAAAAAGAAGAGACAAGCATTATTTAAATTTACACTAATAAAATACTTGGATGAAATTCATTTTCATCAAATCGTAGAGTATGCTGCAAAAATGTCATCGTATTTAGGAGTAATTGCTTTAGAAGCAATAGATAGTCTTTCTTAGGTTTTATTAAATTTACACAAAATTGGTAAAAAATTCCACTTAATTTTGCGGGATTCACGCTGCTTTCAACGATGTTTTATTTCCAACATTTTTGCGCCCAACCTGAAAACTTCATCAGCGTTGTTTACGGTTGATATATCCCTTCTTACGGTTGGCACACCACTCCGTCGTTTGCCTTCACACTGGGTGAATTACTGAGCTTAGTGGTGTAACTGTTAATGTACTGGCCTCGCATTCGGGAGGATGGTGGTTCGAATCCCCGTCCGGGCATCCAGATTTGGGTTTTCCATGGTTTCCAAAATCACTCCAGACAAATGCCGGGATGCTTCCTTCAAAAAGCCATGGCTCAATTCATTCCCATTCCTTGCCCCCTCCCGCCCAATCCTTTCCCGTTTCTAAAGACCTCACTGTTAGAGAGACGTTAAGCAGATAAAAAAAAAGGAATGTGGTGTAATAGTCGGCGCACGAGAGATGAGACACAACAACACTGAGGTAGCGATGATATGGGGATTTTCCCGTACGACCATTTCTCGAGTGCACCGTCAATATTGGGAATCCGGTAACACATCAAATTTCCAAGATCGCTGCGGCCGGAAAAAGGATCCTGCAAGAACGGGACCAACGACGACTGAAGAGAATCGCTCAACGTGACAAAAGTGTAACCTTTCCGGATATTGCTAAGGATTTCAATGCTGAGCCATCAACAAGTGTCAGCGAGCGAACCATTCAACGAAACATCATTGATATGGACTTTCGGAGCCGAAGGCCAACTCGTGTACCCTTTCTGAGTGCACGACACAAAGCTTTACGCCTCGCCTGGGCCCGTTAACACCGACATAGGACTGTTGATGATTGGAAACATGTTGTCCGGTCTGACGAGTCTCGTTTCCAATTGTATCGAGCTGATGGACGTGTACGAATATGGAGACTACCTCATGTATTCATGGACCCTGCATGTCAGCAGGGGACTTTTCAAGCTGGTGGAGGCTCTGTAATGGTATGGGGCATGTGCAGTTGGAGTGACATGGAACCCTGATACGTCTAGATACGACTCTGATAGGTAACACGTACGTACGCTACCTGGCTGATCACCTGCATCCATTCATGTCTATTGTACATTCCGACGGACTTTGGCAATCCTGGTAGGACAATGCGACACCCCACACGTCCAGAATTACCACAGAGTGGCTCCAGGAACACACTTCTGAGTTTAAACACCTCCGCTGGCCACCAAACTCCCCAGACATGAACATTATTGAGCATATCTGGGATGCCTTGAAACGTGTCGTTCAGTAGAGATCTCTACTCCTTCGTACTCTTAAGGATTTATGTACAGCCCTGCAGGATGCCTGGTGTTAATTCCCTCCAGCACTACTTCAGACATTAGTCGAGTCCATGCCACGTCGTGTTGCGGCACTTCTGCGTGTTGGCGAGGGCCCTATACTATATTAGGCAGGTGTAGCAGTATCTTTGGCTCTTCGGTGTAAAATTATATTTACGTTTTGGAATTACAGAAATGTTAGAGATAAAGAGTACATTTTATTTCGATTGAGTATTTATTTTTCGTTACATTTAGATTAAGTCTGATGACTCAGAAGGTTACGGCAACTGAAGGTTCCTGGTTAAAATCCTGGTCTCAGCTGCAATTTTTACGGGCTTTAAAATTGGTGGGTGAGCTCTGGCCTCGCATTCGTGAGTACGCCGGTTCGATTTCCCATGCTGCCACCCAGATCTAGAAATTCCATGGTTTCCCCATATCACTCCAGGCGAATGCCAGGACGCTTCCTTCAGAAGGTTATGGCCGAATTACTTCCTGTTCCTCGTCCCCAGTCCCATCCTGCCTCTAATAATCTCGACAAGGGGTAAAGCCATAAATAAAAAAATATATATTTGACTCTTTATTTTACAAAAAATATTGACTGATTCGAAAGGAACCTCAAACAAAACCAATACATCATTTTTGAAGTAAGTGACAATTAACATTTCGTTGTAGTGGCATTGATACATGCGAGAATCTTTCATTTCCGTACAGTTTGATGTGATTTGTTAAGACTGCGTAGGGATACTATTTTTGTACATCACATCAATCAGTGAGGTAATAAAGTGAGTCAGGAAAAAAATTACTTTAACGTATTTCATTATTATCATAGATTATAAAATATTCCTACGCAAATTAAAGTACATTAGGTACTCTATGGTTAAGCACGAATTCCAACCGTAGATGAAACCCCCATTTCTCTTTTACAGAAATTTTTAACATTGATTCCTCGAAACAACCACGTGAAAACGTTATAGGAGACTGAAGGCACAATAGGAACATGTCCGTCACACGGACGAGCTACGGACCAGTGTAGACGCGAGAGGGGCGAGTCGATACTCGGCCGAATGTCAGTGCAGTGACGGTGCGCAGTGTGGCCCGACCTTAAGTCGGGGTCGAAAAACTATCGAATCCACGTTTGGAATGATGTACGAGAAATTTCAGGTGCCAAATAGTCCAATTCGTTGCCTAAATCATAAGAAAGTCAATGACATTATAATAAATGTTTGCGTCCTCCACAATTCAACGTTACGAAAAGAGAAGCTGTTTAATACAAAATTCCACAACACAATGAAAGTTATAACAATGGAATCGCAGCCTTACCTTCACAAACAGCTGCAGTTATATGAGCTCATATTCTGCTAAAGATATAGGAAATTATTTAGCAAGTTACTTTATCAACCCCCCAAGCGTCTCTTCCTTGGCAGTGGGACTATTGTATTTAGAAAAGTTGCAGTCATATTACAATATTATGGAAAAATATGATAATTACTATGTGAAGGTGTCATAATTATAAAACAACTTTATGGTGTAGTACGTGAAAATAACAAATGAATTAGCTAAGTAAACGTAGATGTAAAATGAAGATACCTAAGTAAATAAGTTCTATACAGTAAGATGGTCACCTACCTGACTTGATAATATACTTCTTCCCAACTTCATCTCAAGACAGAGGCATCATGAGTGAAAGTAATATGTGTGAGCTGCGTGCAGACAGACTATTTATTTTTGAAATGTGTACGCTGAAAAACCCTATTTACGTTTTTAACCGACTTCAAAAAAGGAGGAGGTTCTCAATTCGTCTGATTTTTTTTTTTTTATGTATGTTCAGCGATATCTTCGCCAATTTTGAACCGTTTCAAATGAAATTTTTACAGTGGATAGAGTATACCTCCAAAGTGCTCCCATATAAATTTCATTGAGAATCCACCCCTTATACCCCTTTACACCCCTTAATATTTATACAAACCCACACTTTTTATCCGATTTTGATGGAAATTTGGAAATGTATAGTAAAAAATAAACAGAAAAATACTGTCAACTTTTGGTTTGAAAAAACCGAACCCCTCTACCCCTATCCACCCCTTAATTTTTGCCAATGTTCTTTATACAAAGCTAAAGTCGACACTATTTAACTGATCTCCATTAAAGTTGTCATATACATGTAATTTTTCATGGAAAAGGTTTCTGACCCAAAAAAATAAAAAAAACACCCCCCCCTCTCTCCCTTTACACCCCTTAATTTTTATACAAATCCACATTTTTTATCCGATTTCAATGGAACTTTGGACATTTATAGTAAAAAATAAAGAGAAAAATGCTGTCAACATTTGGTTTGAAAAAACTGAACCCCTCTCACCCTATCCACCACTTAATTTTTGCCAATCTTATTTATACAAAACTGCAGTTGACATCATTTAAATGATCTCCATTAAAGTTGTCATATACATGTAATATTTCATAGACTAGGTTTCTGACCAAAAAATTAAAAAAAGCCACCCCATATTGCCCTTTACACCCCTTAATTTTATAGAAAAACTATATTTCGTATCTGATTTTGATTGAACTTTGCCAATGTATACTTTCAAACAAACAGAAAAATCTTTTCATCATTTGGTCTGCCAAAGCTCAACCCCTCTCCCTCCTACCAACCCCTTAACTATTGTCAATTTTTTTTATAAAAAGCTACAGTCGGCACCGTTTGACCTATTACCATGAAAGTTGGCGCTTATATGTATTTTTTCACGAGGATGGTTTCTGACAAACAAAAAAAGAAACACCCCTACTCGTCATTAAACTGTTTAATTTTTATACAAACTCACAGTTTTTATCCAGTTTAGATACAACTTAGGAAACTTTTACTGTAAAACAAAGGGAAAAATAATGTCAGCTTTTGGTTTGCAAAAACTGAACCCTTTTCCCCGTTTCCGCCCCTTGACGTTTGATAATTTTCTTTTTGAAAAGCTACAGTTGACACCATTTGACCGATCTTTATGAAAGTTGGCACATACATATTTATGGAGAAGATTTCTGAGCAAAAAAAAAAAAACTACCCTAGCTCCCCTTTTACATGCCTTAATGTTTGTACAAACCCACATTTTAATCCGATTTCCGTGGAACTTCGCATGTGTATACTTTAAAGCAAATAGAAGAAGAAACATACTACTCACATTACTTTGACAAAACACAAACCCTATTCCCCTTTCTACCCCTTTAATTACTGTCAATGTTCATTATATAAAGCTACCGTTTCTGTCTGATTTTGAAGGAAGTATGCTCATGTATACTTCAAAACAAACACAAAATAAAGTCTGCATTTGGTTTAGAGAAGCCAAACCTCTCTTCCCCTTTCCGCCCCTTTAATCTACACAAAGCACAGTTTCTATCTGATTCTGTAGAAAATTTGCACATGTATACTTTAAAAAATACCTAACAATTGTGTTTAAATTATGTTGCAGAAGCCAACCCCTCTTCCCTTCGACCCCCACCCCTCCTAATTTCCAATGTTCTTTATAGATACCTACCGTTTTTATCAGATTTCATTGGAACACTGCAAATGTATACTTAAGAACAAAGAGAAACATTCAGTTTACTAAATCCAACCGCTCACTCCCTTACCCCATTTAATGTTTGTAAATGTTCTTTACACAAAGCTACAGTTTTTATCTGGTTTTGATGGAATTTTGCACATGTATACTCTAAAACAAAGAGAAAAATACTGTTCACAGTACCTTAACAGAAACCAAACTACTCTTCACTTCCACACCCCTTAATTATTTTTTGTACATACCTAAAATTATTATATGATATCAATAGAAATTTACAAACATATACCTTAAATCAATCAGAAAAGACAGTCTACATTTGGTATACAAAAGCCCAATACCTCTTCTCCTTTACCCCCATCTTTTATAATTTCCAATGTTCTATTCAAAATCCACAGTTTTAAGTAAAGTCAAAATCAATTAAGCTATTTTTAAGTCATTGCAGAATATTTATAAAATGTATGTGTCCTAATGTCTCAACTTGGACCCCAAGCTTTTACGTTGTGAAAACCAATTAAAAATCTATATTTTCTGTGTGATGCCGGAACGAACAGATATATTCCAGAGGCAGATTTGTGTATGTGGTATGTATCAATGTCCAGATGTTACATCTTTCGATTATCGAGCAGCAGCTTTAACAGATGTTATGATTAGATCGAAACACAGCCTGGACCAAAATGTAAACTGACATTCCTTAACACAGCATCCAATTCACCCCATTTTGAAAGTTCTTGTAAAGACAGATTTAAAAAAAAAAAAAAAGCATTCGCTTTAACCACTGAGCTACCTGGAAGTTCGCAAAATGAGAACTGCTGCGGCATATTTAAACACAAATTAACTATAATACCACTAAAAGTTTAAAAATAAAATAATTGTTTAAAAAACATAAAAACGTCCTTCAAAAAACACTAAAAATTTTAAAATAATTTTATACCTTGCTTAGAAGAAAGTAAATCTAAATGGACAATATTTTATTATTGAAATTTTTACATTAATTAGTTATTTTTGGAGTCGGTGCCAGCCAAAGCAAGAAAAATAAAAAGATGATACATCGATATTATACTAACTATAAAGCATTTACTGCGTGATAAAGCAGCCTACCAACTGACACTGTAGCGCCAGAGATATGCCTGGATGGCCAACGAGGCCGAGCCACTGAAAACATACCTTTAATTTGTTTCCCTAAGCTGTTTCCCGCAATAAAACTATCTTCCTCACGACATGCTGTAAAATATTTGGAATTTTCGCCTCGAACACCAAATAAAGTTCAGTAATTCGATCTGCGCGATCTGACAGCTGGCACCGACTCCAAAAATAACTAATTAATGTAAAAATTTCAATAACAGTAATGTAAAATATTGTCCATTTAGATTTACTTTCTTCTAAGCAAGGTATAAAGATATTTTAAAATTTTTAGTGCTCTTTTTTGAAGGAGGTTTTTATGTTTTTTAAACAATTATTTTTAAATTTTTTTATTGTTGTTTATGAAACGTACCTGTCAAAGAATGTGTCATTCCCATCATTTGGGCGTGACTGTTTACAACGGAGGGTTTTATTCCTACATAACATCTCGGGGAAATGAATTATGTCGTTCTCAATATTCTTCGCCAGAGTAATATCGTCCATTGTGCTACTGCGTGTGTGGGTAACTGTGTACAGTGTAGTGAATGAGAGATGACATAACGTAGAGGATAATACCCTGTTCCGGCTCATTCAGGCCTGTCCTTGCGAGAAACACCTTCATCAGTGTATTTGGTCAAACTTTACACCAGATACGGAGAGGCTAGGGGTTTAATGTAGTGCCCTGCTACACGCTCCAGTGATCTGGGAATCAAGCAACACCACCACTACAAACCTACTGAACAAGTTCAGATGGTGAAATTTCTTGTCACAACACTAAACCCGTGTCAGGCACCGTAGCTTATTTGTACAGTCAAACATTTTGTTTTTACTATGTAATATTGTTAAAGCAAATCTGATCCACTTCAAACCTACATTAGAATTTTGACCGAACGTACGGAGACCTTGAAAAATTATGTAGGAAGGGTTTAGCGACATTAAGAGAGGTATGCGTATGAAGCTAGTTAATTGTAGTTTAGCCAACAACTTTTTGTGTTGAAAAAAATGCACTTACTGGGGTTTGGGCTGCGTTTTCAAATTGACGCCTGCGAAAAGTGAGAAATTTTATGTCACGTTTTGTGTTTAACGCACTCCCAAGCCGTTGCTCTTCGCTCGTGGAAAGCGAAGTCAGTATGGCTGAGCTGCAAACAATTGGTGCAGACCTTCAAATTTGCTTACCATGGGAGTTGCAAATCTGGCCAGAGCCGAAATAATCAGGGGATAAATGATGAATCACTCTGTTCTGAGGATCTGGTTTACTTTGCTGAGATGGAGTTTTCATGTTCAAAGCCTTTCTAGTTTTATGAGTGGGTGTGTTTTTTTTTTTTTTAATTATTTCACTTAGAGAGCAAAGCAAAACTATGCCCTGCAACAGCATATCCTTTAGCTTACAAATTCGACAGGATACAGATGTTTTCTGTCATGATATGAACTTACATTTCTGAAAGATATACTTTATTTACATACACTGTTGGTCAACTGGTTTTTAGTAAATTAAGTTTATATTGAGTACATTTTTTGCATGAGGATGTTTCTATATTGATTTCACGCAATTTGATAAACAGCTGGCAAGTACAATACTTAATGAAAACTTCCATAAAGCCAGACTCGAACCCGGCTATCTGTAGAAGGCGAAATCAGGGCGTTGGCACGTACAATGCTGCTGCGTCAAGCATAATCTTTTCAGTTACTTTAACGTAAACAATGTTTAATGTTTCGCACACATCGCTTATATTGGTAATTCAAGCCATGTTCTTAGAATATTGTTGGAGCAATGTTTAACTTGTCCGCTTTATGGAAACTTTACGTTTGTAGCAAAACGTTTTTTGTGCGTTAATGAATTTAGAAGTTGATACTACGAGAGTTCAGGCTAGACACCACATGGTCCTGTGTATTTGGAGCAATGTTACGTATTACATTGCTGTGTTTATATTTGACTTAACACCTGAAACATTGAGGCCAGTGAAGCTATCTTTAATGCTAGTTATTATTTGTTGTTTTTTTTTCAATGTTATGCTCCACGGGAAATATTCATTTCAATATAAATTACAAGAAATTTTAGTATATTTTGAAATGTTTATTATGGTACAATTGTTTTAGGGATTACAAAAACTCTACATTTATGAGTACATTTTGTAAGATATTACTATAAATGATACTTTACGCGTATTCAGAAGATGATTCGAAATCCAGAATTACTTTAGAACCCCGTATTGTCTGATTGAGATGAAAGAACATCTCCACAGCAAATGCAGAACAATGCGTTCCACGAGGCGGTAGGAATTCGTTTTTAATTAACTCTTTGCGAGCAGTGCAAGTACTACTCCTGTCGCTCGTATTCACATTCGGCGTGTCGTCAGCGACTAGTCTGATGCTATTAATTTCCTCTCCTCTCAGTACAAGGCTTTATTACAGATCGATTGTTTATAAATGGTATGCGTATCGCACATGAGGAGAAGAGTTCGACTTGTCTCATGACTAATCCTGACTCGATATCAATTTTCTACGTTTCCACATACTTAATGTGGTGTAATATTTAAGGAATATGAATTGCATCTATTACCCTTTATATGATCTCCAAGATGTCTTCAATACTTCTTCCAATGATTCTTTCGCCAGGGAAACTTCATTTCAGCGCAGTCAAACATTTATATCGCTTTTAAGACTCGTGAATGTTTAATGAAATTCTTGACAGTATAAATGTATGTAAACGTGTAAGGGAAAGATTACACCCCAATGTCACACCTAGATTAACTGATAATATCCGCTGTTCGTTTCTTTATTTTTTAATTTTTTTTGTAGTATCTTTGTATAAATGTATAAATTCACTGATTTTATACTACGTTTCGGGTATCCATTCCTTTCAAGGAGTTTTCAAAGTAATTTTCTATCTACTTACTCAAAGACCACAAAAGCTCCACCCAGCTTTATCATTTGAAGCTTATCAGTAGGTAGTTTTTTATGTAAGTGTGCTTAGAACACATTATAAACCCCTCACCCTGGAGTACCATGGTTTCCTTGTTTTTTTTCTTTACTTATGGGTTAACGCCTCACCGACATCGAAGACATTAGAGACGTGAAAGTACTGGAGACAAAGAATGGGAAGGAATTCATCCTTGGCCTTTTGAAGGAACCATTCCACCATTTGGTGAAGCCGTGGAATAAACCCAAATCTGGATTGCTGGATCGGGATTCGAAGCCGAGTCCTCCGCGCTCCCTAACCCGAGTGTCCCAGTTTTAAGGCGCATAGGTCAACAGGCCTAATAATTGGATGGGAAAAAGAAGATGAATGTATAAAGTGATACCTTATTCAGTGTCTTTGCATTGGGTACTGGAATCATCCAAGACCCGCTACTTTGTTCTATGAGAGTACAAATAAAATGCCTATCGTCAACAGAAGCTCTATTACCTGGCCGAGTCTTTTCATCCGGTCGCCCACTTTCCGCAAGCCTCATTCCGTCGATACACTAACAAGAACACTGATGAAACCGTCCGTTGGTTACATGGATACGATGAGAATCAAGTTAGAGATTAGTCATTTACACAGTTGACCAGAAAGATGCGTTAAAATAATAGTATTTTAAAATTGATCAGAACTTTAGTAAAAATTAAAAGGATACCTGGGAGCTCTCAGTATTCGATTTTGAATTAAGAAGTTAAATAATAAGCTATTCCGTTCAAGATTCGACCACAGTATGGCACTGCCAGACCGAATCGCTGGAACATCTATGGAACCAGCTGTTCGTTTCATGCTTTCAAATTTGAGTGATGGTATTTGATCATCATCAGGATGATCAAGCAGTGCCACCAGAACATTTGGTCTGTCACAACAATCGTACGTGAAGGTATTAGAGCTGGCAATAGTCTATAGAGACTGAATCTTTCCACTATCATTACATCTCGGTAACTACAAGAAAAATATATTCTATATCAGCAAAAAATTTAGGTAACAATCAAAGAAATGTCATTTATGTCATAACTTTGTTTCTTAACTCATGATGCAGCTAAATCATAGTGAAAATATAGTCATCTTCGATTCATTTGAAATGGAATGAATACCATTTGTTGCTGAAAAAATATGTGTCTATCCAAATTTGTAATCCTGTATAATAGTCATTGAAGAAGAACATCCCAAAGAAAATTGAACACATCAAATCAAAATTTCTTATCGTTATCCGTTATGGGAACATAAAATAATAATAACAATCATTGAAAATTGATCATATCAGTTAATCTTAGACATAATTTTGCATTTACAGAAGATTCGATAGGTACCAGCCATTTTGCTGATTACCGTAAACCTGAAAGCAATTAATGAAAGCGTGAATCGCTGGAAATGTAAGTATTCCGCTATGAGCATGAATTTAGTAGAAACTTATATTCTAAAAAAAAAATAGGTACTGGGCTACTTCAGACTGAAAGAGTTGCCAATTGTCTATTGTATATCACCCTCTGTTTACTTAAATAATGATCCGGTTTAAAGAAATCGTTATTCGTGAAGCTGCATATTTGAGTAGTGCCCGAAATTATTTTTTCTTGACGGAAGTGTTAAAAATATGACAGGCTCTCGAGAGAAGGGGGAACTTTCATACAAGTTTCAGAATGTCGTGCTGACGACGCTGTCATTGCTATTGTTATTTTCAATATAGCAGAAGGACTGATCGCGATTTCGCTACACATCTAATTTCGCGTTACACGAATTTCCTTTCACTGTTTGAGGTATATTGTTCAAAACCTCTCTCGAGTTATTTTTCCACTCCCTAGAAGTGAAAACAATCACACTCCTTCATGTCTGAAAACAAGTACTATTACATAGTCATGAACATCTCTCCCGAGTCTATTCCCTATACCCATCCAGGCTTCAGCGTCGTTGAATGCATTACTCAAAGGCTTAGTGTACCAAAACTTGTGAATGGTTCAGTGCCATGCTGCCAACTCAACGCCTCTTCTCCACTTTCTATAAAATATACTGTATATCTGAGACAAGAATAATATCGCTTACAGCCATGTTGCTAATCTATAAATCGCTTTCTTTACTTTCAGAAATTTTTGATATTGGTGGAAATCAATTATTCCGTCAACAAACCCATCGCTGAGATCTAACAAATCGGTCTGTAATTTTCAAATTTATTTATTTTTCCTCCTACATTTGTGAACAAAGTTAGTGTTATTGGAAGTCCATTGATTTGTTATCGAGTGAATTGGATTCTTAATAAATTATGGAACAAATTAGTAATACATGCAGGATTTAACATTTAATAAAAAATGTGAAATCGTATAGTCTTGTGGCCTGGGGCCACAGTTTCGATTTCCCGTGTATTCCGCGTGTATCGTGACTGTACCTACAATTTAACGTGGAATTTGAACCAAGGAACGTCCTGATGTAAAACTCTGAAAAATTTCTCGCTTTTGAAACCGGAATCCTGATTTTTTATAGCAAGTGTCTTAACCACTGAGCTCCCAGACCGTTCACTGATTCAATAAATAATTAAGATGAGAGAAATTCAAATATTGACACGGCAAAACTTTAGTCGCTTAGCGAGAAATATTTGTTGAATATTCAAACAACATTCCTTCATCATTCGCGCATGTGAAGTACCCTATGAACGCTCCGTGGTTCTGATTCAATGTTAATTTATTGTGGTGTGACAGCGTCACCCACAATGAATATAATCAAATCATTATTAATTATATTCATATTTCTTTTTTTTCCTTTTTATTATATTCAAGTTTATTAATTATTTAATCTTGGAACGTGTAAATAAATTATAAATAATGAGGTTTGTCTGAGTAGGTTAAATGTATGTTTAAACCAGGGCAGCCGAAGGTATAGTTTATTATAAATTAATTTTTCTGTAAACGCATGGCTCAGAACGCTTAAATATTGAAGGCTAGAGACTGCCATTTCGGCCGTTGAGGGTGGAACAATGGAGCAGGCGAGGCGACTCGGTGGCGCCGGGCCAGCCCGGCTTGAGTCCCGTTCGAAATCGGACAACGACCTACCCCTACCTTGCCGCTACCCCACCTTGCTGCTACCCCGAAGGCCAAGTAAGAAACGCGCGAAGGAGTCAGCGAATGTGACGCGTGATATTAAACACGTGACGACGGAAATGTGTAGCTAGCCAATCCCGAACATTTATTGGGGGCTACAATACTAATTCCATGGAGTTCTTTTACATGTGGAGTGCAACTAGCCGAGGAAGAGGAAGGAGCCATTTTAGACATCACTTGGGTCCAAGACGAGCTGGTGAACAGACGTGTCAGCCGGCACGCTCTCTGATGATCATTGTGGTTGATCATTTCTTGCTTTGGAAAAGCGAGATGTTGAGTGGCATGCTTGCCATTATTTGGAAGTTATGCTAATAACGCGGGCGTAGCCGCTTATTTAGCTTCCATTGCTGCAGTGGCATTGTGTTTGTCGCTCACCATCACGGCGATGATTCTATGGTAATGTACCAGAAACGACGGTCACTATTCAGTGGATTTTAACAGACTTATGAGCCCTTAAGCGACGCCTGGGTTAAGACTCTGCTCCCGTCACTTAAATTCTGAGCTAGCTGAATTTATATTTCGATTCAATTTTTTCTTAAGCATCTTGCTGTTTGTTATTTCAATTTTGATGCTTTTCATTCACTTTATAATGCGCCCCCTGGGATTTTCATTTGTACAGTAAAATGTCAGCTTCAATTTGATGGCCTGTGTTGCCACGTTATTTCAATGTTAACTTTGCTGTTTTTATTACTTGTTTGAGATATTTCATTCAGTTTTGTTTGCTTACTCCGGCGAATTGTAAACGTCGGGTATTGCTTGTTTTTGCTGATCTAATTGTGTTTAACGTAACGTTAATTACTACCCGACCTTGTAAGGCCATAAGACTCAATAAATGAGGTTTTATTTTGTGTCTGAAATTCATGGTTCTAGTTAGTAACCTATTAGATCCCCTTATAGCATCATTATTAAATGTTTTTCATTTTTCAGGAATTATATTTTAGAATTATTAATAATTCCCCCCTCCCTTTTTTTCTGAGCACCCAAGATTGTGATTGAATACATTATATATGTGTCTAGCCACCTCGGATACGTAACACGATGCAACGGGAAACTCTATTATTGGTTTGTAAGACCACACGAGTTTTGTGTGATGTAGTTTATAGTTGGCGCAACTACTGTAAGAAATGTATTGTTTACCATTTAGTACTGAAAGCCATATTCCGCAATTGAAATCGCCGCTGGTAGCTTTATGGACACTGCATTGTCTGGAGCGTAATGCGATAAAACGTTTCAGGCGTGCTCCAAAAAGCTTACAGACATAATTTGATCAGACAATTATGAACTGCTAGTACTAATTTGTAGGAGCAATCCGATTACTCCAGTCCTGAAGAGGGATCAGCTGTATCTGCACTTTGTTTATCAGTCGTCGTATTAACGGCTTACACTGGGCTTGCCTGTCCAGTGCCCATGTTCCGGTCTAGCGGAATGATCAGCCGTTTTAACTACACGTGACGTTTCACGTAGCCTCCTAACCATTGATTCCTGAATCCACTTTACTGCTCAACAGCGCATAGCCGGAAATGAAAATTTCAATCCTGGGTTGTGCACCATTTCTTCATTATCAACAGTAATGCTTACAAATGATAGCAGTAGAATTGGGTGGAGCACTTTAATGAGTGGCTAAGTAATTTTCCTGAAAAGCCAATCCGAAAATCCGATTAAATCAATTGTTCTGTATTCGAGCGCTAAGCTACACACCTCAGATTTGTAGTCTTTTATGGTATTTTCGTATATTTTCCTTTATTTGGATGACCATTTGTCTAGTTTTTGCGGGGAGAGAGCCATGACTGACAAAAGTGAGTTATGAAATGTCACCAAGTTCTGGCATCAACGAAAATAAGCGAAGTAAATGCGCGACGAGTAGAATACTTAGATTCTATTAGATGATATTTATATGACAAACTAGTCGCATAACAATTTTTGGTGACGTTAATGACGGAAAGCCTTTCTTCACATATGACAATATTTTCAAACAAGAAGCAGAGAATGTGATATTTAAAGGTGATAGCATAAATTCTCATAGCTTGTAAATAGAAATTGGAAAGCGAACAGAGAGAAAAAAGAACATAAAATAGAACGATAATGGCAATACATGATATTTCCAATCAACTTAATGTAATAAATAAAATTATGTAAATATTATAGGAGGCTCAAACTGAAAATTTTAGACAGAGTACATCCAATTTTACTGTCTACCGTAGGTCACTGAATATAGTATAACATAAATTACTGTAATACAGGTTTCGTTTTTGTCAAGAAATTCTGTACGAGTCTTGCGCTCCCATAAATCTGCATGGACACAGAAAATTTTGCCCATATCTTCTATAACTCCCGGGTATTAATTACAATAGATTTAGAAACTAAGATCATAGCAATTAATTCTTCTCTTCAGTTATCTGTGCATTGTGTGGTAAAGAGTTATCTTAATTTGAAAATAAAATAAACCACTAACGGGGATGCACACTGCGAGGTGCACAAAGGATGTATTCGGTGGCTTTTCGTTTCATAAGATCATAACGCGAATATTTCGAGTAGCGTACATAGGTTAATGGCACTGATGCCGTTCCGACATAATAGTGACGCTAAATTTGTTACTTTTACCTCAATGACTTTCGATCCTCGCGCTCATTAGCTGGCATAAGTACGCACAACCAGCATTGACGTATGGAGCTGTCGTAAACACACGTGAAGACATGAACTGGTGTTGTAGTCTAGTGATCACAGGAGAATTAGCTCCCCTACCAGTAAGTATGTTTATCCTACTCTAATAATTTTAGTATGAGATACAAATTAGCTTCAATTGAACTCCTGTCACACGCGACAATGTTTTCATGTACTGCTCAACAATAATGTCATAATAACAACAGTCATTCATACGCTAATACTAATTTGGCTGTTGAAGATTTTTTTGCTGCTTCTCTAATGGCTTTACGCTTCGTCGACGTCGAGGTCATTAGAGGCGAAGAAGGACTGGGGGCAAGGAACGGGAAGGAATTTTCCCAGGCCTCTCCAAGAAACCATCCCGTTATTCCAATGGAGTGATTTCGGGGAACTAAAGAAAATCAAAGTCTGGACGGCCGCACGGGGATTCGAACCAGCTTCATTTAGAATGCGAGGACAGAGCGCTAACGCAAACCCACTAGCTCAGTCTCTGAGGACAAAAGTTCAGTCTACAGTAAGAGCACTTTCAAAATAATATTACAAAATACGGCAAAATAAGCTCAAAATTCTTTTTTTGCTCACAGCTTAGAAAGTATAATTCATGTATGATATCAGTATCCGCCGTTTAAGAACTGGATATACTGTATTCGGTATGGGGACAAATTTCATGATCGTATTTGAACTGGTAACAAAACTGGTCAAAATTCAACTCTTACGTCTGTTTACGTCTTTATTTTCAAATAAAAAATAAAATAAAGAAAACTTATTTCTTAGTTCTATACTTAAGGAACTCTCAGTATCTATGCCTAACACAATGCGGCAATAAAAAAAGGGCAGAATATGATTTTAAAAATATTAAAAAAAATAAAAAGTTGTTACGCAGCGTAATAAACAGGAAATTACCCGTTGGTGATCAATACATGTAATTTTCAGAGAGATTTTTAAAACAGTGATAAAGTTTGTGTTTCTTATACCATCTTCGTTATAGATGACAGAAAAATCATTTGAACGCGTTGTAACCAATGTTAACCGCTATGAAAAACTTTTTGTTTAAAAGATTCTTGGTAAACATATTTTTTTAGGCTTTTCCAATGTTTTACTTTCCACAAAGCGACTGGTATACTGGTACTGCCTCGATGGAGACGGATTAAAGTTATTTTGTATCAAAGACGTAACGATTTACTGGGGACGGCGCCGTTCTTTGAGACAAAACATTTCACCTGATTCCCGCAAAGGATGTCAACTGGACGGAATATGTGGGCGGTGGAATCCTTGGTAACATCAAAATCAAATTCCTTTGAGTGGAGCCACCGTACCGGAAGACTGTTTGGCCCCGTGTTTTCAAAAAGCAGAATTTTCTGTTCACGTCACCGTCAAAAAGAGGAGTCTCAAAATATGGGAGTGCTTTGACTCGCCTCTCTCGCAGATGTCATTTTATTCACAGGTCGTAATCATGCCTATCGCTCAGAAGGGTGTTAATATTACTATTATTACTATTATTTCCATTAACTGGACGTAGCTACTAGCTCTACGAAAATATTAGCTTCTCCCGAAGGGCAATGTAATGCTGACGGTCGACAGATTGCTTGCTCCGAAATTGCTTAGCACCCTATAATTTCAAAATAAAATTTTGAAATATCCGAACTTTAATGAAATTATTCTAATACTTTCTGCATAATATACAGAACATTTTGGAATGGTAAATTAAGATTAAGATGAGACTGGTCATTCAATGCTTCAGATTCTTTTCTATTTATTTTCGTAGCTATGATTACTATGCCGAAACAGGTTTGTGATCAATTTCGGGAAAAGTAAATTACACAATGAATTCACAGCACCAATCTTAAGAAAGTTATTTGATATACATTATCATGAAATTCGAGATATTAATGTTCTAGCGATACTATCACGTAAATTTTGATATTGTATGATTGTATGACTTGTGGAAGATCACCAACTTCCAATATTGCAACAGACTGAACAATTTTCATGACACTAAATTTTCATGGCAGTACAATTGCTTTTAATGTCTAGCAAATTAGTCGTCCTGTTTGCTAAAGCGATCAGTAAGTAATAACTTCGCCCATCCGGGCATCCAGATTTGGGTTTTCCATGGTATCCCAAATCACTCCATATGCACTTGTTCAATTGTAGTTGACTAAGGATTAGCCTCCGTTCGCATAAAAAAATAAAAAATAATCGTATCACTAAACTCGTTATAATACCTCGCCAGTTTCCCTGCTCTTGTTTCTTACAAACTCGGGAGGATGGCGGTTCGAATCCCCTTCTGGGCATCCAGATTTGGGTTTTCCATGGTTTCCCAAATCACTCCAGGCAAATGCCGGGATGCTTCCTTCAAAAGGCCATGGCCGGACCCCTTCCCATTCCTTGCTCCCGATCCTTTCCCGTCACTAAAGACCTCGTTGTTAAGAGACGTTAAGCAGTTTTTAAAAAAAAAAAACCCTTCGTTCCATCAGTCTAGTTTTGATTGGTGTTAAGAAACTTGTCACTTTACTTGTGAGAGTTTATAAAAGTTGATGTAGTTATTACAGTCATCAGCTGGATGATTAAAAAAATTCTCTTAATGAGAACTGAACAAATGATCTTGAAATAGAAATTTAAATACGATAATCTTTGATTATTCACTCTCCACACAAACAGATAAACTAGCCGATCGCTTAAAAGGCATCAGAAGAGAGAGAAACTAAAAGAATAAGTAGTGAGAAATTAATTTTTTAATAATACCTAGAAATTTGACAGATTTCCTATTTTTTTGCTATATTCTTGAAACTATTGACCTCACCCATTATTTATCTACCCATTCAATTAGACAGGTTAATTCTTTGATAATGATATATGAAATGTTGAAAATTCGAAAAAAATTGTGGACACCTGGTAGAGTTTGTTTCATACTTTTCAGTGCGCCAAGGTTCGTGAAACATTTACTGCTGATTGATAATTTAAGTCATAATTGAACAACTTTCATGAAAATTAAAAACAAGTTGAGAGATGTCGAAATGAGCATGTTTTTGCTTTGCCCGCCTTAATGTGAAGATACTTTTTTTCACTCTTTGATTTTTACAGAAGATTTCTGTGTATAGAAATTTGAGGAGTCTGCAGAAATAGTGTACGTATCGGTGTCAATTTCAATACTAATGTTGATAACAGTAGGTTTATCATGGATTTTGTTTATTACTGTCTTTGATGTAATCCATCGTCAACCTGTCAACTTGACTAAAGATCTAATATCAAAGATGGAACATATAATTTATTTACAAATAGTATACAGCAGGTAAACATTAACCTGTGATAGAGAAATAGAATAGTGTTTTATGTTGAGAAAATATAAAAAAAGCAGTATGTTTCATGGAGGGAATAAGTGTTTACACTGTAATACCGTTGAAATCCTGCGTTTTCCTAATGTAGCTCGTTAAAATCCGATGTAGGGCAGTGTCCGTTATATAAAGTAGGAACGCGTCTTCGTCATCTGCTATTTAGCGATTGGCGGACGTGCTGCCCGGAACCCGTTTCACATGTCCTACAGTCTGGGTCGATCACGTGACAAGCCACAGAGTGATTTATGTAAAAGCCGCAACGAGAATACTTCTGCAGTGGGAAACTTCATCCTGCCCTGACGTTCTGTGTTCTCTGCAGTTCAAGTCACGCAACAAGGGTACCTATTATCGTCAGGAAAGTTACTCGTACATGGATAACTGCTTCCTTTAGAGCTTCGAATTCTGTTTCGTAACCGATTGCTCACACAAGTACTTCCTTCAGTGCAGGATGGAACTCTGTACTCAACGGTATAAGGTCACATGGCAGGACCAAAGTTTTTAAATTCCTATTCTTAATTTCTGAATTTGAATGCCCATAAATTCGTGAACTCGAGTAGACATCATCAGGAGTTTTGACAAATAATGAAAAATATTATTGATTTTTTAAATGAACTAGTTTAGGCCACACGCCTCGGTGGCAATGTTGCTTCACATATCATGAGTTTTTACCACCTTTACGAATTGCTATTTTAAACTTCATCGTTGTTTTTGGTAAACATTCCATTTCGTTAAAATGTTTCTCTGATTCGCTTCCTAATCTAGATTGTGGCATCTGCTAAAGATTTTCGGTATTAAAAATTGACTGATTATAAAAAGTAAAGTAGCTTTAGTATAATTTTATAGAACTTTTACACAAAGTAGTTATTCAGCACCTACACTGAGTACACTGCTTTTATTTCACTTGAAGTACTTTTGATATCTTATCAAATCGATGAATATTTAAGATTTTCCTTCAAGAACAGCTATATAGCGGCTCTAATTATGCTACGCGTCGAATTTATTGAAATGTCAATGCTCCTGTTAAAAAAGGAAATATATACGGTTCATTGTCTTACTGAGTTCGTAATTCAGGCCTACGTAATTTCTAGGGAATACTATGTTACGACCGAAGTTAACTCTCATTATCCTCGTTCACAACAAAGTTGGAAATTTTCTTTCCATTCTTGATATTTGATACGCTCCTTGTAATTTATAAATGGTTTCACGTCTAGTTACTTTACGGACACCAATTTGAGACTATTTGTATCGCACTTTTAATGTATTCTAGCAGACTTTCTACTTAACTCATTCAAATAGATTTTAACATTCACTATTGATATATTAAACAATGTGATATTGAATTTAATGACGATACGTGAGTCAGAGTATTTATTAAAGGTATGAAGCTGCTTCTCGGAGTTTTTAACATAACTGTAGTGTTGTAAGAGCAACATATTACTACCACCCGCTTATCAAATTGAATTCATTCAGAAAGGTGTTGCAACGTTCTGTTGTAATTCAGGGACAGCTAAGAAGTATTTGCATCACGTTAGTAAACGTTTTATAACATATTTTTAATCATCGGAAAAATATTCCATAAATATGAATTAATGGGTACTTCGATGCTCGAGTTGCAAAAATTCTTTGAAAATTAGTCAAAGTAGACGTAGTAGTTTCTTCTAAATTGCGGTAAAAAATATAAAAAAAATAATAAATGAAAAAGAGAGAGGCGTTAGAAATGACGTTTTGCAATTCCTTCTCTATTAGGCCGTACGGCTGCTGCTGCATTTTTTCATGTTGTGGTTATGAATGATTGCAAATAAGCTATAGATTGTCCGCGTAGACGTAGATATCGAAGAATAGAGGCATCGTATCAACACACAGGGAGGCCCAGCTTGGTACAGCAGTCTACGTCATCACTGATGGTCCGCGGTGTCACTGCCCCAACTGATGGCTGTCCCTTGTATCTCGTTGGAAGTGCCTCGTCAGCTATCAAGCGATAGCAGAAATATCTTGGTTTGTTAGTAAACCAGTTCTACTTGTTGCTGTTCCTCCAGGAACGAACAAACCTCGGTGCGTCGGATGTAGGTTGTCCTCCAAAATTAGTCTACTTGTGCCCTCGTCCAGGAAATTTTTCTCGTCGTCACCATTCGCTCTGTCCGGGCAATATTTCTAACAATCACCGGCCAATATTCTGATTGGCTTGTAACCATTCCCTTTCCAATATCTATGCATTGAAATACAGTACTAGGAACCTGGACCTCATTTCTCTGACATGCCGAACTGGGTGATCCGGTAGAAATCTCACACCGCGATGATAGTGTTACTTTGGCCATCTTTGCCTAAGAGCTTCATCCCACGAGTGTCTGCCGCTTTTTGGTAGACATTGTCTGCGCAAAAATTTCATCCCTATGCATTTAACGGTCAGCTGGACTTAAATAATCTTACATATTAGTGCTAGCACCGACTAGTGACATATCTCGCTTTGCTTTATCTGACAATTTTCGAACCAGAATTCGAGCAACATACGCTTTAACTACGTGAAAACTACGGGTTATACCGCTACATTAATTACAATAAGTTTCAGTTTATGATAAATGCTTAGCAAAAATTGTTGGCGACAGTTTGTATGGTAATTGATACTATTATCACGTATTTTAACCAAATTTGATAACTTTTTGTATCTTTCTATCAAAAATTCATGAACATCTTTTGTCATCGTTTTACTATGTCACTGTTCCAATAACACGATTTTTACACAATTATCATTGTTTACATTATATGTATTTGAATTTCTTCAGATCTTATAATGTGCATCTCTATTCTGTACAAAAAAACAGTATTTGTGAGTAAATTATCTTAGTGGATTTAATTCGGTATTATCAGTGATGCGGTATTCCATTTCTCTGTATCATTATGAGAAACTTTATCAATCAGAGAGAAACTGCAGAGAGAAATGTGAACAGCAATCCGAGACTTTCATTCCCCACGGTCCGTTGCCGACAGAGAGTAACGGAAATCACAGGTTTTAAATACTACACAAGATAGTGTCAGAGTTGAGTTTCCACGTGCTTTAAATCTCCTGAATTCACGCTCAGCAAGCGGCAGGAAGCATTGAGAAAAGCTGTCTAAACTGTGCGAAGTTTTGTTCATGAAGTACGAGTCTTGGCGACGTTTTCGCGATCACGGTGTTGGAGCGGAAAAATGGAGCAAGGCTCCTTACAGTAATACCTGGGCTAGCTGGGTGAAGGAGGAAAAAGCAAGAGCAGAGGCGGTGCGAACGTTGTGGCTGACTTCGAGAAATAAAAAGATTAAAAATCCGCGAGTTGTAGGGTTACGACTTAAGCCACGCCAGGCCTCCGAAAAAAGGCCGGCCGACATCGCGGTGCCCAGACCGGTCCAGCCAATGTGATGGATGGTCTTCGCTTGAGTCAAGACACCGACAACCAGAGTGGATGACCAGCAATGGAATGGAGGACAACGTATCCAGCTTTACTTGACTGTGACAATGTGTCACACACACACACATAACAGCATCTGCAATACGCCAGTTAAATATCTCGTACTTCTTATTCACTCAGACCGAGCGGGGCGGTGTAACGGTTAGCGTTCTCGCCTCGCATTCGGGAGGACGGCGGTTCGAATCCCCGTCCGGGCATCCAGATTTGGGTTTTCCATGGTTTCCCCAAATCACTCCAGGCAAATGCCGGGATGCTTCCTTCAAAAGGCCATGGCCGAATTCCTTCCCATTCCTTGCCACCATCCTTGCCCCCCATCCTTCCCCGTCTCTAAAGACCTCGATGTTAAAAAGAGACGTAAAGCAGTTAAAAAAAAATTATTCACTCAGATTTAGTTGATTTTAATCTAGGTTGATCTATAATTAAAGCAACTAAACTAACCGTGTCGTTAGTTGGAGTCAACTGTTGACTGTGTTTATAACTTGGATATGTTTAGGTATGCCACTTTAGTTTGGGTTGAAATTTGATGTTCGCAATGATCCAATTAATCCCATTAAATGACCTGTCATGTTTATTAAATCTCAAGTAATCAATAAAAATATAAAGTTATCGTTCATAAAACCAGAACATTACAGTGAAAAGCTCGAATGAGGAACATCGTCGTTGGGATTAAAATTATTTACTCAACCACCAACAAGATTTCGGTGTAAAATAAAGCATGTTTGAAAATTTGGTGCATGTAAATACATTTCCAAATTCTAAGTGGCATTACACAACTGATTTGTTATAAATAGTTAAATTGCCTTAAACGCCGAAATCTCAAAGTCGAGCGATCAGTCACTGTGATTTACTCTAGTCAACTGTTAGTTTTGTTCATATGTCTGTGGATTGTAAAATTAATGGCATTTATTATCAGAATGATCAACCAAATAAACGAAAACGTTCTTAGATCTTATTTCCATACTGAATCAGTATACTCGGTTAATTTGTTTGATAAATTATTTGACACCTCAGAAAGGCAAATTAGGAATTAACTTGCTCTACAGAGCTTTATTTGTTAAATTATTTTCAATTTAAATTGTAGTTGCTTATCAGTTATTTCGATTGTCAGCTTTACAAAATATTGTTTCACAAAACTTAATATCTAAGGCTCTACTGACTAAAAAGAAAACTACGATATTCCTACGAGCCAACCTAGCAGCGTGGCAGTTGTTGTTGTCTGTTAAAGTTCGACATCGAGCACGGGTGGTTTTAATTCTGTTTGTCTTGTGTCGTCTACACTACGCAGTATATAAAACACAAACTCCATACAGCGATGTTCTTCCTCGTATATATTAATGTTGTGGTGTGATTTATTACTGTTAATGAATTTGGTTTCCCTGTCCTTCATAAAATGACGAACGAATCTGGAATTACCGATTCCAGCTGTAATCCTGCAACTACTGCTCTGGAAGCGAGAAGTAAAGAGCAATGAAAAGCTGAGGTTGATTTTCGAGAACGTGGTTCTTGCTATTCAGTCGGCAGCAAATTTTCGCTTCGTAAAGTTAGCCGCAGCAGCAAAGAAAGGAATCAGAGTTGGAGAAGAAAATCATACAGTCCGCTCACCGTTCCTTTTCTCGCAATTGTTCGCTGCCCTTGATGTGTCGCAAACAGGTGGTTCCAACTTGGCCACTGGAAGAGTCTGCCTCTGCCCCGTGTATAATGATTCAGAGAAAACTTTTCAATATTATGGAGACTGAAATGCGTTTCCAAGTATCGCTCAAAAGTTCTTACCTGTCGTGTGCCACAGGTTCTTTGTGAACAGTATAATCTGCGAAATAATAATCAGATTTCCGAGAAACTGGAAATCAGCTTTGCGATTATTGTTCGCCGTATTTTTGTGTTTTCTTTCAAAGGGTCTTCCGATCTTGTGCTGGATTCACAGTCTCTGTAGCTCAACGTAATAACTGCGTCTTCTGAGATAATTATCAGAGATAATAATAATTATGAAGTAATATATATAAAAAAAATATTTTAATATGTGAGGTGGACGTCTTCGGCTTAAGATTATAAATAATTAAGCTCGCTAGCCTGTAAGTTTTATTGTAAGATAATCTTTATATCTCATCTTAGAAAATTTTTTGTGTCAATGTTACAGTGTAAAATAACAATGTGGTGAATCTGAGAACTGAAGAATGTTTTAATTTAGTGAGTAAAGAAAAAGAAAAGGATCTGTAAATAATCCATGCAGTCTTTCAAATAAATGTTAAATAGTGAAAAACGTGAGACAAGTTATCTAAAGCGATGTAGATTGCTTTCAAGACAACAACTTATTTTAAACAGCTGAGTTTTATACATTTTTTGTGTAATCCAAAATGAAAAAACGGGCTATAGTAAAACGCTTATTATATCATAAAAATTATTTTAATCCACAACCCAAAGGTTGGTTGGATCCTCCAGAAGGAGGCATACTAAGCCATTGTGTCAGAGGTAGGGCGGCCAGTTCCTTTCCTCTGCGGACTACAGTTTAATGAGAAATCAGAATCACCGAACGATCTGCCATAGCTGATATGATGAAACACAACTCTTAAAAATTCCTGCGCCCACCGGGGTTTGAACCAACGCCTTCTCTTAGTTAGTGTAGACTTAAACGTGGGACCAAAGCAGCCAACGAAGTAAGTGCCTTAACCACTGAGCTACCACTAGGCATATCAAGAACGAGTCTAAAATTAAAAGTATTTTAATCTCACAATCAGTTTTTTGCATTAATTTTCTTCTTATAACACGTTCCTTAGATTTAAACTGGCCAGTTATGAGTGAATCAAGTTGTTTCCAGCGAATGTTTCCCTTCTTTTAGTTAATCATTTACATAGAACTATCTATTTACTTTGTTCCATGTCAATGACTTCTCATTTTTATGTGTTCCACTTGATCTTCAGGATATTTCCGTAATTCCATACTAAACAGGATCCAGTCATCTTTTTCCACGTGCCTTTTACGGATTAGGTTTTCATTGGATACAATGGGGAACATGAATGCGCTATTAACGTTCTGGCCTGGCGTTAAGGAGGATGCGGGTTCGATTACCGGTTCGGCCATTCAGATTTCGGTTTTCCATGTTTTATCGAAATCTCACCAGGCGAATTCGGGGATTGTTCCCTTCAAAAGGCGATCATAAATATCTAAAGGAAAATTTAAATCTATACTGCAGCTCATAAAACTTTCTCTTATCTTCTATTATATTACCAGGCAAGAAAACTGGTATACGTGCTTCAAAATGACTTTTTACCATCTCATACCCGAGTTTACTGAATTACATGCTGGTTTATTTTGTAACACTGGAGTTGAACTCTCCATTTTTACTCTTTCTTTTAAGGCCCAGTTAATCAAAATAAGTAATTCAAATTCATTCTACATTGACACAACATAATAGTTTATAGATATGAATTTCAGCTTTAACTTTCTCAAGAATAGGGAAAACAGAATTTTTTGTTCGGTGTTGTCGTATAATAAGAATGCAATAAAACCGACATTAATATGATTCATAATATTTCGCAATTACTCTTTCAACTCAGGTCCGCACCAGTTTCCCTTTAATGTTAACTGTGTTTAACATGGAAATACGTTTCTTCTTTCCTCCTGAAAAAGCCGCAGCAAGACTGCTCAAACATCAAGTTTCAGTAATTAGACGCGGTTCCGCTCCATCCGTAGAATCAATATAATATATACGGACACTAACAGTGTAATTCTGCGCAAATGTTTTAAAGTACCTGGTTTATTAGTTTAAGTATTAACTACGCTCTTGAGGTATATTATAGTGCTTGTACAAATTGGAACTACAAATTTTACAATGATCCGATCACCAATAAATCTTCGTCTATCTCGTTCAAGTATTCAAGGGACTCAGCCACGAACTTTGGATTTATGAGTTAGCGAGTCGCAATACTCGAAGTGGAGAGATACAACTAATCGTATTTTAACTACACTAGCAGTTTTACCGGGTATACTGGTTAGAGATATAACTTAAAAAATCCGAATTATTAGGAATCTAGTGTAAAAAATAAACATTTTATGAATACAGTATCTTAATATAATATTAGTACGTATACGTATAGTTATCACACAGTGTGCAGATTGTATTTGATCTTTTTCGCTCAAAATGGTTCACATTTTTACCAGCAGCAATCTAAATTGTTGAAGAGCAAAGCGTAGCGCCGGTATCTCACTTTGAGGTTACGATCAGTTTTGGAGGGAGTGATTCTTCCGTGTTATTTGCTTCACTGCGACAATTTTGCACAAATATCTTGATTTTTGTGACTTCTGATTGATTCTACCTATTTCAATATAGGTATGTATAAATATGATATAATTATAGTTTATTTTTTTAAATAGTTGGGCCCAATTAGGTACGTACTGTACCATCTCAGTTCTTCTTCGGAACGCATGTTCACTTCCACGGTTGTTATATATATATATATATATATATATATATATATATATATATATATATATATTTCTTCCCCTCCAGTCAGTTTGAGTTAGAATTTTTAAATTGTTTTGCTCAAACCATCTCTGTTCTTCAGTGAAACACGTCTTCAAAACGACGACTGTTATAATCTTTTTGCTTTTATCTCCAGGATCATGAATGAATGTAAATAAAATTTCCAACGAAACTCGTCTTATGAAAGAAGAACATTATTTTGTAATATATCACTCGATTTTCCGGACTAAAAACAGTTGTGCCAGCTGATTTAAGATGCATTCGCGGCGCAAAAGAGGAGAAATATTTTGCATGACTGTCACCTTACATTTTGTGGAGATTGTTATGCACGTATCACATGAAACATGGTTGTTTCGTTAAAACAGAGATTTTTTTTGTAGTTTAGTTCAATAAATTTGAGTTACTTTTCAAAATTTCGAACTGCGTTCAGTGAATTCTGGTGGTAAAATTGGTACCAAGATAAAACCGGTTATTACTTACAACACATACCAGTATTCTAATACTACTACTACTGAATAAACTAAAAGCAGTTTTTGAATATAAGTAGTTGAGACTACCTCAACGTGATAACCACCATTTTTTCAAAAACTACATCTACACACGGTGGCAATATGTATCGAGAAGACGACAAAAAAAAAAAAAGTGATAGTGTGCAAGAGGGTCACACATTTGAATTTGAAAAAACAACAATTTTAACCCGGCTCAAAGATTTTTGGGCCAGCGTTATTACAGAAACTGTAGAAATAAGATCAACTGATTTATTAGTCAACAGGGACACTAGTTATCAACTCAGTGCGGCCTGGAACCCGGCTATTAAAATTCTGAAACAGTTTCGCGTCGGTAACGAGCAGAAGAGTGGATGACGTAATCGAGTTGTGTTGGTTTTTGTCTTCCACCGTTTCCGTGGCAGCGGCTGAATAAACAGTTAATCATTGACATTTGGATGAGAATGAAGACAGAGGAGGACGCCTTAGAAACGTCCCACAAATGCATCTTAACACGGCTGAAAGCCCGAGATAAATTTATTAAAATCTAAGATAAATTTATCAACTGCTCGCGTATTTTATTTAAGCTAGTTCAGATGCCCGCTGGAACAAATGCAAATTGATTGATGAATATTTAGGGTATGGGATATTTACGGGTTGAACTGTTCTTTGTGTTCAGATTGTACGGGCGTGGGCGATGATAATAGCTATAGTATTGCTGTGTTCGGCTGGTGGAGCCACATGGAATGTGCAAAGAGCTCTACTCTCGTCATTTGTCTTGATGTCTACATAGTCTGCAGATTATGGTCCACAGACGGATTTTTTATCTTAATTATGGCTTTACGCCTTGTCGACGTCGAGGTCATTAGAGGCGGGAGACCGAGCGTGGTTGGTGAGCGGTTAGCGCTCTGGCTTCGCATTCGGGAGGACGCCGGTTCGAATCCCCGTCCGGGAATTCAGATTTGGGTTTTTCGTGGTTTCCCCAAATCACTCCTGGTGAATTCCGGGATGCTTACTTTAAAAGACCATGGCCGAATTCCTTCCCATTCTGTGTCCCCAGTCCCATCCCGCCTCTAATGACCCCGACGTCGACGAGGCATAAAGCCATAAATAAAACAAAAAGAATAGAGGCGGGATGGGATAGGGGTCAAGGAACGGGAAGGAATTCAGCCATGGCATTTTGAAGGAAGCATCCCGCCAATTGCCCTCATTGATTTTGGGAAACCATGGAAAACCCAAATCTGGATCCCAGGACGGGAATTAAAACCAGCGTCCTCCCGAATGCGAATAGACCTTCGTTCTCATCATCAGTCTCAAAATCGTCTTCTCCACCTTCACAAACCGCAATACTTTAGGAAAACTATTTAGTTATACCACGTTTCTCGACAGTACTACTCGTCTAGACCTCCAGAGTATTCACATAAAAAAAAGCAACAGAACAATAAAAATTAGATTTACGGTTTCAATCGATACCTAAGTATGTTTTTCTGTTCCATTCCACAAAATTTTATCATAAAATTTTAGAGCCTACAGTGTAATTATCCGCAGTATACATACGCAATATGCTAAGAGACAATATTTTTTAATCAAATTAAAATCTAATATTTCATCCAAGAAGGTCCCGCAATTAAATCACAAAATTAATAAACAAATTCAAATTAAATTTTAACTTCGACAAAAAAACTTGTTAAACAACTGAAATCAAAACTATAATTCATCATCATGTCTCGAAATAAACAGCGGAGATCCTGTACTCGTTTGAACCATACAGGAATTTGTAAACCGATCATGGTGGTGAGTGGCACCGTTCTGGCCTCGCATTCGGGAGGACGCGTGTTTGAATCCCCGTCCAGCCAATTAGATTTGGATTTTTCGAGGTTTCCACAAATCACTCCAGGTGAGTACCAGGATGGTTCCTTCAATGGACCATAGTTGAATTCCTTCCCGTTCCTTGCTCGAGTCAGTTTTCATCTCTAATGACCTAGACGTTGATGAGGCGTAAAGCCATGAACAAAAATTAAAGTAATTAATGTGCATGTATGGACTGGAGGCCTTTAAAAACTAATTCAAGGACGAGATATCTTACATTAAAAGGAAAGTGCCTTAGAGTCGGGGTGGTACGACAAAGGAAACCATAGTGAGATGCGACAAAGTTGTGGCGGTTTAGACATTAAAGCTTTACTCAGAACTTGTAAAAAGGTACACAGTGTCACTGAACTTTACTGTCACTATCCATCGAACAATGTACATTTTAATTTAATGCAGGAGCTGTGTACATAATATGAAATTGCGTTTGCAACAGGATCTTGGCCGTACGAGCTACGAGATAAACCATTCACAAAAGCTTGTTGCCTAGCTACGCGCGGAAAATTTAATTGCGGAGTCGCTTACGCGCTTGAAACTTGGCACATTATATTACATTATATCACACAACAGAGAGACTTGCCCATGCCATTCTCGCAGACAGAATGCTGTAATGTTTGAAAAGTTCTCGGTGTAGGTGACAATGCTAACTGCTATACGAAACGTGGAATTTCACGAAAATATGTTGGCCATCACTGTCTAAATAAAAACATACATATTTGCAAACGTTCGCGTATAAAATAGAATGAATAGTGACGTTTGTGCCTTTTAACAGTAGAACCGTCTGATTTGTAACAATTGTTTATTTGTTTTGTGTAACAGGTATGCATGAAACTTACTTACAACATATTACGAAACCATTATGAAAATGAAAAACATATTGTGTATATGACAAACTATCACTGACCTTAACAGAATACAACCAAACTGAATTAAATACATAGCATATCCATAGCTCTGTGATATGTGTTGCTGGGATCATTACCTGTGAGAAAATTTCACTAATAAAATGTTTACATTGGAATTGTACAGCAAAACAGAAATGTTTCCGTAACAGATAAAACTATCCCATAAGCTACTTATTGCATAAAAAGCAGTTTATTAACATCTCTGTGATACGTGGTGCTGCTATCTATGGTCTCGGCTCTGAACAGTGTCATACGCGCGACCTTCATAGTTATTGCTTTTGCCCTTTAAGAGTCAAATTCAGAAAAATTTCTTTCTTAATTTATGATTTTAGCTGTTTGTAGACTTTAATCTTTAACATGATACGTCATTTATCTATTTAGTTTTGGTATCGAAAATGGGTCAAAATAAAAAGACACATTGTAAAAATAAGATTGATTCTTTTTCTTTAAGGATAGAATTCCAAAAAGTTTCTTTCATAAAATATTGTGTGACCAAAGCGGACACCTTAGTCTTTAGCATGATACCTCATTTATAGATTTCGTTTATCTATCAAGCAAGGTTAAAAAAATTAAATTATAATTTTTTTCCTCCACGGGTTGAATTTGGAAAAATTTCTTTATTAAAATATAATGTTACCAAAGCGGAGACTTAAATCTTTAAAATGGTACCTCATTTATCGATTTCGGTTCGGTATCAAGGGAGGTAAATGGCTCGTGACAGAAAACACGTGTTATATAAACAATGATACTGGCTCTCTTTAAGGGTCTAATTTCGAGAAATCCATTTCTTAAAATAAAGTTACCGAATCAGAGACTTTAATCTTTATAATGATACCTTATTTATCGTTTTTGGTTAGGTAACAAGGGAGATAATTGGCTCGTGACAGAAAAACACGTTGTAGAAATATTAATACACTAGCAGTTACCCGCGACTTCGTCCGCGTTGAAGAGTGTTGTAATATAAGATTTTCTTGAGAGGCCTGGTTGCTCAGTGGTTAGGGCGTCCAACTGAAGATGGAAAAGTCCCCAGCTTGAATCCCAGTCTCGGCGAGGATTTTCAAAGGTCCTTAGCTCGACCTTCACATCTGGCATAGGTTGTGTGACGTGAATTACGCCACAATGCTCACTTGGTTCTGATTCCGTGTTGAACTGTGGGTCCTTTATGTCCGGTAGGATTACTGGGTTACGTTAAGAGGCTACGAAAGGGAGTGATTGCGGAGACGTAAAGAAGCCTTGTCACCAGGTCAATACGACCATACAATTTATTTTAGAGCTATTTTTATTAGTAATAGTAGTAATAAATGTTGCAATAAAATAACAAATATCTATTTATGTTCCACACTTCATTGAATTTTTAAAACAGTAAAAATATTCTGTTTGAAAGGAGTATTTTCAGTTTAATATATCCGTATATACAATTTGAGGATTTGTCTCCAAGGTTTTGCCTATTTTCGTAGCCCTAGTTTTCTTACATTTCTTTGAAAGATTTGAATTTCGTTTACCCAGCATCTCTTAAAATTACTTATTTCATCTCGCAAATAAAAATGAATATAGTTCTAATTAATGGAAGCTCAAAACGTCAATATATTAGCAATACATTGATGGAATCGACTAAATATCAACAACAACAAAATACTAACATCCAAACAGCAAATAAATACTTAAGTGACCCAAGGACGTTCATTTGCGTTAGTAAAATTGCGATACTAAAAATGAATATATCGATTTGCATTGGATATCTGAAAAAAAATCTTTAAAAAAAGAGAACTTAATTTGCTCTTTGAACATGGATTTATTTTGAGGATATATTGGTACCATCAACAGAAATTTACATATTATAGTAGTAAGTATAATAGTAATTGATTCTTTTATCCACAATGATCAGTGGTATTGTGGTAATGGTTTCTCTATCTGTGGAAACAACAGAATTGCCTGTAGACCAGTTTACTATAGTTCATTCGTTTCGATCATTAATTCTACGCTAAAATATAAATTTCAATGTTAAAGTAGTAATAGATTGTTTCTTCATAATTGGTTTCTCACTCTGCAAATAGAATTGAATGACTACCGGCGAATTACCACTCCGCTTATGCGCCACTCCACTATCTGAATAAAACATTGATAAATTTTAAAATTTACTTCGGGCTAGCTTACTATAGATCTTTTGATACATTATCGGTACAAAGCGATACATGATGTCACTAAAATGGTGCTCATGAAAGAAGCTTAAATAACTAATAATTTTTCAGTTCTCATTTTGGCCCAGGCTGCGTTTTAAAATTACCGCTAGAAAATCAAAGCTTCTATCACTCACACATTAATACATTCACTATATTGTATGTTAGTGACGTCATGAATAGCGAAATAAAATTGACTTATTATTAAAACAGTAAATTAAATATTGAATACATCTAAAACTACATTCAGCCGCATGAACTATGTCGTCAGCTTCATGACAGTTATTGAGGTAACGTAATTAAAAAAATTATATTAAAATGCTTTTAACTTACAGTGTACAACGGAAAGTCCACAATTCTCTACGGTCGTTAATATTGCTGGTCAAATTTACATCGCGATAAAGTGACTTTTATTGCTCGTGATTTAGTAAGGTGTATAATGAAATTAATTATGATAGTAAATTATGATATAGAAAATTCTGTTACTACTCGAAATGTAGTTCCAGAGCATTTAATGTGCTGAGATGTGTTCGTATCGTTTGATTTTCTAGCAGCAATATTAGCAGAAATAGTGGTTTGGTTGAATTGCTGCCTGGACCAGAATGTTTTTGTTACAGCAGATAGCAGAAGGAATTTAGTTATTATTAGTAATAAGTAAGCAGCTTTCATATGCTCCGTGATGAGGTGTATTGTGTTGTAAATGACTTCCAGTGTTACTTCCCGAAACAATAAGTTTATACATTAGCCCATTGAATACATTCGTTTTAAGTGTAGAATTCGATAGATTTTGCAGAAAATTGAACAGTAAGTAAAAAGCAGTACTATTTGTACAATTCTGAACGAAAAATAAAAAGGGTTAGTTAAGTTTTAAATTTCGCCAAAAGTAATTTGTAATGCAGAGACTGTATAGTAACAAAAAAGAAACAGGAAATAAATTAAATCGAGATAGAATGGAATCCGTAACATTTTTATAAATACGACCTTTCGGGCACCGGCATTTTGCACTTTTAGTAAATCGGCTTTCGTGCTGGTATACTCACTCATAGCATTTTACGTTTTTCTTTCCAAGTTCTGATTTTTTACATTTTGTATGACGCATATATTAAGATCGAAATTATGGTGTAATATTTGTCATACTATTTTATGTAAGCAAATGAAAACATCTCCTTGCGAATTTGACAACAGTACCTACCTTTTTTTTAAATTTAAGGTTAAGTACAGATTTATATTTCCTGCTTCCAAACTATTATTTGTCAAGTGCGTAGGTTTTATGTCTTTTAAACTAAACACAAACTTGCATATGTAAGAAGGTTCTCAAAAGTAGTGTTTGCGATTTACGTAAACAGCAAAGAGTAAACGTGGCACGGCTATCTACGAAGTAGGAAACTCTTTGTTGTTTCCGAATTGATATTAATGGCAATTTCTAAAAGAACTATGCGTTTTTGCGGGATAAAATCTATCCTATAACACTTCGCACGCAATTAACTGACTTCATGCCAAATTTCATTTAAATATGTTGAGTTATTAAGGCGTGATTGACTGCAGACGTACATCCAAACACACATCCGAAC
>JARYHS010013630.1:387541795-387705736 GCA_031002005.1 Vandiemenella viatica
GATTGACTGCAGACGTACATCCAAACACACATCCGAACTTTCTTATTTTCTCATTTATAGATATATAGATTTGCCATTTAAGGGTCGAATTCCGAAAATTTTCTTTCTTAAACCATAATGTGACAAAACCGAAGACCTTAGTCTTTGAAATGATATCTCGTTTATCTATTGTGTTTAGTTATCAAGAGAAGTAAATGGTTCGCGGGAAAAAAAACACGTTTTACGAAAAAATATATTTTTGCCCTTTAAGGATCAAATTCCTAAAAATTCCTTTCTTAAATATGATGTAACCAAAGTGGAAACCATAAGGTTTAAAATGATACCTCAATCATAGATTTCGGTTAAGTATGAAGGGAGATATTGGCTAGTGACAGATAAAACAACGAAATAGTATGATGACTTAGATCAGACGAAGATCAAAAATTTCAGAAGAGTCATATATACATATAATGAATTGGAACTCGGAAATGTTGGATATTTAAGGTATTATACAAAAAAAAGTGTGTTTGACGAATTATTAAAAAAACTCTGGGGAGTAAGCAGTTTTAAGGATTTCCAACGACGTGCTTGCTCCTTGGGCATTTCTACTATTGCATTATCTATTCACCATTGACCTCTAACATAAATAAATCAGGTTTGTCAGTTTTTTTACGGCTTTACGCCTCGTCGACTGCTAAGTCTTAGAGGTGGGGACAAGGAACGGAAGGAATTCGGCCATTGCCTTTTTGAAGGAAGCATCCCAGCATTCGCCTGGAGTGATTTGGGGAAACCATGGAAAACCCAAATCTGGATGCCCGACGGGGATTCGATCCCGCCGCCCTCGAATGCGAGGCCAGAACGTTAACCGTTCACCCACCACGGTCGGTATTGTTTTATCGTCGTTCCCCCCTCACACTAGTGAGCACATGTTGCGTCATTGTTTTCTTTGAGTATGATTACTGTAGGCTCATCTTATACTATTTGTATTTGCCTTCATCCTGTAATGTAACAGGTTTGGTTTCCTCTTAACTTTGTCCTTTACTTAGTTAACAGTGATTAAGCCTTCAATCATGTTATTTATTCACCAACTTCACATCTCCCAAACCGATCGTGGTGGATGACCCGTTAACGTTCTGGCCTCGCATTCGGGAGGACGCAGATTCGAATCCCGGGCATCCAGATTTGGGTTTTCCATGGTTCCCCAGATCACTCCAGCCGAGTGCCGGGATGCATCTTTCAAAAGGGTATGGGCGAATTTTTTCTCGTTTGTTGTCCCCAGTCCTTTCCCACCTCTAATGATCTTGATGTTGTGGTAGGTGCCTTGGTGGGCAAACCACATTACAATTATCTTTCATACCTTTATGATTAATAATTGTGGATTTTAATTTTAATTTTTATGAAGGAGTGGAAAATTTATTAATTTTGCAAGAATCTCGACGTTAGTTGGAATTTCAGGAAAATTGTCACAATATGACATTTATTTTCTTATCACTGGCGATTACAAGTCTGAGCGAATTTACCGTTAACATTAACACAAATTGGCAAAATCATAAAAGCAACGCTCAGAGTTACAATTAGCCGTCATGAGCAAGCAAACAATTGTATATTTACTTTTAAATATCTCAGAATCAAAATGCAAGAAATAATGACAACTGGAAACAATGAAAAATACAAGTTATGACTACCTCAGACAAAGGCATCATAATACTGTGACTTTACAGTTAAAAAGAAAATCATGGGCGCCAGAATGAACAATATATCATTCGAAAATAACTAGTTCTGGCAAATTATGCCGCTAGCTCAGGGGTTTTTACAATTACAAAGTGAGAACATGGACCTATCCTCTCAAAGTCGCTTACGGGTTCTGTTTCACGGAATGCACAATCACATGGCTTGGTCGTAATCAATTACCATTGTAGTTCTGCGTCTGATGTCTGTGATGAGTGTAGCGGACCCACGATATGTGAGATTATCTCACAAGTCGGCTATAGGCATCTCTGGTCTGGCAATGCGCATCATCGCATTACCGGCTGTGTTGCGGTGATAAGCTTGCTCCAGCAAGGCAAGCTGCAGTTAGCGAAAGAAGTCAACTTTCCAAGTCAACCTCAGACTGGTGCGATCGAAGTTAGAATCGCCAGCTCCTCGCTCTTCGGTCCACGAGGAAACTTCTTGCTCCGCCCATTTGTAGTCTCGAAGCTCACATACAACAAAAATTCCCAGGATTTTGAGTTATACGCTCATTTTGATTGGACCTTCAGGTCGGCACCTAATGTCACGTGATATCCTCGATATGTGATTTGGCCAAAGAATCCAACAGAGGTCGGACATATTCGGCTAAGTTCGCCGGGGCGAGAGAACATTCGGGTTTCGGACGGCAGGCTTTTCCCGCTCAGGAGAGTGAGTTGACCGCCATCCCCAGGGAGCAGGGTGTGTGGTCTGGCAAATCCCAAATCCGCGACTTTTTGTCGCCAAGGCTCGGGAACACCAAGATTAGCTTCAAGCCTACATAGCTCAATAACTCTTTAATATTCGCTTTGCTACGATACACTGTATAAGTTCACCATTTCATTACAGTCCTCACTTGGAATCTTGCGTACTTTATAAAATTACAACAAAAATCTATTCACGTGGTCGCCCAAGATTTATGTAAATTACTCTTATATTATTACATATATAATAAAAAATGCACCTTGTAACGTGGCGACAGCGCGGCTCGTTACAATATGGCCGGCCGTTGGTGAAAATAAAATTATGGTACAATAATTTTATTTTTAACTACCTAATTCTACCTCCATTGTGACTCAACAAAAACTGAAGCATTTTTTACAATCACATAAATTTTAAACGTGATTCCAAAAACCATCGGTATTCCTGCCTTGTAAGGTGAATTTATAACGGGAGCATATGTCCTTTTGGCCGTCTTACAATTCTTTACAAACAGAAGCACGTGAATTCAGGTAGCCTTCCCAAATACAAAGTTAAATTAAACACAATACTAAAATATACATGAAAATAAATTATTTACATACATGTTTAAATAATAATAATCTTGAAAATATCTTGTATCAAATCTTATCATTAAATCACTAAAATGAAACACATTAATAAAACAAAACATTGTCAGAACACTTATGCAGAAAGTGGTTGAACTATACATTGTATTTACAATTTAGCGTGATGTTTTACTCATGTGCATAAAAATAATTCTGCCTTCAACAAACATCCATAAAGATGCTAGAGGTGAGCGTAAAATATCTCATTACATTGCGCGGTTTTAATCTCAAAACAACGGAATAGTTTAGTCGGATTCGGTGACGTGATTTGCGTCATGACCGACGGTTAATTCAATAAGCATTTCAGAGAGAGGTGTGTTCGTGTTCATGGCCAAATATCACTAACTGTAATCTTAGATTTTAATGACGCGGCATTTACTTATAATTCAACGTGGTGTGGAATGAACGATGTAAGTACATGTTTTCGTTTGTTACGTAAATTATGAACCTTACTCGTTGAATGTTAGGTGGTCTCCTAATTAGTCTTTCATTGGTCGACATCTCTAACTTGTAATATACCGTCTGTGAAGTGATTGCGAATTTCATGGCGAAAGGAAGCTGTATTTGCTCATCGGTATATGTAATGGAATTTCTATAAAATTTACCATTCCCATATGAGACATTATACACATTATGCGGTTTGACGTGAACTTTCATCATCGTCAACCAAAGTCGCTGTAGCATCTTTGGCGTACAAGCGGACCCAAAATATCCATTCGGCACACAAATTGAAAGGATAATGAATAGCGTAACTATCATTCCTCAGTAACATTACGATTCCTTCACAATGGGTCTATTGATGACTCGAGATTATCTCGACATTCAAAGAATAAAATATTTCTCTTTATTTAGGAGTTATTACAATACTCTTAACATGTCCGTATACTCCACGTTTTATGCCGAAAATCCATCCCAGTTAGCGAATATTTTTTTTTTTTTTTTTTTTTTTTTTTTTTTTTTTTTTTTTTTTACACACTTATGCTTCTTCAGCTTGTATGAAAAAGGTTGTAAGCTTTGTGCATAGAACGGTTCGCTCTCAGGTTTTCCGTTTGCCAATACAAAGCAATTTTGAGATTTCACGCTAGCAGAATACTACAAATCTACATAAAGCACAAATATAAACTTTGAAATTATTTGCGTTGAGTGCACACAATTCTGAGCAAAACATGTGCTGTCCAACAATAGTTTTAATCCAATTTACGGAATACTATACACTTTACAGTTAGGGTACGCGAAATACCGCTAGAACGAGGCGTAAACTTTTGTTTTCTGTCCCATTCATTCTTGGGTATTCGCTACCTGCTAGAATTCTAGGAACCTGCCGGTTGAGTTCAGCCGTCTACCCGCGCTAATGATCTAAGCCGTTCGAGGGTAGCTGTCCCCAGCTCTTTCGAAACCGTTACTTTGTATGAAACGGCTTTAAATTCCGGGCGTTATGAGGCCCGATCTCGGTTTGTCCGTACGTCAACAAATAACAATTCTTCGAGATCACTCTGGCCACCAAATAAGGCCAGAAATATAGCAGGAAAAACGACGATATCACCAATAATCTTATTGTTCACGTCTTCACCATCTGTGCATTTATCATATACAAAATTCCTTTTCAATTGAAGTTAGCATCAAATAAAATTACCTTAACTTGGCTGAATTATTGAATATATCCCGTAAATAAAGTTTTTTCCCTTAGCCTTTACAAATGCAGTCGCCTTTAACTTATTGCACTTTGACCATGCGCTATCGTCAGCAAAATAACAGCAAGGTATTGTGAAAACTCTCCTGTATATCTGTAATCGTTCAACTTAAGATTCCTAATTTCTGTGATGATCAACACAATTTAAACAAATCTTTCTGGCAAGGTTTCGTGTTCTATAGGGCATTATCTATGGCACGTTAGCCACCCTTTACAGATACAAAAAAAAACCAAGAAGTAAATTTCGTTGACGAGATAACTTGCGATCTTCGGTCAACACAGACAAAGCGATATTACGCTCGCTGTACACTTCTGCTCAGAAAAGATATAATGCAACTACCTAAGGTAAAATGTTACATCGAACTCCTGCATCACAAAATGTTGAAAACCTTTTCGTTTATGTCACAAAATACATCTCAGAAAGCATATCACGATATTTGTATCGCTGTCAGATTCATTGTGATTGCGAAGACAAGAAATTGTGCTTGCTACTGGCGCTTCATTTTCCGCGAGTGCGTATCAATTTATTTGGCTCAGGAAAACATTTAATATTTCAAGATTTTTATCAAATCAAGTCCAATTAACAGCGTGAAAGTCAAAAGTGACTATTAATATTTCACGTGGACAAAATATGAAGTTCGGACTAGCGAAATAAGCATTACAAATTCCGACTATGGAAACATCCTAAGTAGCTTTAACTGTAAGTGCAAATTTTGGTAACTGGAATTTTAATTTTCCGTTTATCTAATCTTTCCAGCAAAACAGACGGTTTAGACTAGCGAAACCGGCATCGGCGTTTTTCAAGCATGATTAATTTCGGTAAGGCGTCTAACCTAAAAGAATGTGTACTGTACATTTAATTTCCCCCTTTTTTTATGATTCAAATCGGTCAATTCATAGTCAGCCTTTTCGTCAACGTATTTGGCATGCTACACAACTTGTTGAACAATGCCTACAAGACGAATTTGAGACGTCCGTGGATCTTCCTCTGGAAAATAATTCTGCGTCGCGAATATTCGTCTTTACCGCTTTCAACAGGATTTCGAAGGACGCAGAACCTTGGGCTTACAAGGTTACAGACGTTCGGCGGTTTGTGCCCGACAGCTAATGACATTCCTGGAACAGGTATAGTGTCCGCCGACCGACCGTACTTACTAACGGGTGCAGCTGACAATTGCGTCTTTTCTGACCGCAAGGAATGAACAAATTGTGTAGTGTTCCACACAAAGTTACGGACAGAAAATTTCCACGCGATGTTGATAGGCTGTGAATTCTGAGACTGATTTCGCATTTTTCCGATGATTGAAAAACTTGCCGACGCTTGTCTGGCTTTTAAGAACGACATGTACTGTACATCTTTCCTCTCCTGCCCTACAAATGCCTTATGCTTTACTGACAGTTTGCACTTAACTGTGGATCCAAGACAACTGAAATTGTGTTTCTTGATTTCAGATATTTTTGCGTACAAACTGACAATTTCACTGACTAAGAGTTGAGTGGTGACTTTAACAACCGACTCACTCGCAGTCTGTAACACCGCATTCGGAGGATTTTCTGGAGGACTAAAATTACTACGTTCGGCTTCCAGAAATTCGTCCAGTGACAATTTCAACTCGGTTTGTGCCGTCTTAACGAGCTCAACTGAACTTGCCACGGCAGTCATCTCTGAGCTAAGTTTTCGGATGTTTTGTTCGCTTTGGTCTTTGACCTCTTGAACAAATTCCGAAATTTGCCCTAGGTTTTGGCCGTTCTCGTTTCGCATCTGTTCAATGGACGGGTCGGTGGCGTCAAGTCTTTTGGCCAGTTGTTGGTCTGTGTTTTGGGTTGGCTCTACTTGTGAAATTTCGATCCATTCATCGGTAATCGCAGCAGTTGGTACCTCTGTGTGTTTTTGTGACTCCGAATGGAAGGTGGATAATTTCCCGTCCAAATTTGTTGAAATCGCAGCTTGCGAATCAAAGCGTACATCAAAACTCTGCTTAAGCGAATCCCAATATCTCTTATGTTCCTCTTTTAGTAAATCAAATTGTTGGCTTATTGCAGTCATCAACGTGTTTAACATTTGCTGTGATAGGAGTGGTGATTCTATGGGAATTTGTGTTATTTGTTGTGTCTGTTCTGAATGTGCGGGCGTATTCTCTGTCATCTCACCTATAGGTGACGGAAAATTTTCCATATCTTCCTGTGGCGACAAAGTAGACTGCGAACTATATGAGTGGGTCGGAACTTCAGAACTTACGTTCCCCTCCCCTGCAGCCAATATTCCGCATTCTGTTAACTGAACCTCGTTCATGATTTCGGGAGATTTTTGCCTATCAGACTGATCTTCCATATCGAAATCTTTTATCGTACGAGATCGTAGCTTCATATGAACACACAAACAATGAATTTACACCGCAATTGTGCAATGACGAAATCTAACTTCACTAGCAACAAAAATACCGCGAATTTCAATACACACAAATACATATACCCCTCCAAAATACAACAAGAGAAAAGCAACGATGAATCATGCAACACAACACCATGAAAGCAGACTTACTTTCAAACACATGGGCAAAACATGCGTGTCTTTAATTTTCTTAGCAGCTACCATGCATTAAGAAATCAACACTGACGTTACTCATTTAAAATTTTTAAACTGATCACAAAATTGTTACAATACAAAGTGTATTGCATCTCAATTGAAATACACAAATGAACTTCCTTTTAAAGCGGTGAAACAAAATAAATTTTATGCATTGAAACAAAATGAACTTTATGCATTAAAATATAAGTGAAACATCAAAATAAATTCTTGTACGAATATCTATTGACTACAAGAATGATAAAACAGCCAAAAACCATGTGCAACATTCCATGAAACTTTCTGAATTTGGGCTCCAAATTGTATTAATTTGAATTAGTGCCACCAAGTTCGCAGACATTAAGAAGTAATGTCTCATCTGGCACCAGCGTTGGGCGACATTATGTGGTAGGTGCCTTGGTGGGCAAACCACATTACAATTATCTTTCATACCTTTATGATTAATAATTGTGGATTTTTAATTTTAATTTTTATGAAGGAGTGAAAATTTACTAATTATGCAAGAATCTCGACGTTAGTTGGAATTTAGGAAAAATTGTCACAATATGACATTTATTTTCTTATCACTGGCGATTACAAGTCTGAGCGAATTTACCGTTAACATTAACACAAATTGGCAAAATCATAAAAGCAACGCCCAGAGTTACAATTAGCCGTCATGAGCAAGCAAACAATTGTATATTTACTTTTAAATATCTCAGAATCAAAATGCAAGAAATAATGACAACTGGAAACAATGAAAAATACAAGTTATGACTACCTCAGACAAAGGCATCATAATACTGTGACTTTACAGTTAAAAAGAAAATCATGGGCGCCAGAATGAACAATATATCATTCGAAAATAACTAGTTCTGGCAAATAATGCCGCTAGCTCAGGGGTTTTTTACAATTACAAAGTGAGAACATGGACCTATCCTCTCAAAGTCGCTTACGGGTTCTGTTTCACGGAATGCACAATCACATGGCTTGGTCGTAATCAATTACCATTGTAGTTCTGCGTCTGATGTCTGTGATGAGTGTAGCGGACCCACGATATGTGAGATTATCTCACAAGTCGGCTATAGGCATCTCTGGTCTGGCAATGCGCATCATCGCATTACCGGCTGTGTTGCGGTGATAAGCTTGCTCCAGCAAGGCAAGCTGCAGATAGCGAAAGAAGTCAACTTTCCAAGTCAACCTCAGACTGGTGCGATCGAAGTTAGAATGCCAGCTCCTCGCTCTTCGGTCCACGAGGAAACTTCTTGCTCCGCCCATTTGTAGTCTCGAAGCTCACATACAACAAAAATTCCCAGGATTTTGAGTTATACGCTCATTTTGATTGGACCTTCAGGTCGGCACCTAATGTCACGTGATATCCTCGATATGTGATTTGGCCAAAGAATCCCACAGAGGTCGGACATATTCGGCTAAGTTCGCCGGGGCGAGAGAACATTCGGGTTTCGGACGGCAGGCTTTTCCCGCCAGGAGAGTGACGTCGTTGACCGCCCATCCCCAGGGAGCAGGGTGTGTGGTCTGGCAAATCCCAAATCCGCGACTTTTTGTCGCCAAGGCTCGGGAACACCAAGATTAGCTTCAAGCCTACATAGCTCAATAACTCTTTAATATTCGCTTTGCTACGATACACTGTATAAGTTCACCATTTCATTACAGTCCTCACTTGGAATGTTGCGTACTTTATAAAATTACAACAAAAATCTATTCACGTGGTCGCCCAAGATTTATGTAAATTACTCTTATATTATTACATATATAATAAAAAATGCACCTTGTAACGTGGCGACAGCGCGGCTCGTTACAATGTCAACGAGGCGTAAAGCCATAAGCAAAAAAAAAGAATTACAACTTTCTATACATGACTGATATATTTTTAGTTACAACAATTTATAGTATTTCTCGGTCTCAACCAATTACAATACTTCGTACTAGTCTTATTTTATTACAAGATGTCATCAGTTTTCTCTATTTTTTTAGTCTTATCCTCTACTGACTTCAGACTTGCTGTTGGTCGTTCTCCGCTCTGATTGTGGTATATTTCTTGTAAATCGGTAGGCTACATTTATTCAAATACAATTTGAAATTAGATGAAATTTTCTAGGGAAATTAGCCGAATAGGTCTGTTTGTACAGAACAGCGTTTTGGTGATCATAGCTCTGCCGCCATAATCCAATGATTGACGATGGCGGAAGAGTTTATGATCCCCGAAAAGTCGTGCTGTACAAACGTTCTCACCCGAGGAAATTTCATCTATATACAACGCTGAGAAAGCCTCCACTCTTACCATCTGAAATTGATTACTTTTAAATTCGATTTCATCTTACTACAATAATTAAACATCATGTCTGCTTTTCCCGTCTGTTATGAAGTATGTTTGCTTCAACCTTTCTTTTTTTTTTTAATAAAAATTGGGTCTGTTTGTCTGTGTGAAACTTGGGATAATACTGATCGAATTTGGATAAGGTTCTGTTGACGTACTGCTGTGGTCTCGCCAGAGAAAATTTGCTGTTTCATTTTGGTGTAACGGCTTTACGTTGAGACATTTAATATAAATACAAGGGTCATAAAGTTCCCGGAATTGGTTAATATTTTTTTCTTTTTTTCCCTTGAATGTATGTTTAACATTTTTATATTATTTTCCTTAAAAATGCTGTCCTCCTGCTTCCACACACTTATCCCACCATTCATACAATTCTTGGAAACACTCCTGAAAGCCATTTTTTAAAGTTCTTTCAGCCAATTCGTCACTTTTTCAATCACTTCCGAGAATCAGCAAAACGCCATTTTCAGCCTTGGAAACAGGTAAAAATCCGGTGGTGCTAGTTCGGTAGAATATGGAGAGTGTTCCAGATTGGTAACATTGTTTTTGTCAACGTACTGGTTCACCATTACAGATCGATGTGACGGGGTATTGTCATGCGACAAAAACCAATCATTCCCTGCCCATTGTTCAGGTCGTTTTCATAGAATTACATCTCGTAACCGTTTTAAGATCTCTGTGTTGTATTCTTTGTTGACTGTTTTCCCTTCAGGAATAAATTCACCTCCAACATTACTTTACCCCAGCTTCTGTTCAAGTAAAATATTTGTTTTCTTGGTGGCGCTTTTGACTTCCATTAAGCAGACTGCCGTTTCGTCCGAGGTTCGTAAAGAAAGCAATACGTCTCATCACCGGTTACAATTTTGTGCAGGAAGCTGTCATCTTCATTAGCTATTTCAATCAAGTCCCTACACATGGTCACTCTTATTTCTTTTTTCTCAGGGGAAAACATTTTCTGAACCATGTGCAAGCAAACATGATGCATGTTCAAATCATTATGAAGAATGCTGCGAACACTCCCATGTGAAATACCAATTTCGGAGGCAATAATATCGTTTGTTGTTCTCATGACCGCACGCACAATTTGTCGAACGCACTCAACATTCTCATATGTCGTGGACGTTGTGAGGTCCCAACTCACCAGTCATTACTGATTTATATTATTATATTATTAATTGATTGTAAATGGATTTATAATTTTATTTATAGTATAGGTCTTCCAGCATAGTAGTTTATGTAGAACGGGGTAATTGTAAGTTAGTTTAGTAATTTCATGTTGCGAGAGTTGGCAGTACTGTATGGTTGGGTTGTCGTGGAAGGAAGAAGCCAATATGGCGAGAGAGAGACTGTGGTTGGCTAGCATAGGGTGAACATGTGGAGGGACTGTTTTTGGCTAGCATAAGGCGAACATGTGGAGAAACTGATTTCGGCTAGCGTAATGCGAATATGTACAGAATATTGTTTCAGTGAAAGCATTGTCTCTTGTGTGAATTTTTGAGTGTAATAAATTGTGAATTATAGTAAAAGTGTGGCGAAAGTCATTTACATAGCATTAGAATATCCGTTGCGCAAATTGAGAGATGATTGAAGGTTTTGTAATAAAAGTTACTTTATATTAATACAAACGGCGAGGTGAGGTGATAGCAACTACCGTAGAAAGGCACATTAGGGCCAAGTGCCAGTAACGCGGGCTATCAATCTTTCTTGTCGCAGTCAAATAACGGTAAGGAGGACCTCGCAACGTTCAAGGTCGCACAGTCCGAACGTCGTCTTAAATTATTGCGCTACCGTCGCGAAAAAGTTTGTGCCACTCGTAAATTGTCGTTTCCACTCTCGCATAGTTTCTGTATGCTTTCTTCGGCATTTCAAGTGTCTCCGAGGATGGTTCTCAGGCAACACACAGTATTTGATATTGCCACGCTGCTCTAAAGATGACATTTCATAATCCGACGAAAGAAAGAAACTACGTCTAAAATTTCATGCACCGTACGTTCGAAGCTAATTACAACTGCCTGCTGCACGGCACAGCACCATCCTCATTAGTGTTTCCAACCTCCGAAACAAAAATTTCACTTCCGGCAAACAACTGCTTGACTGCACACGAAATTTCCGGGAACTTTTTAACCCTACTTCGTAGTCAAAGTAGCATCATTTTTTTCGTTGAACGCGATTAATGCAAAAACTACTGCTCGTATATTGATCAGGTTTCAGTTAATGTACAGACCGTAGTCCTGCGGGTATTACAGGGTATGTTTCGTTTTGATGTGGACGTCGGAAAAATGAGAAATCTATAATTATAATAAGACAGGTAGCAGTCTTGTGGTTCAGTGGTTAAGGCGTTTGATTGGAGGTCGAAACGACCCCGGTTCGAATACCTGTCTCGGCGGTGATTTTCATAGGCTCTTAACCCAATTTGCCGCTCCAGCTCAGCTTGCTGTATAATGTGATGTTCGCCAGAATGCTTCGGCGTTTCGGATTCTACGTTAAACTGTAGGTCCTCTCCAGAGCTAACAAGTCAAGTTGTAACACGGATGTGTGCACTTCCTAAACAAATTCAGACCAAACGAATGGTAAAGTGGTCCTAGTTGGTATAAACGAATACACATACATAAGATTGTAACCGAGAAAAAGTCTGTACATTTAAGATATTAAAAAAATCAGTTTATGGTACTTTTCATAATTTATAAAGAAGGAATCAACTCTTAATAAAATTATACTGATTGATTAACTATTATGTGGCTTGTTAGTAGAAAGTTATTTAAGATAATCTCCGACAAGTACAATGTTTATTGACAGAATTAAAGTATAAATTCTTTATCAGGGTAGCTGTTGGAAATTATTCAGGCATTTCCTGAAAAAGATGAGTAATTAAACGGTAATAATACCGCAGAACAATTTTTTTTAATTGCATTCGGCCTTATAGCCATTTAGCCAGCAACTCTGTGTCTTTTATTCCTCCATTGTGTATATAGAATCATTAGGTATTATTCATGAGCACAAGTGACACAGGACTGACACAACACTATATTAAAAAACCCCGTGCCCTGGGCCGGACTGGAACCGGTGACCCTTGCAATTCGAAGCCAGCGCTACAGGGGCCGGCCAGTACGAGGTTGACAGTTAAACACGTTACACTGATACAGGAAGTCTTATACCAGAAAACGATTGTAGTTAGTAATTGAAAAGTACTGTGCAACACCTTAATCGACGCTGGGATGTTGGCATATTATGAAAGACGTTACGTGAAGAAACTGAAAATCACCACTCAAAATTGAGCCAATTGTTGAGATTTGTTTCGATCCTGTATAGGAATCCGGAATTATAAAAAACGGTCAAATTTAAAGTGATTCGCTAGTTGTGCTTTGTCTTTTTGTTGTTTTTCTTTTTGACTCATAATGTTACGTGGTAGCCGAGCGAGATGTGACATTCACCCCTATTGTGGGCCCGTCCTAACGCTTACTTTTTTTTTTTTTTTTTTTTTTTTTTTTTAAATGGCATTCGGCGTGTTAGCCATTCAGCCAGCTCAATGTATTTGTGTTCTCACAGTGTACAGATTTCTTATATGTATGATTATTTTTCTCAATGTGTGAGGACGACACAAGACGAACACAACATTTAATTAAAACCACCCATGCCCTAGGCCGGACTCGAACCGGCGACCTCGGCAACGAGAAGCTAGCACGCTACCCCTACGCTGCCGGGGTCGGCTAACGCTTACTTACTGTCGGCTGAGGTTGAAGATTTTACAATCGGCATTTGTAGGCATCTGGCTAGGATTGAAAACAGAGACTTAGCATTACTTAGCAACAATGACGTAGGTAGCTCCTTGGAATGATCTCAAAGGATATGGTAAACTGTATTTATTAGAAAAACTAATGCAAGTATTTCATTCAAATGATTGTTACACAGTGTGGTATGACAGCGTCATCCCCCAATGAATATATTAATATATTCGTAATTAATATTCAGATTTATTATATTTATTTTATTCAAATATGTAAATTGTTTAGGGCTAATCAGTTCATAGGTAGTTATGTGTGTTAAGCTGGGGCGGCCGAATTTATTGTTCTATAATTTTAGTTTATTGTAAGATTGCTGTTAAAAAACGAATTGAACCGTGAAAATGCTAGCACTCAGTGGCAGTTTAGAACGTTCAACAGCAGACAAAGCCGGCCTGGCGACAGACTGTCGCTGGGGAGGACAATAGCGGGTCCAGTAGAGAACGAAAAATTCCCGTTATCTGGGAACACACCCCGGCTCGAACGCTGAAGGCGCAAGGTCACAGAAATTGCGCGCTCAACCGAACGACGAATAGTAGCAACGTCGCGACACACTTGATTGTGGGATACGCCAATTCAACAATCGTGTATAGCCACAGGGTCTACATTTGTTGATGAAAGGCTTCTTTTCCATGTCACGCGGATGGTGCTGGGGAAAGGGAAACTGGCTTTTTTGTGGCGGCAGGAGAGATGCCATCAAGGAGGACTTGCTGTTCAGACGAGGTCGTGTACAGACGTACTGATCGGGTGTGACCCGACACACACGACTGGCTGTTCGTCCGTACTTCAAGATAAACGTTTTCTGGCTGGATGTGACCACAGGCGTAGCGTACTATCTCGCAGAGGCAATCACCATTGATGCGCCCGCACAGATGGTCTGACCGCGACACAGAGTGTCGCAATCTCCAACAACGGTAATGTACCGACGCCAGGTCATGGTTCCATGGGTTTTTGACGAGGCTTTACAGACCCGTAAGCGATCCCTGTGAATAGACTCTCCGCTCTGATCATGGAAATATTGCTGAGCTAGCTAACATTCCATTTTCATCAATATTGAACTTTTAAGCATCTTGCTCATCATAACATAAATCAAATGATTTTGTTTTCACTTTAATTTGCACCTCTGGGAATTTTGTAAAATGTTTAACTTTTATCTGTTGGCCTGCGATTCCACATTATTTTACATTCACTTTGGAAATCTGTGAAATACTTAAATCTATTAATGTTTTCATTTCTCCGGCAAATTGTAAGGCCTGGGTATTGCTTGCTTGTTTTGAATATCTTGTGCTTAACATTAAAATTAATTCAAATAAATTCAATATTTTATTTACCTGTAATTCTTGCAGCATTCAAGATTCTGGTTCACCAGATTAACTTGTTTATCAAATTAATATTAATCTTCTCTATAAAATTTCAAGGTAATGGTCCCCCCCCCTCCCCTTCTTTACGGCAAGGTACCATTACAAGAGGTCGTAGATTTTTCCGATAGTGAAATATTGGATCATCAGATCCGAAATGGTCGCAATTGCTTCCGGATCCAGCGGAGGGGAGGATCGTAGAAATTGCCTAAAAATGGCGGTTATGATTTATAACACGACTGCCCTACAAAACTTTACATCGTAGACTGGGGCGGCGTCTCCGTCGCCAAGAAGCGTCCCCGGCTTCTCCCAATGGCTGAGTATCACACCGTCTTCACGTGTATATTGACTGCTACCTCTCGTGAACACTGGGTGGACCTCAAGGGTCCCACACAGTAGGACTGCAGTGCTAGGGTCTTTGGAGGCTGGCGTCGCGTATAAAGGTGTGGCGTGACTCCTTGTGTCTGGTTCGGGAAGCAAACTGCATTTCTTAACGCTAGCAAATCTTCGCTACCAAATAAATACCCGCGACAGATCATAGTTTAACGTTCATGTAGCTTTTTGTTCTGAAGCTTTCGCGATGATTATGAATCGAACGTGTGTGTAAAGCAGTGCTAGGAGAATAGTCTTCCCAAGTAACTAAATAACTAAACTTTGGTTGAAATAAATAAATTCATTGGGAGAAAATTCACAAGGGCCGAGTTAGAATGTCTTAGCAACGTATGCGACTTTTAAACCCAGCAGTATCCTTTGTGGTTGATACTTCTGATTAGTTTTGATACCGAGAGTGGTGGGTGGACAGTAAAGCTGTGGTCTCGCATTGAGGAGGACGCGGTTCGAATCTCCGTCCGGCCATGAAGTTATGGATTTTCCAGGGTTTCCCGAATCACACTAGGTGAATGCCGGGATGGTTCTTTCAAAAGGTCATGGCCGAATTCCTATCCGTTCCTTACACCAATGCTTTCCCTTCCCTCATGACCTTGACGTCAATGAGGCGTAAACCATAAGCAAAAGAAAAAAAGATATTTTTTTTGTGGAAGGTCAGTGTTGTTACTTGGAGTGAACGATAAAAATATATTTCATACCATAAACCATAGTAAGTTGGTCTACTGTAACCTTGCATCGTTCAGAACATTTTAGTATCAGGTAAACACAGTGCTCTGCAATAAGAGCATAGCGCCACCAACAGAAAGTACAATGAGTAAAATCCTCCAGTCTTATGCAGGAACTACGGTGTTACTGTCTTTCGTTGCCGCTGGGGATCGGAAGGATGCCGATTTGGATCCCAGTCTCTGTTGACAAAGTTTTGCTTAGTAACAGTGAAATACGCTTGGACGTTCCGTGGTTCGGATCCCAAATAGAACTGTAGAACTACCGGGTTGGGATTGGATAGCCACGAGATAACTTTTGTTGGTTGTTGTCAACTAAGATGAACATTTACGTCGTGTAAACAGACAAATAGAGCCCTCTCTTTTTATTTATTTACTATCCCAAAGCCCACCAAAAATGAATGGTTGAATAGAGTGTTCTGGCAAATCTTTTTTTTTTTTTTTAAGTTGCATAACTAAATAGAATTGTTATAAAATAAAGCTCAATGTAATTTGTCGTCTGTTGTGCTGTAGCAAAACAGTAGTCAGCTTGGTCCAGGTTGTTTTTCAGCCTAACCACAAACTCCACTAATATTGCTTCTAGAAAATCAAAACTGCAATCACACATGCAAATCAATGTTTCAACGGTTGATACCGCTTACGTGTGGCTGAAATATGTAGTCAGTGAAAAAGAAAGATACTAAAAATAAATCTTAAATACTTACATTAAGCCATGCAATATATGTTTCAATCGTGCTGTAGGGCGCATAGATAGCGTTCACTTTGGAACGAATTTCATTCAAATCAAGTTATGATTCAGTAAAAAGGAGCAAACAATAATTAATATGCCAATTTAAACGAAATAGATATTTTTCGTTTAGTGTTCTGGCAATTCATTTATTTGCAGTTGTTTAACTAAATACAAATGTTACAAAATAAAGTGCAATGTAATTCCTTGAGCCTGGCACTGTACCAAAAACTTTCAGTTGCCATCCTGGTCCAGGTAGCATTTCAACCTAGCCACAAACTACGCTAAAATTGCAGTCAGAAAAATAATAATTCAATCACAGGCATATATATGGCGATATAAACTTGATCAAAAACCTTCACTGGTTCTTAACCTTCCTTTTTTGATATTCGCGATTCATATCGATACTATAACGTTTGAATGGCTGACAGAGTTACAAGCGGCTGAAATATGGCATCAGCAAAAGCAACTGAAATTAAAAATTAATCTTAATAACTTACGTCATTCCACGTAATATTAGTTTTAATTGTAGTCTATGACGTATAGATCGCGATCAGTGTGGAACTACTTTAGTGAAACTAAGTAATGATTTAAGTAACGGAACACTCATCAAAACAATTTAAAAACTGTTGAAAATTAATAGATGCTATTACCGGCGTACCAATACATTCAATGTATTGCTATTTAAATTTGGCATACTGGAAATATTTACATTGGATATCTTGTAAGCCCGTCAAAAATGACGTGTTGAATGCAGTATTTTAGCAATTCGTTTCTTCGCTAGCTTAAGTACAGTTTTAATCAAATAACGTTCATTATCTTGAAAATGATGTAATTTAGATATTTGTTAACTTACTATAACAACGGTATCGCTGTCCAGAGTGTACAAGAAATTTCTACATCGAACGAATTTTAATTAAGAAAAAACAACTAATAATTAATATGTCGATTTCAACTGAATAGGAAGTACTATTCTTTCAGCTGTCTGACTGTTAATTTATTCGTGGATGCATTGATAAATAGAACTATTATTAATTAAGGCGCTTAACCTCGAACATCTCCGTTCGTTGTTTGTAGTGGAGCGGAGGCGGGAAGCGTGACGTCATACTACAATGTCATAGAGTAAAGAGATGACATGACAGATGACGTCATAAATGACCAAAACCTGCTTTTTATAAGTTTAGATGAATACAGGATGGAGGTCGATCCCCACACTGGAGATCCGGATTTTGGTTTTCATGTTTTCTCGAAATCACACCTAGCGAATCCTGGGATGGTTCCATCAATAAGCCATCGCCTGATTCCTTCCCACTTCTTGCTCCCGTTACTCTCCTTGTTCGATAATCCTTTGAGTCCTGACCAAGAGAAAAAAATTGCAACTTTAATACGGTAGGCAATTGTAGAATATTACTTCTCGTTCATTTAGTCTCTGAGCTCGTGAAGTATTAACCTTTCACATTACGTATTAATTTCACTTATAACAATGAAAAAGTGTGCTTACGCGCGACACATATAATTACTGCTCTTGCAAATTAAACAATTGAGATTTGGCAATGCTTGGCAAAATTCGCTTGTAACCCATATTGAACGACAATAAAGCTACACGTCAACTATACGTAAAAATAACTAATCGCACAAACTTAAAAGTTTGATTATTATTAAACTTGATTAAGAGAAAAATACTATAATAACACAGAATGTGTTACCCTGACACTGCTCCCTCAGGAAATGCGTGACGTCACAATATTGCTTCAAACTCAAAGTCAACTCCACCAAGAAACTTTATAGTGCATTATGTGGGCGACACAGCTAAAAGGACTGTGGTTTGCTGCATCGCTAAACGTTAAATATCAGGACTGAAAACATCACCTCGTACTGAAGTCTTAGCAGAGTGACTTCAAGTTCACACTTTGGCTGTTTGCTCTATTGAAGGCTCTCATAACGGGTTGCAATACCATTATTTGCAAAGCATTACTTTTTTTCTTTCCAGCTAGCGATGTCGAATGGTTATTTATGTTCGCTGATTGGAGACATATATTTCTTTATTCAGTGCAATTTTAGGCGGTCACATGCTTTGTGGCGAAGCCTATACATCACTTATTATTTTCTTTTAATGTCGTAGTAAGTGATTATATGAAACCGCGCTTTCTAGAAACGAATAAAACCATCAAATTAGTTTTTGCTTCGTTCATCAATTCTGGTTTGTTGCATACAAACTATTTACTTTCAAGATAAATCGATTCTCATAAGAAGTGTTTGTGATGATATACAGTCAGACAAATTTCTTCTATAATCCATATCATCTCAGAAACAAGAGCTTGACCTTCTACATATCACAAAGTGTGGCGAAACTGGTTTCCACGACTGTCGGCTTAAATTCATACTGCCACCAGAAATAATATGTAAAGCTCTGCTTTATGTGCGTCTACGTTGTTTTAATCTTTACAGAGATTTTTTTTTCTTATGCAGGATTTCCACCTGGAAATCCCAGTGTAATCTCCATTTCTCGCTCTGTTGCCTACAGCTAACAATAACATTAACGCTGCAAGCGGATAACACCTTCTGGTAGAGGTGTTTTATGTTTATTTCAGTTTTATGAATTGCTAACATCAAGCTTATTTGAAATAAGGGATAAGGGAATAATTAGAGAACTAAGCTCTCGCGTTTTGTGGGAAGCATCCCGAAACACGTTGGATTACTTTCTGTAAACTTTGTAAAACCAAAATCTCTATTCCGGGATCTCTATGTCCAATTCAAATGGCAAGGGAATAATCTGACCATGTCCATCGCAGAAGACAACGTGTAAATTTCTCTTTGGTGGATAGATCGGGCATTTCGAGGGCCATACAAGTGTTGTTGATTCCTTTGTCCAATCACGGCTATATACTGTCAGAACTTTTGATCTAGTGGCAACAGAAATCAATAGTCATGATGGTATCACCAAGAGTAAAAACAATCTTTGCAAATTTCTCCAGTCGGCAACTAGTGCACAATAAATGGCACATTAAGTAATATCAACTATGTTGACTGATCGTGCTTTAACATTCAAGGGAAGGTTATGTGACTGGCATGCTTCAGCCTTCTTTACGGCAAGGCTGCCCAACACTAGGCCCGCGGGCACGAATGTCTGCCAACAGCAGCGGTCTAGAATATGCTTGCTCAGAAACCCCTGCAAATGTCTCATTGATGTTTTTACTCCTTGATTATAATGAAAAAAACATCTACAAAGAACTCATCGATGGTTTTTACTATTTTATTGTAATTAAACTGTGTTAACTTAAATTTTTTATATTTACAGTAAATATCATTTGTAACTGTAGACAAGTAATTATTATGTGGCTCGTAGGCTAACTTCGAATCCAAATTGTGGTTCATCTCCAAAATTAGTTGGGCAGTCTTGTTTTAGGGCATAACTGCGCCGCGATGAGACTGACGAATACGGGATACCGTAATCAAAAAGTCAGAACTGGATAATAGACGCAGCTTATATCTCGTGAAGCATTCAGTAACATGACGATGCCTACGAAATCCGCTAAATCCTTTATAATCTCACCATTGGCCTGATGGATTATGGGATTCAACTAAAAAACGTAATTATTAATTATGGATGCCCTGACTGGAAATCAAAAGCCTGATGCAGCAAATGATTGTTCTGAGACTTAACCATCGTTACGTACACATTGTTGGAACACGTTTGCTGTACCACGCGCTGCGTAATACTCCTGTTGTCGCCTCCTTAATTGTATGTTACCTCTACATTTCCAAAGTGAAAATTGTAATTAACGCCGTATTGGAACTCCCAGACGTCCAAAACGGAGTCAACTCAACTTGGATGGCGTTGTGTCAGGTCACAGGAGTGCTTTTCTACCGGAAGGTGCCACTGTACCTTAAACCAAATATTTACAGAACCATTGTTCGACCAGTGACACTATATGGAATCGAATAAGATATTAACAGCAGCTGCATGGCATGGAAATGATTCGCTAGCCACAGGGCTTCAATAGATCAGACCGATAAGGAATGAGAAAGTTCGGGTGGTATTTGGTGTGACTCTAATCCCTGACAAAATGCGAGAGGGTCATCTGCGATGGTACGGCCATGTACTACGTAGCAACAAGTGTTTCGAGAACAGCACTGGAAATAAGTCTGGATGGCCCAAGACCCAGGAGGCGCTGGTTAGAACCTTGCGGGAGGACATGCATCTAGTCAACGCCTCACCTGAAGATGCACAAGACTGGCATAAAGTGAAGAAGAAGTCTAGTAAAGAAAACCCTGCAATGCGGGATTAATACTAAGAAGGAGGTTAGGGCGGCCTTGGTCTGTATTCTATCCTCGTTTACACCACTGTGGTTGAACAAAATTCTTTCTTTCGGCTTTGATCTGAAATGAATTACGTATTACAATTATAAATCATTTAACCTAAAATATTATACAATATTTATCCCAATTAATTCAGTTATAGACTGAGAACCATCGATTATACACACAAACACAGAAACTGACTGAAAAGCTTGGAATCCCCGAAAATTGTTTTCCATATATTTACAGCACATACATTCACATTGGTCTAAAGTTAACAAATAAAACGATGAGAAACGTTTTCTTCGGATATTGTAATTTATAACTGGCCGCATGGCGTTACATATATATTAAAACACGCAGAAGTTTTATTATGTTCGTAACTGTATCTGTTAATCATACATTTTTTAATCAAGACGTAACTCTTTTTCGTAATAAACATTCCAAACTTACGTTAAATGAGGATGATTACTGTCGCCTTTCGTAATTCGTGCTCTGCCTTATTTGTTGTACTGGTGTACAGTACATTTATCTGAATTTAAAATTAGTGTACGTAAAATTTCTTGCTTCAATAAACAACCAGCAAAAGCGTTAGCTTTGACAGCTATAGCGTGTCTAAGTACAGTACAATGTGCCTTCTTATCCCTCTGGCCAGCCCTATGAAGCCTCGAGCTTCGCTCTACGGGTTAAGGATCCGGTGTTCTCACTGCCGGAAATGCGCTGCTTGAAACCTCGTCGACGGCAAATCAAATCAGCAGCGCGGCAGCAAATGAGCTCAAAAGGCTGCAGAACACTCACTCCCCCACCTTCAACTGGACAGCTGGGGTGAATCCTTTACTTCGAGACTCGCTTTCCTTTGAAGGTCCACCTCTGTAATAGCCACGTAAATTTTTTATATAAAAGGAGAATCACTCGTGTTTTCTGCTTTCTATCATGCATTCTTTTTTTTCACATTCCTGTCAGCTATGTTCATGCTTCACAATTAATATAACAGTGGTGTTCATTAACTGCGCAATGCACACAATACCAAGTGAACGGGTATGTAGATGAAATCAAATAATATCTGTCTACGCTATTTATCTGTGACATAATATGATTTTATCAACGGATCTAAGAATAAGAACCGATTCTCAAACTTTTTTTTTCAATAGTAAATATTCATCTTTTTTTTTTTTTTTTTTTTTTTTTTTTTTTTTTTTTTTTTTTTTTTTAACGTCTCCTTTTAACAACGTGGTCTTTAGAGACGGGAAAGGATGGGGGCAAGGAATGGGAAGGAATTCGGCCATGGCCTTTAGAAGGAAGCATCCCGGCATTCACCTGGAGTGATTTGGGGAAACCATGGAAAACCCAAATTTGGATGCCCGGACGGAGATTCGAACCGCCGTCCTCCCGAATGCGAGGCCAGAACGCTATCCGTTACACCACCACGCTCGGTGTCTTTTTCCTATTCTGCAGACAAAATGACACAAAAGAACCATTATAATTCGATTATGTTCGTTGGTTCGTGTGGCCTTCCATTTGTACGTTACCACTTCGTAATTCCTCTGCCTTTGCACTGCTTATGATTACACTTTACACAAAGATGTGTTTAATTTAACGCAAAAGATTTTGTTTTTTATATATTGGGCGATTTTATTTAGTTGTGTGTTTCGCGAAACATGAGATCCTGAAGTCGTAATTAATGTATATCTTCCTTACTGCCAATTTTCCAAAGACTTAAAAACCTAAATAAATTCAAGATGAAGCACTTAGTATAAAATTTCAGTAAAAATTATTTTGGATAACAGACGCTTATTTTTTTTGATTTTTTTTTATTTTTTAGATTTTTTATTTGTTTTGTTTTTAACAAAATATTATATCGGAAGATTATAACACAAAAACATAACTGTAACGAAAATACTTGAAGTAAAAATGTGATTAATTAGATAACGTGCATATGAAATTGATACACTTATTTCGTTTATTTTCAATTGGAATTATTATTGTTGATTTTGTTCGAATAAGACGTAATTACGAGTGCTTATTTCACTACGTACTTTTATTACGAGTCCTCCACATGCTTCTTAACAACTGTTGTTCAATACCATCCAAGCATTATTACCGCCTTATGTATCTGATAATTCGGATATGTTTGTATGATACATCCAGCAGGACATCAACATATTCATAGTGTTAAAGCTGCGGAACCCTATATAATACGTGACCGAAAAAAACACTTTGCCTATATTAACAGAACCTCGGAAGGCTGTTGGCAAGGAACAGGAGGTAGTTCAATTATGGCCTTTTGAAGAAAAAATTCGATTGTGAAATACTTAACTATGAAAAAATTACATTCAAGTTCATCAGAGCCATTAAAAATTAAAACTTATGAAGTAAAAAATATTTTCATAAGTTTTTTGATTAATTTTTAAATCACAATATGACCCTTACAACTTACTTCCTCAGTTATCTGATTCATTTTTAAAAGCGGTACCAACATGGGTAGCTATTAATTATGCATATGTTTGTTGATTGGATATTGAAATTTATTAAGTAATATCTTACTCTTTGTGAAAATTGCAACACTAATTACAATAACATTTTGGTCATGAAAAACTCAAATTATTAGAATTACAGAACTAAACATGCGCTTTGACCGTAAGAATTGCGCAGAGTGTGAAGCAAAAACGCGCCACAATCAGATCCTCTAGCCGGAATGTCATGGAATCACATAGGACTTGGATAAGCCGCTGGGAAACACACTACAACTAGGTTTGTAGGCGCATCAGCAGTAGTTGCAGGAGGATCAGAACGAACAAGATACCCGCTGATCATACACACGTACGATGGACCAAGTATAAGGCGAACGTGCAGGCGAGGGATGCGGTGCTACCCTGTTGTGTTTGGAAGAATCCTCGACACATGTGACGGACATTGTCCTGCTGGACTATGACATCTGGGGTTACCTGCAGGATGGGCAGTGCTCGGGCTCTAAAACCTCCTTAATGCAGCAGTTGTCGTTCATATTGCCCTCAATACGTAGGGGACGAGATGGCATGTTATAGCCAATAGCGCCCGAAATCATTAAATTTGCCATTTGTCGACTATGCCACTCAGCAATGCAGGCTGCTGGATTTCATTCACCACGGTAGCGTCCAGCAATTACGTGACCATCATTGTAGGACAAGCTGAAGTGGGAATTCGTCCGAAACACTACATTTTGCCTCTGGGCACGCCAGTATCGGCTTCATGCTCCTATTGCAGTCTGAGGAGTCGGTGTTTCTGGTCATTAGCTATGTCCACACTTGTTCAACTTTTGGTCGTCAGAGGCATGCGTCAGGGGCATGCCAGAAATCCTCAGTTCGTTCAACAAACCAGGAGGCACGGTTTATTGCAAGCGTTTCCAGTTGAAGTGGATTCTCGTGCGTCTCCGCTTGCAATATGTCACTATCCAACGAGGAAACATTTTCATTTTCGGAAGATTACCGTTCGTTCCCATTGTTATCGAACGCCAAAAATAAAGACTATATTAAAAAAATCAAGGGGACATGTCCTAAGGTCCTTGGAGAAAAATATTAGAAGGATGTAGTTGCAGTGAAAATGGAAATCAAGAATCTGCGATTATACTTTTCTAAAGAGCAGCAGGAAGTCCTTTCCAAGGAGAGCGGTGATGATAATCACAGTTCATCATGGTTCGCATACAATAGTATCCCTTTCGTATCCGATACAATTAAGCCGAGGGAAATATAAGAAATAGAAGAGGTTTCTGGAAACAGAATTTCAATCCCGGAAACATCGAAATGCAGAAATCAGTACCTAGCGATTCAATCTTGTTTTCTTCTGTCATTCTTTTCGGCCTACCTTAACCAATTAAATTCATTTAATCCATTTTAATTTTACAATATTCTTGTAAGCTTGCGCAGTATAGCAGCATTCCTGTGACGTTATTTCATAGATTTTTTGGTTATTAATTTAATTGACTGCACTCATAATCAGTATTTAGTAATTTTTCGCCTGATATAAAATCAATTCAAGCTATTTTGTATTGATTGATTGTTGTGAAGAATTTTGACAATATAGGGTTGTTTGTTTTGCCGAGATTCTTGTACAAACATTCGCGTAATATTCAGTGTGCAGTATACAGTACATTCACCTAGGCAGTATTTAATCTCGTTTAACGTATGGAAGGTGCAAGCTTCATCATGTACTTAGTATATCAATAGACAGATGTAAACAGCACTAAGTATCATATTATTCAGTAACAGTAAAAAACATTTGTTGCAATAAGCAGTCAGATGCATTTACGTGTGTTTGTGAAAGTATTAAGGAACATCTGAATAAACAAAAGTCATTTGTACAGAGCAGTTCGTCATTTATTTAAAAAATTCAGAAATTATTCATTGGAATTGAATACTCTCTATGTTAATCGATATAAATTGTATGGTTACATCATGACAGCTGCAAAAACAGTAACTTTTTTATGATGTGAAATATATATTCAAATTTGCCATACGTGGTGTAACATCAAGAGGCTAACACAATGAACAAGTAACTAACTCAATCAACGTCTTGTTAACGCCTTATAATCTTAACTTATCTATTGCTACGCACGATTTTCTTGGATCAAGAGCAATTCGTTCTAATACATTAGATATACACGTGTAGGTAATGTGCAAGTTTCTTTCTTCCATAAACTAAATTTATTGAAAGTATTCTATACTCAGCTACATTTTCCAGCTACATCTCGAGCTGAAAATGTTGGTGTTATATCATTAGCAAGTAGTTATCTTGCCATGGTATACCGCCTGTCTGTGACATAAAATGCTCTAGTAATACATCTCGCATCCGGGAAGCATTCAAAAAATGTCTTCATGGAATTCTCCTAAGTGGGGCAAAGCTAGTGTCGTTTGCGATAATCTGCGCCAAGTTCCGGGGAGCCGGCGTCGGTAGCGTAGGGGCTAGAGTGCTAGCTCCGCTTACCGAAGGTCGCCGGTTCGAGTCCGGCCGAGGGCATGGGTATTTAGTGTTGTGTCTGTGAATGTCTTGTCCGTGTTGTAGTGTCCTTGTGTCAATACTTGATAGCAAAAAATCACATTGAGCTGGCTGTATGGCCCAGTAGCCGAATGCCATAAAAACAAAAACAAGTTCCGGGAATGTGTTGGCATCTTCACTATCCAAAGATCCAACTGGACAGTAAAACCTTGTACAATCCGGCTGCATACGAATGAAATTGTGCAAATATACGCAACACAAGACTATGTCCACAATCGTGTTTTTAACTTTGATTTCAATCGGCCTCCGGAAAATTCGGAAAACTGAAGCAAGCAGGCGGAAGGCATTTTTAGTCATGAGTCTTGCTCTTGACAGCCTATAATTGAAAATCCTATTTTTGGGTGAACGTTGATCAAAATCAACTTTAGTGGTTTACTTAAATGAGTTGTCAAACGAAAGGCATCCTCAGTAACCACCGGTATTTCGCTAAGATAATATTGGCAGCTACAACGCCCGTTAGACCAATTGGATCGTCCATCTTGCTGCGGCTGCTCCAGAACACTGAGGGGCATGCCTCATGAGGCGTGAATGTGGACACTAAAAGGCATGCCTCCTGAGGCGTGCATCTAGCGCATGCCTCAAGAAGAACATATTACAAGAGGAACGGGCAAGAGGAAAGGGCAAGTTGAAAAGGAAAAGGCACAAGTGTGGACATAGTTATTGACCGGATTCAATGTCATGCCTGCCACCCGTTCACCCAACAGCAGGTGGCGTCTCAACCGTCGACGCACACATGTCCACACCCCTTGCGGCGCTCCAAACTGTGGTTGAAATTTATTATGTACGGCTATACGCCTCGTCGACGTCGAGGTCATTAGAGGCGGTGTACAGAACTCGAAGGAATTCGGCCATGGTGTTATTGAAAGGAACCTTTTTGGCATTCGCTTATAGTGATTTGGGAAAACCACTGAAAACCTAAATCTAGATGGTCGGACGGGGATCCGAATGTGCGTCCTTCCAAATGCGAGGTCAACTATAGATGAAGGTGTGTTGTCGGACAAGATAACTGTCATTATTCGCAGTGATCACATTATGTGGTCCGACACCCGCTCGTCGTTCTCTACGATACACTTCTATCCACTAGATGACTAGATCAACACATGCATCACTGTCGAAGCAGCGTGCTCTCTACAAGACGCAACGTCAAGGATCAGCTAAGCCACATCCCACAGACCAACCATTCTGTCTCGTTAGAGCTCGCTGACATGTTGATATTGCGCCCTTGTTCGTCGATGAGGGATACCGACATTTTACTTGCCCGTTTCCACTTCGTTTGACGCCTCTGCACTGATTGAGCGTTGTGTAACACTAGCACGTTCGGTCACACAAAAGAAGGCGCTGCTTGGCCAACGTGAAAGCTTCCTTTCTGCAGTGTTAATCCCTTATTCTGATTCCAGTTTTCTACCCAATCTGCGATTTTGGAGCAATTTTGATGATTCCTTGTGGGTGTTGCAATTTTCTCAAACAGTAGGGTATTTCAATTCGAATGAACCCAAAGGGTATCCCGAGGACGTGTAATCCTCTCAAATTACATATATCATGATGCTTCTTCCTGGGTAAAATATTCCCGAGCTAATATAGTCCCCCAGTCGGATCTACAGGTGAGGACTGCTCAAGGAGAAGTCATCAGAATGGATAGAAACAATCTACGATTCGGAGCGTGGAATGTTAGAAGCCTGAATAGGACCGGTAGGTTAGAAAACTTAAAAATGGAGATGGAATGACTTAAGTTATATGTCGTTAGGTTAAGTGAGATTAAATGGAAGGACACTTAGGTTTCTGGTCTGGGGAACACAGAATAATTAATACCAAAGCTGTCAGTGGAATTACTGGTGCAGATTTTGTAATGAATAAGAGAGTAGGGAAACGGGTGAGTTATTATGAACAGTTTGATGACAGGATTATTTTGATGAGATTATAAACTAAGCCCGCCCCAGCAACGTTAGTACAAGTGTATATACAAACGTAACAGGAAGATGACGACGTAGTAGAGAAAATATACGCCAAAACTGAAGAATTAATCAAATATGTGAAGGGAAGGGAACTCTAATAATCATGGGTGATTGGAATGCGATAGTGGGAGAAGGAAAAGAGGGGAATACTGTAGGAAATTTTGGTTAGGAGCAAGAAATGAACGAGGAAGCAGGTTGTTAGAATTTTGTGAAACACATAAGCTAGTAGTGGCAAACACACTACTTAAAAACCATATAAGGAGGACATACACGTGGAAACGTCCAGGGGATGCAGGCAGATATCAGCTAGATTATATCATGGTCAAACAGAGATTCAGAAATCAAGTTCTAGACTGTAAAATGTACCCAGGAGCAGATATAGACTCTGAACATAGGCCTAATTTGGTAGTTATCAAGTGCCGGTTGAAATTCAAGCGAAGCAGAACAGACTGGAAGTGAATAAACTAATGCAACCTAACACGAGAGAAAAATTTGCATAAATGGTAGACTTGAGTCTAAGAAGTAACTCTGAATAGAGCTCGACTGAGGATGAATGGAATACTTTGAGGAAACAAATAATGAAAGCTGGTAAAGAAACATTAGGCTTTAGGGAACAAGCCACCCTAAAACCTTGTATCACAGAAGAAATTTTGGTGCTGATGGTTCAGAGGTGAAGGCATAAAAATGCTCAGGGTGAAGCAGGAAGAGAGTAATACAGTCAATGTAGAAATCAAATAAAGAGGAAAAGCAAAAAAAGCCAAATAAATATGGCTTCAAGAAAAGTGTGAAGAAGTAGGAAAGGAAATGCTCGGAGGTAAAGTAGATGTTGCATATAGGAAGATCAAACAGAATTTTGGAGAAATGAAGAAAAGAGGTGTAAACATTATAGCTGCCTAAGGAAAACCTCTTTTAAGCTTAGACGATAGAGCTAACCGATAGAAGGAATACATTGAGAAACTGTATGATGGGGACGACTTGAACAATAGCGTAATGGAAAAGGAAGGCGATGTCGACACAGATGACTTAGGATATCCTGTTTTGACAGAATTCAATAAAGCTCTGAATGACTTGAAAGCAAATAAGGCAGTTGGAATTGATGAGATCCAAAAGGACTTTTTAAATACTGAGAAGAAGAAGGAACCAAACGATTTTTCAACCAGATATAAAAAGTTATAAAACTGGAGAAATTCCAAATGATTTCAATTAAAGTATAATCTTCACACTTCCGAAGAAAGCACAAGCCGATAAGTGAGAGAATTATTGCACCATTAGTCTAACATCACATGCTTCAAAATTACTGACCAGAATAATATACAGAACAATGGAAAGGGTAGCAGAAGAGATAGTAGATGAAGATCAGTTTGGGTTTAGGAAAAATCGCGGTACAAGGGAAGCGATTCTGGCTTTAAGATCAATACTGGAAGGGCAGGTCAAGAAAAACAAACATACTTTTATGGCGTTTGTTGATTTAGAAAAAGCTTTTGATATTATTAGTTGTTCAAAATTTTAAAGAATTCAGGTCTAAAATATCTAGTTAGAATAATACTTTATAAACCATATAGGAATCATGTGGCTATAGTAAAAGTAGAGAATCAGCTTGTGTGTAGAGGAAGCAATAAAGGAAGTAAAAGAAAATTTTTAAAATTGCATAAGGGTTCAAGGAGAAAAAAATCAGCATGCTACGATTTACTGATGACATTGTCTTGTTAGCAGAACATGTTGAGAGTATTGATAAGTTACTGAATGGCACGAACAAAATACTGAAGGAAGATTTTGGACTGAATATAATTCAAAACAAGACAAAGGTGATGAAATGTACCAGAAATGATACCAATGATACTAGATTAAATATAAAAATAGAATCGGATGGTATAGAAGAAGTAAGTGGATTCTGTTATTTGGGAAACAAAATTATAACCGATGGCTGAAGCAGGAATGATGTTAAAAGTAGAATAGCAATAGCAAAAAGAGCCTTCATGAAAAAGAGAAATCTTTTAGTATCAGATATTGATCTAGGACTTAGAAAGAAGTTTTTTAAAGTCCATGTGTGAAGCATGAACTTAAGGAATACCAGAAAGAAAGAAAATTTAATTATTTGAAATATGGTGCTACAGAAGAATGCTGTAAACCAAGTGGGCAAATGAAGTACGAAATGAGCGAATTCTGGAAAGGATGGCTGAATAAACAAGAGCCTAACAAAAGAAGAAACAGCCTCGTAGGTCATATTTTGAGACATGCTGGATTGGTTAGTTTGTTAGTGGAGAGTACAGTCGAAGGTAAGAACTGTAGAGATATAGATTAAAATGTTATCAAAATTTATGATTACAAATGAAAATCGCATTGGAAATATGTATTTATTTTTATATTTAATGTGAATCAAAAAATTCTGACTGATTGTTCAAAATTGATTAATCCTTGTTAAAAGAAAAGCACATATATTATACCAGCTAGCAATTTCGAAACGAAACACTATTAGTTAACATATCATTACACGTAATTTTCAACGCATCTTTAATTGAATTAACCCTAAGGCGTTTACGGATCCTATTTTTGGAATGTTCAAGCCTTAATAACTCGGTACTTTTTACCATCGTCTAAGGAAGCGAACCGGTAACTCAGAGATCCTAGCTGAGTAACAGTTTGTCCGGTGGATATTTGTACCCGATGGTGCAGAAGAAAAATTAAATTGAAGTCGTTGTTGTGAAAGACTCCGCGACCGCTTCTTCGGTCCCGGCGCTGATAGCTGGAACTACCAGTGACTCAGTAGACGCTATTACGCGGGAGGTTCCTCTGAGCTGGACGATGGATTCCACTGTTCTGTCATGCGTGGCTCCAGACGTAAACATCTGTTCTTTGGGCTGGGCTATACCAGCATTATCTCTCCCTACAACCCGTGGACTTTCCAAAAGAATTGTTATCTGACGCCGTTCTTCCTCCACCAATCACAGCTCACTAGAAACACAGATTTTTATTAGTTTAAGTATTCGTGGAAGACGAGGCTTTAAATACAGCAGAATACACTAAGAAACTATGACTTGGAAATCCTAGGTTGACTGGTGAGGTAATTTGTTATCCATGAGGACCCGACAAATTTTAATTTACCACGAATCGTTCGTTTAAGAGTAACATTGGGTACTATCGGTTTGTAACATACGATTATTTCTTTTAATTCTGGCTACTTACCAGCCTGCCTCTTCTTTCTGGGAAACTCCTCCAGGAAGATCATTCCTCGACCATCATTTCAAAACATCGTTCATTTTGTACTTTTCCTGTACAATAATTTTCAAAATATTCTTATAACTCCTCATTTTAAATGCTTCAATCTTTCTCCAGTACCATGAAGTACTTGTTTCATAAATAACAGAACTCATTTACTTCTCCTATTAAATATGATCCTATTTTATGTTTATAATTTCTTCTACCTCCCATGACGTATGTCTCGCATTGGTTTGTAGTTAGATTATATTGTTTCCTAGGTAGCTTTTTCACGCCATTGAGTAATTTCCCCATGTCCTCACTGTGTTCGGTTACAGGAAACTGCCTTGGTAGATGTTAGTGATAAAGTACCTACTGGACCTGCCTAAATCATTAAATCGCTTAAGGTACAGTACAATGATAGGGAGTGTCCATTAATTACGTGATGTGAAATAGGAGGGGGGGGGCGTCGAAATCTCACCGAAAAGGGGGGGGGGCGACGAAAGAAATCTCATGTAATTTTTTTTAACTCCTTAAAGAACAGTAGAGCTAAAAAGATAGGTCAATCCCAATGTGAGGGGGGAGAGGGGTTAACTGCCCTTGAAAACTAGAGAGCTAAAAAAAGGTGGGAAAAAATGGTGTTGGAAACCTACGAGTTCGTCGGCAGGAGACGGGGTCCCTCAAGATTTCAACTCACTGTAAAAAGGGATGGTCCAGTTTCCTAAAAAAAAAAATACCTCACGTAATTAATGGAAATTCCCATATGACCTTTAGAGGCGGGTACTTAGAGACAAAACCCACCTGGTACCGAACTGCGGACCGCTGTCATGTAGACGCCCGTTTGAACTCAAGGCCAAAGTTTGTGGTCGAACCTCTCCACGTGGCTTATCAGGTCTGCGGTAAAAAGGTCGGAAAACAAACACAACGTCGAGGTCATTAGTTGGCGTCCATTAATGACGTGAGGGGTGTTTTTTTTCGGAATTCCGGACCCCTCCCCCTTTGGTGAGACTTCGTGAGATATGATCGGACCCCCCCCTCTCTCTAACGCCCCCCCCTCTCTTATTTCACCTCACGTAATTAATAGACGCCCCCTTAGAGGCGGGAAAAGACTGGTGACAAGGAAGGGGGAAGGTATTGGCCAATAGCTGTTTGATGGAATCATCCCTGCATTCGGATGGAGTAATATTGGGATACAATGGAAAATCCAAATCTAAATGACCAGACGAGTATTCGAACCCACGTCCTCTCACATGCGAAAAAGAGCATTTCTGCTCACCTATCAAGCTCGATGCACCGAAAGGACTTCGGGAAGCGTGTGGAGTGTAGTGACCGACAGGTTATAAGGCCGTAAAGCCGAATTTGCTTCTTTGAATAAAAGAAGGAATTTAGAGGGAAAGTGAACGGAACATGAAATTTTCCTCTGAAACGTCTAATGTCTAAGAAACGTACAAAATTTCTCAGAATATGGAGTACTTGAAAAGAGAGTTGATTCTTGCTTTTCATACACTGTTAAAATTTGCAGTTGCTATAATGATTGCAATTTGTTTGATGTCGAATCGCATGAGGAATCGGTCTCATGCAGCCACGGCATTAGTGAATGGAATGTCGGCAACTTCTGGCAGGTGTAAACCACGTCGAAAAGTGCAGAGCGGGAGCAGTTATGAGCACTGTTGGTTTGCAACTGATTGGATACCATTCGTGAAGGCAAAATTGATGACATTCACTCACGTCATCAATCCTCTTAGCGCGGAGCCGATCGGCACCATCTTTCTTTTCGTGCTGTTGAGGCGAGGCCACAGGCGTGACGCAGTTTTAGGTCCATCCATGAGTTCGGACCATACGTCACCGTAGAAGAATTCCTGGAATGCTCCGACCTGACGTCCGCCAATTAACGGGGAATGCGACCGCCTTCCTTGCCCCTCTCAGCCACGTCAGTTGCGCCAGCAACAAATGGTAACACTTCACATCCCCTCTTTGTGGTTCCAAGCAACAAATTAGTCACAGGCAAAATACACTCTATATAATCCTCGTCAGAGGCATAATGTTCTCTTGTCTCATTTTATTACTGTGAAGCGTCAAAGATAGTTCACATTTGAGTAATAATAATATAATTTTTTCCTTTTCTTTCCAGGACCAGATGTTAAATACATTTTTGAGATGTTAAATCCACTTGAGTTCTTGTTGATTCATTTATTCCCATTGATTATCCACATTAGTTAGTCATTTGAAAGATCTGTTATCCTAATTACTGTTCAATTACCTTGTAATAATTTCTAATGTACGGTGTGTCAGTGCAGCAAAACATGAACCAGCAGGACGTGAGCTAGACAGAATCAGCCACACCGGAGCCCGAATAGAGACCTAGCGTCCAACTACTGCCTCTAATAAAAAGCTTAGTACCAGTGAAAATCCTTCTTCGCACTTCGGAATAGATAAATCTATTTACTGGTTTCAAAAAGCTTTCAGAAAGTCATTGGCGTGACATGAAAATGTGTTTTTGAAGAGAAAACGTCTATAAGTGCTTTGGGCGATTTATGAATGGGGGTAAATCTTATGAGTTCGCGTCACCAACATGCTGTAATAGCAGTATATGTGTACCTATAAGTATGACTTGTTGCGCTTGGACAGCAGTGACTTATAGATTATTCTTGCATCTAATATATAAAAATGAATGTTTGTTTGTCTTCTATGCGTTCCTATGCGATTCATCCGATTTGCGATGAAACTTTGGTGAGTTATTGTGTGCGTGCCTTGGAAGGCTTCTGACAAAAAGAGAAACAAAAAATAAACACCCCCTCTGCCCCTATATATCCCTCAATTTTTCCAAATGATCTTTATACAAACCCACAGTTTTTATCCGATTTTGATAGCACTTACCACACGTATACTTCAAAACAAGGAAGTCTGGCAGTTCAACGGCAAATGGCGCTTACTTCCGGAAATTCCTCTCTCCAGACGCGGGCTCAAATCCCGTTGTAAGTAGAAATTTTTAGGAGTTGTCTTTGTTTGATTATAAGAGCTACGCCGGGATGTTCCGCGGTTCATTCCCCCCCCCCCCCCCGTCCGTAACATTCTACCCTAACGGGAATGTATTGTAGCTACCCGCACTCTTCCCATACTTCGATTTTTTTCAATGCATTAGGCTCTTACTTAATAAATGCTTGGTACCACCTTTAAGTCGCAGACACTTCTAGCCCCCGGCTCCTCGCAGGTCACAATGGTGTGAAGAATTCTGCCGTTAAGTCCAAACCTGGCTGAATACCACGCAATAACAATCATACGCTCTCCCAAGGACGTGATGGACATTACAGGCTTCAAACACCGCATTTTCCTACGAGCTTGGATACTTATGGAGCGATATTATATGATGATTTCTTTTCTATCACATTCCAAGTTTTCTTGGAATACTTCAGGTAAGTCCATGTTTGCTATTCGACAGCGCAGTACCAGCGTGACTCGAAACAGCATAGTCGTTGGTGCCTTCACCGCAGTATGCCGTGCGTTGCTGAGCAGACGGATAGCGATACATCACGCTGTGCTACTCATAAACGCTGGTGGTTACGATTCCTTCTAGGCGCGTACTGGCCATACTTGTACGAAAAACACGAATTTGTTGTGACTGACGTTTTCGAACAGTACAACCTATTAAAAAATCCCTGAGATATAGTAATTGCTCTAGATTGCTCTGAATTGAAGTCGTTTCAAAATGTATAAAATCAAGATGTTAATAAGATGAATTTCTTTCTTTTTTTTAGTAAATCAATTCATAATAAATGAAATCAATTGAGTTCTAAATGTGTTTCTAATAATTCTAAATAATTCACAAATATGCCACATAAATTGATGATCTTAATTGAGAAATTTTAATATGAGTAACACAATATTGTTTGGTCGAAAAGTAACCTCAAATAAATGCACACTACAATTTTAGTTATCCACTGTAGAGTAATATTGAGCTTTTCAAGACACTTAACATATTAATATCATATTGAATTGTAACTATTTCAACAATAATTGTTTCGGCTTGAATACTTGTGACCAGTGGCGTAGCTAGGTCAACAAGGGCCCCGGTGCAAAAAAAAATTATTTTGGGCCCTCAGGCCAGATGGACGACCTTTTTTTTTGTTTTGTGTTGCTGGGAGGGGCCCCCTGAGCTGAGGATAGGGGCTCTTAAGTTGTGCTTAGGGGCCCCTGAGTAATGGTTGGGGGCCTCCCTGAGCAGTGAGGGCCCTTAGTGAGGTGCTTCCTGTGTCTCAGGGGCCCCCTTAGACGACTGTAGAGCTAAGCTTGTGCCACATTGGAGGTTTTCCTTTACTTCCTTTATCATTTCCTTCACATATATGTTGGTAATTAATGATGGTAGAATACAACTTGGTTTACATCCTTTTAGCTGATGTAAGCTACTCAATAAGTAGGAAATTCTAAGAGCAACAATGACAGCGGAAATTCTACTGGCATATTAAAGCAGACGGATAGGCGTAGCAGGCTTCACTTCGCTGGTGATAAATAGGCGGAAAACTATTATTGAGAGTTTAGATTGTTGAGAAAATGGCATATGTCATTGCATGCATTCTCATTCTTACAGTAATAGAATATATATCAACTAACGCAAACTGGGCGGACTGCAGAGATAAATTTAGAACACCTGCGTTTTTTGATATTTTACTCGTAAAATCTCCCGGAGTCGCCAGTAGCAAAGTACGGTATCTTTTTTATGGTCATTCTAAATGTCATTGTGTGCTATTAACAGGCTTTCGGAACTTTATTGATCAACTTTTCAGATAGGGCAGTCATTTTTAATCTGTTGATTTTCATAGTGTTCTGTTGTGCTGTAAAATTTCATTTCACAAAGAAAAACTATAACTGCAGGTAAAAATAAATAGTAATTTGTATCTACAAGAAGTACATGCGTGAGCTTCTATTTTGAACAATAATCAAACAGTACAATCTATAACAACCATAATTTTTGGGAATGGTTTCTATTGTGGAAACTTCGGCGAGACAAGTTTTGGATTATTCCAAAGCAATTGAATTGATAACCGATAATTTGTGATGCACAGTATATTTTCCTAAAACGATGCTTTATAATCACGATGAAAAGTACTTTTTTTTAATGTCCAAAATATTTCATTTGATCATGATTAACGGCATTGTTCCCTTACAGCCTCCCCCCCAATTTTTTATTTGAGGAACTTAGTAGATCAATCAATAAATAATTTGAAAACAGCTCTATATTGGTTATTAAATGTGGCACGTGGTGGCATTAGATAGCTAATTCTTGTAACAACGGTAGAATGTAAAAAAATAAAAGCATAATCTTACCGAAAAAAAAACGCATTAAACATGAGAATACGAAATACATTCATTGTAGATCAAGCTAAATACTCTCAAGTATTCATTCGTAAATACTTCACGTAGTACATCACATAAAAACCAACTGAAGTCACATAAGTTTGTCGAATGGTTAGGTGGAAGAGCGTGTCAAAATATTTTTTTCTAAAAGCTTTGTTCTTCAGGCGCAGAATCAAACGTAGTCCACAGTAGATAGAAATATACACAATACGAGACAAAATAATTCTTTTTTACTGTAACTTTGGAACAAGCCATATTTTTCATTGATTTTGACAATAAAAATGGCTTTTGATAAAGTTGCTTCCAAACAACTCCCATTATTTTATTAAATTGGCACCAATTTCTTTAAATTCTCAAAAAAATCAAATCCAGCACCAAATTAGCCCCGGTTTACGGTAGCAAAAATGTGAAAATATAATGAAAGATGTACTAAAGTCATTAACTAATGTGAAACTTTTATAATTCCATAAATTGGTCAGTGCTTTCTTATTTAAACAAGTTTACTGAAAATCATGGCAAATACACTTGTTACATTATAAAATCTGATGTTTGGAGAAAATAAATATCACCTGAATTAATTGAAATCTGATAAATTCATAAAGATAAAAATTTAATAAAGGCGAAAGCTTGAGATGAAATTTACACGTATGAAGGACAAAAATGAACAGAAGACTTTTGGTAATTATTAGAAAAATGATTATCATAATAAACAAAAATTTCATCAATTCGTTTCTTTTTTTTCTGAATACGATATTTTGGGTTAGGAGGTAAAGGGATTCACAGCAAAAATTTATCAACAAAACAGAAATGTCAATTTATGCTGCTCATAAAATTCTATCATATATACTCAAATAACAAAAACGAAACGAAATTATTATTATTAATGGATGGAAAACATAAAAAAAAAATTGATTTCGTACGTCATAAAAACTTGAATACGAACTTAAAATTCTAGTCAATTTCAGGACTTACGTTCCAATTGCATACGGCGAGTCAGAAATAATAATTACAGCAATTTTACTGACTCGTTTCTATTTCGAATGTGTTATATTATGCTAAGAGACAGAATTTCACATATACAGTATATAATATGGATATGGTATAATTATCCTACTGCATAGGCTTCCAGTGCTATGCAACATCTCACCCCCAGCACTAAGAAGATCAGAAGCTCTTTTAAAAATCTGGAAAAATATCCTGAAGAACCCTCGGCTGCCTATACATCAAGACATAATTCAAGCGAAACACCAACGCTTGAAATCAAGAAAACCACCATGGCGCACAGCAATCAACCTCACAGAGTCCTCTTTCAACACCAATAAGCTGTGGAAAACTCAGTGGGAGCAGTCATCAGTAGCCAATAAAAATCTAGTTGAGGACCCCTCAGTAAGGTTACAAGGTTTCGAACTCCCTAGGCGGCAGTGGAGAATCATCAACCGAATTCGAACAGGACAAGGCAGATGCGCCCTACTTATTATACAAATGGGGCTGGGTAGATTCTGCAAATTGTGACTGTGGAGCCGCTTTACAGACAATAAATCACATCGTTTCTGACTGTCCTCTTCGGGCCTACAAGGGAACAATGGCGGAAATCCATGATGCGTCGATCAGTGCAGTTGACTGGACTAAAACATTAGATCTCGAGATATGAAATTGTACAAGCTTGTCATATGTATATTTCCTATTGTGTATCTCATAAATAATCATACGATAAATAAATAAATTTCGAATGTGTTATATTGTGCTAAGAGACAGAATTTCACATATACAGTATATAATATGGATATGGTATAACTGCATAGGCTTCGTGCATTAATCCACACTGAAAGGCTATATTCACTACGTCGATTTGTAGCACACCGTCACAAAGCAGTCATTCAACACAACGAACGGGCAATGAAAAACAGCAAAAATTGTACACACAGGAAAGCAATACCGTGCAGTGAATTCTACATAAAGTCCGTCATTCGTTTTACAAGTTTAATTTTTAACATGTTACACCCAAAAGCCATATTTGATCTACCTGGGCTATATATTGTATAAATTTGGAGGTGAGGGGTAAAATTAAACCATGGCATTCTTAGAAACTTTTTGTGGAATACGGTTTGGAATGTACTGTTTTTCTGCATCGCACCGTTTCCTGATGTCATCACTTGCACCGTTCATAGCCAATATTCTCCACGTTCCTTATTCCACAAAGATATTCAGTCTCTAATGACTCCGCTGTTGACAAGCGGTAAATCGCGAACGTATCATCTGTGCAATTATTTCACCAATAGTTGATTTTGAGACCACGTTAGCCAGTCTAGATCATTTCAACATGTAACGCCTTAAGTTTTTCCCTTTTGATGAGCGAAATTTTCAAATGAACAATTTGACATATGAATGGACCCTTTACATGCCGCTCATTATTGATTGTCCAGCACTCACCTGTAAATTTGCATTCTAAATGCTGAATTTTTGTTTGTCTTGTTTTTGCAGTGTTCAATCATGCATAAGTAATCCATTTCGCACTTATAATACAAGAATACAGAAAAGATTATAGCCAGTAACACATGATAAAAATAACGAGGAACATATATTTAAGAAAAATAAGATTACTGAAAAAATCAACAGTCGAGATTCCCTAAAATGTGAAAAGATGCTGTACCATTGTCTGATTTTTTGTATGCAAATTTTATGAAAGAAAAATAAGTTTGCGAGACCAGGTTGTAGTGTCCACACAGAAATGGCCAGCGTGGTGCGTTTACAAACCAGCTTTGCAGAGGTTGCGCTTTCTTCGGCCGAACACAGTTTTCGTCTCCTACAGGCAGTTATGCCTACAAGGTGCAATTTTTGTCCATATGTGGGGACGAGGTCTGGCGACGTGCACCGCGGCTGGAGTCGGCTCTGTTAGCCGACCCTGCCGTAACACAGATGGCAACGCAGAGGTTCCCTGCCCGTCACTGAAGCTGCAACAGCGTGGGTGGTACTGACCCTTGCTACCAGATGGCATGTGCTGGGTGATGGGGTGAGCTGGGGACTGGAGAACGAGACGGGAGACGGTTCGGCCGTGGCCATATGGGAGTGCTGAGCTGAGGAGACCAAGCTGGGAGTGTGCACCGCATACGGCCATCACTGCAGTAAACAACGAATGCGGTAATTCTGCAGCAAATTCGTCGGATGTTCACAATAATTAGCCCGGAACAAACACCCTGGTCAACTCATTGCTCGTTCATTGTTTGTATTTTCCAAGTTTTCATTGTAGTAATTAGTAAATAAACTTATCGATTCCGTGTTCTGTTAAAGAGGTCAATAAATGTAAAATCTGAGCTATGCTACCTTTGCTTATTATTAATATCTCTTTCATTTCAATTCATGTTAAAGTAATCCTGAAAACAACGTGTCATGTTGACTAATGCTAGAGATCAAGAAACAATTTATTTAAAACACCCAACACGGGTTGTTACAGTTTGGCTCCCATACGTGCGGGCTCGTATATTTTGAAATTGTTGTGAACATCTGGCAGTAGCAATAGAATTTTCATGTTGTGTTGGCATTTCCAGCTTGGCGGTTCCAGAGGCAGAGAATGACTCATATTTATGTATTTCAGGTCTTGTTTTATAAAATATTATTTTATCGTGGCTTTTGAAAGTAAGCGGCTGTCGTAAAGTAATTATATTTGTCTTACCAATGTTTCTGTTATTTCATTAACTATCCATTTTCAGCGGCTGTTGAAAACAAGCGGCTATCGCAAAAAAAAATATATTTGTTGTACAGCGCTTCCGAAACGTATGCTATGGCATTGCTATTGGTGTTCTATTTCATGTTCTTTGTTCACGGTCTATGAAATCTGTGTTGAAACCTCGTTTCTTTGGTTGCTGCGTTTCAAGATGTTTGGTATCTGTGTTGTTTGCATTTATTCCTTAATGTCGGTACTGAAGAATTTCCTCCAGGCACGGGAATTATGATTTTCATTTGTGCAATCTTAGCCTTTGAATTTGATTTCTGTGTTAACTGTTCTTTGTCACTTGATGCTTAGGTTGTTTCCATTATTGCTTACCGTAGGCACTGAACAATATCTTTCACTTCACGAGGGTTATACGGTTTATTTTTGTAAGCTCAATTTATAGCCATTTTATGGAGTCTGGTCCTAGAATTGCATATAGATACTCTATGTTACTTGTATTCGGGAAAATTAGTGAACCTGCATAACTGTTTGAGTCATCTGAAGGCTTCATATAATGGCAGAACGATGTCGAGTGTTTCGGGAACAAAGCAAGGTACGGCGGCCTTGCGCGGCGAAACACGCATGACCAATACATAGGAGGGGACGGGCGGAACTATTGCGTTTGCTTCAAGTGGAAATCTCACTCAACAGATGGAGCCGGTAAGAATTCCACCCAGCCAAACGAACCCATTCGAGCGTCTGTTTTCGATGATGACCGCAATGACCTCACAACTGGAGGCTGTGCAGTCGGACCTGAATGCTGTAAAAGTGGTACAGGAGGATTTGAAGACGCATATAGGGGCAGAGATCAGAGGCCTGATAAAGGAGGAAGTAGAAACACTGAAGAGAAACTTAGCAGTGGAAATTAATGCAACCAAGGAGACGGAATACTCCGAACAAGTGGAACTTCAGTGTATTAAAGGGAAAAGGAATACTGATGTGGCCACTGAAGTCGGGCATGTTTCTATCGCAATAGGAGAAATGTCTCTCACTAGAAGAGAGTCGACACTAATCGATTCCATGTCGCATAAGGAACCGGAGGAGAAAAGTTGCCGACAAGAAATAGCTTTGTTTCTGAAAGATTCCCAGATGTCACATGTCGCTGACAAATCAGAAATATGCCGTGAGAAAGCTGATAATGAGGATAAGGATTCACTTTTATCTTCAATCAAATTAATTAACCTGGAATTGATTCAGATCATGACCGGTCGTGTTAAAGGGGTCATCAGGCCGCGAAAAGTGACACGCTGTGGCAGAGAGAGAAAAGACCGGCAGTACGTTGAATTTCTGAAAAGGGAAAATTGGCCGGTAACTTTGGTTCCGTACGGAGATACGACGAATGCCTCGGATTCTTGTTATCACGCCAAGAGCACACCCGTGGACAGCGGAATGCCATTTTTTGTCTACAAGAAGACGAGCAGTCCGTCGAAGACTATGAAAACAGGTACGCTTGGTAGACCAAATATCACCACCGGCGTTCGTTCACAATCTTTGCTATCAGAAAAGTCACACTCGCTATGGCCAGGTCAGAAGATATCCACAGTTTGTCTGAAACAAAACCATCGCTGTGCGGGAAGGTGATAATTAACGAGACGTTCTTCTCGTACAGACAACACCAGGAATGGTTTAAAAGAATCCACGGAAGAATTAAGAAAATATAAATGCCACATCGACAGCTACGAAAACGCATGAATCCCATCGGGTTAACACGTATGCTAAAATCTATAACATTTTGATAATGGTGGGCCATTATGACACACAATTGAAAGGGGATTGCTATATTGTTGATTAAGTGCGATTTCGCGGGAAGGATTCGACACGATGGAACTTCCATGTAACTTAAGGGGAGACGTTTGCAGGCATTTTATTCCCAAATAAGGGAATTTTCTTTGAAGATAGAACATGTCTAAAGGGAGGAGACGATGTGCTATCTGATGAAAAAATCATGTTCGGTATTTACAGGTTGTCAAGTGGAATAAAAATAATTCGGTAAATCAGTATCGTGATGAATTCAGAGAATAATTAACGAAGAAATTTGTCTGTAGAGCTTATTAGAATGACGATTGTGGGTTGTGGCAGTGATACCAAGATAATTTGGGTTCTGAGTCGATGTATTGGAGAATTTCCTTAACTAAGAATGGAAGTTATGCGGCTATAGATTTCATCCAGGTGGCATGATTTTTGTAAAAGTGTAATTTATGTGTACATTAGACTAAATGGTGTAATTAAGTGCGCATTGGTAAAGTGTTTCTCGTAAAAAAAGGCCACCCAAAGGTTAAACTATAGTTTTAGGAAGTAATCTCCGTGAAACATCGACAACCCAGTGTTTTTGTACTGCGAGGCGCACAGCACGCAAAATAATGAGCATTTAAAAAGCTCTCAATTGAAGGGAGGAGCGAAAGAATTAGAGCCTCTCCAGCGGGAAGCCCGTGTTTGACACTGCTTTAAATACCACCGATCCACATCGTCCCAAAGTTAAGGATTCTGTATGTCTGTCAACTGAGTTAGCAGCGTAAAGTGAGGCCAACGGAATTAAACCAGAAAAAGATTATAATGCAGAGCAAATGTTTTGCCAAAGTGTGAGATGAGCACCCGATATTTTGTGTTTGTTTGGTATACCATTCAGCAGCACCAGCCAATAAATCTACATGATGTACCAGGTGGGATGTGCGAAAAGAGAGGGAATATCACCGTGAATGAGACTTGTAAAGATACACTGTAAATCCGAAACTATCAGTTCAGTAGACTATAGTTACGAAATTCATCTCGTAGATTCGCCTACGACATGGATTCATATTTAAAGCTTAGAATTTCATAACAATGTACATGGTTAGTGGTAGTACTGTAATCTTAGTTAAACCTTTATCAGAATTTAGGGCGAAGTAAGCTTGTGAATCAAGTTAGGTATGATATTAAAAGTGTCACCAGTACGGTGGGTCTGCTTCAAGACAACTGCGTCACGCTTGAACGCGGATAGCGGGAGAAACCAAGGGCCATTGTCACGACCTGTCCCTTCAGCCAGTATTTCCAGGAACCCCTGGGCAGGTAGAGAGTGTGACATGAGTACCGTTGAAAAGCGAAAGTAAGGGTAGCGGTATTTACTAACAAACATATGGTCGATGAGACATCAATGGTTCCTCAATAACACTGGAAGCAGAGAGTATGAACGTTGGAGCCACGAGGTTTCGTGACGTCAGGAATCAGCGTTGCTTTACGCCACCATTGCCTTATCGTACCTCGTTGGTTCTTCACTACGAATGAGTTCTGGGTAATGTAAACAATATAGTGTTAAGCAACAATATTTTAGGAAATAATTTTTTGTTAATTCATATTTTGTAGCATGATAGGTGCCTTTTTAAAGTAAAGTTTACGTTGTAAACCCTGTGTTTGGCCTAAAGAATGAGTGCCTCTGCAACTGAATGTTGTCAAGCCTGAGAAGCGCTAAGTGACATGGGTAGATTCAGTTGCTGAGATTTTGTGAATCAGAGTTTGGCAGTTTTGTAAAATGTCACTTTTCGGACAGTGGCGTTTAACATGACACTTTGGTATTAGGATAGTCGGGAGAGAAAATCGGAAGTGTAAACTGTCAATGTTAAAATAATTTTAAGAAAAATAAAACTTGGAAAGTCAAGGGATCGGACGAGAAGTGGTTGCCGGGGTGTTCAGGAGTTCAGTGAATTGGGGAATTAGTGAAAAATGCAGTACAGTGATAAAGTAATTTAAAATTCTGCTCAGCAAAATTTTAAATTTGTGGGAAGGAGGACAATCTGTAGTGTCCACACAGAAATGGCCAGCGTGGTGCGTTTACAAACCAGCTTTGCAGAGGTTGCGCTTTCTTCGGCCGAACACAGTTTTCGTCTCCTACAGGCAGTTATGCCTACAAGGTGCAATTTTTGTCCATATGTGGGGACGAGGTCTGGCGACGTGCACCGCGGCTGGAGTCGGCTCTGTTAGCCGACCCTGCCGTAACACAGATGGCAACGCAGAGGTTCCCTGCCCGTCACTGAAGCTGCAACAGCGTGGGTGGTACTGACCCTTGCTACCAGATGGCATGTGCTGGGTGATGGGGTGAGCTGGGGACTGGAGAACGAGACGGGAGACGGTTCGGCCGTGGCCATATGGGAGTGCTGAGCTGAGGAGACCAAGCTGGGAGTGTGCACCGCATACGGCCATCACTGCAGTAAACAACGAATGCGGTAATTCTGCAGCAAATTCGTCGGATGTTCACAATAATTAGCCCGGAACAAACACCCTGGTCAACTCATTGCTCGTTCATTGTTTGTATTTTCCAAGTTTTCATTGTAGTAATTAGTAAATAAACTTATCGATTCCGTGTTCTGTTAAAGAGGTCAATAAATGTAAAATCTGAGCTATGCTACCTTTGCTTATTATTAATATCTCTTTCATTTCAATTCATGTTAAAGTAATCCTGAAAACAACGTGTCATGTTGACTAATGCTAGAGATCAAGAAACAATTTATTTAAAACACCCAACACGGGTTGTTACAAGGTATAAAGAATTTAATACGCAGAAGTTTATTACTTTTATTGTCAGGGCATTTTTGGCCTACTCTGTGCCAGAAAACAACCCGCAGCAGAACAAGGCGCGAGTTAGAGACTGCTTACGAAGTCCTTGTACTAACAATTTTTTTTTAATCATCGAAACAAGCTTTGGGGTGGTCCCCAAATACAGCTTAAGAAAATATCCAATGCATCTATTTCCTTAATTCCGGTATTGTCGAAAGCTCAAGAATCTCTCCTTTTAAGCATTGTTCTTGGGTTTTAGCAGGGGCGTAGCTACTATGGGGCTAGGCGGTGCAGTGCACCGGGGTCCCTACGCTCAGGGGGCCCCCAGGCGCAGTTCAGAGGGCCCACGAGCCTTCACGGCAAACTGACTGGCGACTTTTTTTTTCGCTCTACCGTCTTCTAAGGGGGCCCCTGAGACACAGGAAGCCCCTCACTAAGGGCCCTCACTGCTCAGGAGGCTCCCAACCACTTCCTCAGGGGGCCCCTAAGCACAACTCAAGGGACCCCATCCTCAGCTCAGGGGCCCCCTACCAGCAACAAAAAGGAAAAAAAGGTCGCCCATCTGGCCTTGAGGGCCCAAAATAAATTTTTTGCACCGGGGCCCTTGTTGACCTAGCTACGCCACTGGGTTTTAGGTCAATAGAATACTTTATATTGAAACACCCTCCTTGTGGCTCTTTTCGCAACCACGGTTCTTTCCATTTCAACTTTACTACGACCGTTGATTATAATTCTTACGCCTATATAACGTGTTATTTTCCAATATATTCTTCTTCTTTAACATGAATTGGAGCCATTTTTCAGGTAGCTAATGTAGTCTTTTACAAATAAATTCTTAATGCTGATACGTTTTGGAATGTCAGGAAACCGACTTATTCTCACCAAGTTTTCTAATTTTTTTGAACACTAGTTCTATTTTATACAACTATGGTAAATAACACTTCCCTTCAAACTGCATGTTAAATCTTTCGTAAAAATTTCATATTGACTCATTATTTATTGGAACAATACACTTCTTTAATGCAATGGGCAAAACTTTCATTTACGAGTACATTTCTTTTCCATTTTTCTATGTATTAGAAGCGTCAGGAAGGTTAGTTCGGCAAGATCGGCCAAGATTCGCTCTCATTACTATATGAGCTAGGAAACTATTCAACATAGCCTCGGATTATAACAGTTATCGCAATGCCGATAATTTTACAATAATAACGGTTAGCCTGTTGTTGTACGTACGTATAAAGAACATTGGGTAATTTCTTCATTGACTAGCGTTGGGAACAGTCTTATCAACTTGGCTTTTATTTCATCTTTACGCCTCGTCGACGTTGAGGTCATTAGAAAGGACCGTGGACAAGGAACGGGAAGGATTTCAGCTGTTTCGTTTTGAGGGAAGCATCCCGGCATTCGCCTGGAGTGATTTGGGGAAACCATGGAAAACCCAATTCTGGATGCCCGGACGGGCTTTCGAACCCGCCTCCTCCCGAATGCGAGGCCAGAACGTTAACCGCTCCCCTACAACGCTCGGTAGATTTCTTGTCTTCAGCGAATCAATAAGATTTTATCAGATCTAACGCTCGTTTAAAACAACTAACGGGGCAAAGACGCTAACATATTTTTAAATTCCCATGACTAACATAAGCCCATAATTAAATGTCCTTTAGATGTCTCAGAAGAAGAGTTAGATCGTTTTGGAAGATAGAAGAACATCAAGGAAGAAATTGAGGTGATTTCTAGACAAGTCAGTTATGTTCTGACTCGCCAGTTTCCCTATTTCCCCAGTCTTGGCAAAGCAGGAAAAGTTAAGCTATTTAACTAGTAATAGTTACCGTGTTCGAACCAGAGATATTTAAATCTTCATGCTCACTTATTAAAGATAACTCTACAAGGCCTGTGTAACAAAAATTAAGGAAATAACATTATCTGTTGGGACAAGATGCTTGTAGTTATGAAAACATGAATCAAGATTACCATCGTTAATACATAAGCTTTGAGAGTCAACCATGATATATATCTTCGCCAGAAATCAAATTGTTTGCGCCATAACCAGAGCAAGTAAAGCAACTGTGTCCACAAAAAATGTATCAGTCTTCTATAAACCTAAACCAGTGATCAAAATTTCCTAATAGTTTAACTTAAATAATCTCTCGATAGCGTTTAGCTTTAAATTACTTCAGCTAAGGATTTCGATAATTACTACGAAGAATCCATTTACATTCATAAAAAAATATCACTGTGATTGAATTAGTAGTTTAATTACTAACAAATTACTGTTAACACTGAATCGTGCTATGAATGGATGAAGCTGTGGAGAATCAATAATTAGTTCGTATTACATTAAAATCGAAATTATTTAAGTTTGCAATGAATCGTGGTAAAAAGACGAAATCATATTCCATCTGTCATTCTATAAGTTATGCTACGCTTTTTGGATCTGACGGCTTCTCACGCCCGGCAAAGAAAATTCTGGGAGGCTGGGAACAAGATCAGCTGTCTGAACCTTGTGTCAACACTCAACATCCAAAGTGAAGCCGCTCTTACGCCAAGTTCTCTCCTCACCTTTCACATTTCTTTTCTGAGAAAATAATAACATGTTTTTAGACCTTTCATTTACATAACGTGATCTTATGCAACATCCATTGTTTCAATAATATTTTGTTTACATTAAATACTACAGCTTATTTATTCAAGCTGCCACTGCATAATAAATCAAAATAGTCAGCCTATTATAATTGCCTCCGTATATATCTAAACACAAACGCTGCAAAGAATAATACAATATATTTCTTTTATTGTTCACTAGTGTAAGCCCATGCATCTTTTTTGCGTATCGTCACGGGTCTAGAATAGTTCCAGTTTTTACGATTAAAGATTATGACAGGGTGATCTGATCTGGCCAAATATAAGCTTGATCTGTGTTTCACCCTTAGGATGAATAAAATCTCTTGAGCTTGAAGAACTCAGAAGCATTAATAGAGGTAGGTATTAAACACGGACAGGAAATATCGCGCTATCGTGTAACTGTTTCAAAGGTCATACACTCGAACTTGCTTAAATACGAACTTGACTTGTATTTAACCCTTAAAGTTCACTCTGCAAATTTTTAAAAAATCCTGTTTTCTTCGAAGCATCACGTTGTTTATTATTGAGACTGGGCAAACACTCATAATGTAAACATTGGTCTTAGTATCTGTGACGGCCAGAGAACTTAATATACTTTCCATATTATGAAACAGTTGAGCAACTCTGCAGAAATAAGTTGCCAGAATAGTCGGTTCGGTGACACATTTGGTCTGATGTCCACTTAAAATAACCTAATAACTCACATTCAGCGAACATGAATAAAGACCAATAACGAAAATGGCCAGTAAAATGCCTAAAAAGCAAATAAACCATAATGCATAAATTTTGATCAAGCAACAACATTAGTTAAAGTTGTAATTTAACTGAAATTTATCCTAAGCCGAAATGACAATTGACATTCGTCGTTACAGCAGAGACTATGAGAAATTTTTTATTTTAAAAGTTTTTTTAAGTTGCTTTTATTAGTAACATGTTACTGAAAAGCAGATCCACGTTTTATTCATCCGCAAAATTTATTAAAAAATTTTTAACTATGAAAAGCTATGAAAAGCAAACTTAATGAATGTATTATGCCAATTAATTTGGTAGCGGTTGCTTGGTTAATAAATTGCAGACATAACCACGAATTCGCTTCCAATGGTCTCTCTGGTCGCTGTTTCGTGAGCGAAGGCTGACACGTGACACCGTTCTCCAGCCAATAGCTATCAAGGTGAGTGGGTGACTTTAAGAAATTATATAGTAGATTTCTAGAAATGGGAAAATGCCTGTACCCGTTTTTCAATTGTTTTAGAGTCTTGATGTACAATGACTTGATAAACACGCTTTTTTTTTAAAAAAAACCATAATGCAACTGCCAATTTTGAATATTGCGTGTAAAAATATTATAGCTGTATTTTTTCATTTTTGCTAGACTATTAATGAAACATATCCCTTTGCATTTTTTTATGATTTATGAACGAATGGTTCACTACGTTAATGTTACTCTGAAACAAAAACGTTACCTAAAAAGAGTAGAGCCCTTTACAATTTTTTTCTTTTTTTTTTAAGTTTACATTGTTTCGTATCGGTGAAGACTGACCCATAACGCTCGATGAAAAAGAATTTCTTTATGTCACAGCATATCCCCTAGATCGAATTATTAGCGCAAATAGGAGTTTTTAGAATTACAAGTTTCAGTAAGTATAATGATAACATTTCGTTTATCAGCAGGTTAAGATCAGAATCAAAATATTTATTCCAATTTGTCAGAGGAAATGAAAAAACCCAGGCGGATGTATTTTAGCGAATGCAGACATAGATATTCGCGTAGTATTATGAAATTAAATTAATTTCTGTGTATAACGGAAGCGAAATACAGATGCATAGTGTGATGTCACAAGACATTTTGAAAACATAATTAGGAACTTTAAGAGGTAGTATTTAATTAGAATAAGGTTAGGATTAAGTAATTTCAATTAAGTAGCGAGAGTGAGGCGGAGAGTATTTTTTAGTCTAAGATTTCAAGTGGCTACAGATAGTGTCATGGCGGCTAAGCCATGTGGGAGAAGTTCGGACACCTTGCTTCCGCCCAGAGTTTGGCGGGGATAGGATAGTAATGTAGCCACCCTACAAACACAAAAGCTACCTCTCCGATGGGGTAACATCGGTGGAACTCTGTGTTCCCATCCATTTGGCAGAGATGGTCCTCTCGCCAAATGGGAAAGTAAGGATCCAATGTTGGCAATACCCCCCTCCCGTAGAGGATCAGCATACCTGAATCCCGTTAGGTGGGTGTTATATAAGCCCTCACAATGGGACCATAGTTCCTCAGTCTTGGTCAGTTCTGTTAGATGTGTTGTGCAGTCTGTGCTCAGTTGGCGATGTGATCGAAGTGATGACTGTCTGCGCCGCCGGCCTGCCAATATGACGTAAGACAAATTTTCTCTCTCTGTCTCTCTGTGTACTGTAGGCTCACTCTCGCTACAAGTTATGGTGTAAGAAACATAGAACTTTTAAGGGAAAGTGTTTGATTTCCATGTGTTAAAAATCAGGAGAACTATAGGGACTTGCCTAATCGTGTTCCTATTTCAATTATAGACCGATGATGTATGAATGTGAATGATCAGAATACAAATTTACTTTTGTGAAATTCATAATTATTCAATTACTTTATTTCTTTGTGACTGTTTCCCCCCCCCCCCCCCGACCCCGTCACCAGGTGTTAATGATGAAATGAATGCAAGTCAATCTTCGGCTAAGAGGTCCGATACTAAATAATTAATAAATTAGCCGGAAATAATTAGGACGGGTGGGAACGTTACAATAGTAACAGTTATGTGATCATTGATAGAATTAAATATGAGGTGCATCAAATTTTATTTTCCCAGCTATACGAATAATTCAGCGTTACCAATCGCTCATTTTGTGTAGGCAAAATATATATATTTCCAAACATTCATCCGCCACTTTCTCAGATACTGTTTAGAGCTTTAATAATGTTTAAAGTATTAATTACGACCAAAATTCCGGTAATTATATTTTTGAGATTTTTTTAATGTTTTTTTTAAATATCTTTTATGTTTTTCATGTTTTTTTAGTCTGCTAGCATCTATCTGTTTCCGCTATATCAATATACCAGACAATTATCTGAAATTGGTTACATTACTGTATGAATGTTTATATAACATTTCAAGTGCATAATACCTCACACTCTCTTCACCAGCATCACATTATTTGCAAATTGTGTGAAATTTATCTTTCATAGTTTTACAGAACCACATTAATTTCCACGCTGTCAAAGTAAATGGCAGTTACGCTTCCTGGTTATCTATATTGAAGAATCCATTCTTAAAGAGATATGAATACTGAAACAGAAATTAATGATGTTACTGGGGAAAGTGGGTAAGTGAAAAAGAATAAACAGGCGTGATACCAACGATGAACTAAAAATAAATAGCTATAAGCAACCTTTGATATGTTAATGAACATAATAACTGTTTATAAAGTGTTCTTTCTCTAAATAGTTATTAACTGACTACAAAATTTATGCATACTAAAGTAATAGAATTAAAATATTTTCATCTATCACGCTTTAGTATAAACTTTAATTACAGCTTTGGTCGAACGTTCTAAACTATTAAAATAATTATATAAAGACTAGTGAAAGCCCGTGAGCATGTTTGGGTATCGGTGCGGATCTAGAATAGTGCGGTTTTTATGGTCAAAGGTCATAACAGGTTAGCCTGATATACCTAAAATACGACGTTAACCTGTGTTTTAACCTCAGGGTTCCATCTGCAAATTTTAAATACACTCTCTTAAGTTTGAAAGGACTTGGACATAATAGCAGAAGTATTAAACACTGAAGTAGACGATCTCGCTAAATACCTGAAGATAGTAGCCTACTGTAACGTAATGACCCAGCTCATCCAACGTAAAAATAAAAGAAAAAACGCAAAAAATATGATCACCCACGTTTTTATTTTTAATCCTTAACGTCAAGTCTGATGTTCAATATAAGAACCGGCTTACCTAAAGGGATACAGCAGCGTATTAGAAATTACTGAAAAATGCCAACGATGTAAAGGACTTCATTGATTTTTAAAGTAAAAATTTATTCCACGTCTTTTCAGTCGTTGTGGTGTACCATATGTTTTTCACTAAATTGTCGTAAAAGAAATACTACGAAAGAAAACTTAACGAGAGCATTTTGGCAATTCGTGTCTTCGCAGTTGCTTAGCTATTAAATTGCACTCATAACCTCAAATTTCTAGTAACATTTCAAAAACTTTGACAACTACTGAATCCGTTGCTTTCCAACAAGGTATTAAAGTTTCTGCTGCTTCGCAACTCGTTTAACTCTCCAAAAGAATTTTTAACTGAAACTTTCAAAACTAAATTCAAGATTAATTACAATAATTAATTTTGTGCATTGTTCTATGGAAATTTTGTATAAAAAAATTCTAACGATTTAGTTTTGTTAACTACGTCTGTTTTAGATAAATACGTGTACGGTGGAAGTGCATACGTAGTTGTCAATTTTTAATGAATTACTATTACCTTTATCGTAGTTGGAGTACCTTTGTAAAAAAGAGGACTAGTTTATTCTGTTACACTGGATCCTGTTCTAAAACCACCGAATACAAACTGTGATTGTCGTTTTAGGAACATTTGGCACACACCAACTTCTAACCAGACTGCGAACAAAGGAATTGATGGGCAGAGAGGGAATAGTATTAAACAACAAGTCCATCTGTCTACACACGCAACAGTGATTGCTAATGGCTTCATTAGTTAATTAATTAACAGGGATTGTTGAAATAGTGGACCTAAAATTCATTTTATAATACTTAATGTTGCTTTTAATACCTCAGTCCGCACTTATACATCGCTCACATCCGAATAGAGCAAATCTGGAGAGGACAAAGATTAACGAATTACGAATTCAGGCGTCCTGAGAACTTTCGCAAGCTAGATGTGCTTGTTACAGTTTGTGGGTAGTCATGCAGTATCGAAAATTTGTTCTAAGTTCTTTATTCAATCAAACAAATACGCCTTGAAATTAATCATTGACAGTTATGAGATGATTGGTGAAAGCTATATCGTCTGTCTTACAATATGTATGTTAGTTATAAATCGCACTTAACATTACACGTCAGAAAGAAATTAAATGGTTCACAACAACTAATAATATTAACGCCAAATAAGAACAGGAGAAATGATAAAATGTTACAAGTTCCCGACTAAATAAAGGTTGAATCTCATAGGTATTAAAGCTAAATTATGACGAAAACAAGATCCATCAGGCCCGTGATGCATGTATTAAATTGAACCACAACTAGTGTTGCCGAAACCCTAAAATAAAATCTTCAAATACGAAAATAATACTGTTAACTGAAAACACATATAGTATCAAGTCTAATCGGATTTATATCTGATAAAGATTCTACTTCCGTGGCTTCTATCTGCCGGAGCATACAACCTGTAATGGCACAGCCTCCGCAGCTTACATTTATTACTGTTTATGAGAACTATGTGATATTTAATAGGTACAGAACCAAAAAATCTGTGATAATTGGGAGGATTTAGTAAATATGTTTTTCGTGGTTTGTGTGACAGGAGACATTTCAAAATATGTAGGATAAACTCACCAATTTTCATACTTCAGAACATATAGGAGATTCCTAGATGCCAGCGTCAAATAAAAGCGTACAAAACAGAGCATGCATGACTGTCTCAGAAGCCAACGTGGCACCCAATCAAACCAGGAGAGTCGGGACGAGTTCGTCCGAGACCCACTGAAAAACAGCATGACTTTTCCAGTTCAAAATCCGTCGTTCGTTAAAATTTCGGTCCGCTCACAACGTTTGAGAGAACTTAACCTGAAATTCACATGTGGAAAAAATATTTCTGTCTTTTCTCTTCGTCAAATTTTACTCTCCTTCTCTTTCGCCACAGCAAAATTAGATTTCTTAATTAATTTCCTAAATTAGATTTCTTAATTAATTTACTATTAGTGACTTAATCCTAAAGCTTTCAGTTCATAATTATTTGCACTTTTATAGCGTTCTTTATTACGTTGAACCAGGTGTAATATCTTCACATCACAACCGGAAACTGTCGACGATGGTGATAAATACTCTTCGTAACGTTTAGTACTGTTTGACTTCAAATAATAAACAGACAAGCTATAATAAAAATTAACGGAGCTATTTCTAACCTAGCACTGGACGACAGACACACAAAAAATGGACTATTTGTTACAATTTCGAAACCATTTTCCATTCATTTCAGTGTTCAGACAGACAAAATTGTATAGGACATTGTGAGAGAAAGCTAGTGAAGCGAATAGCCTATGTACGAGCAATAGTCATAGAATTCCAGGAAAGAGTAAAACTTAAGCAAGCAAAACCTGGCGACTGCTGTCATTCTACCGCTGATGTTTACTGTTTATTTCTAAACGCTGAACTGTTTGTTGTTTATTCACGTGGCAGTGACGCTACAATTTCTCTTTTCAATGAATCTCTCATTCGAGTGACTATAGTAAAATTATAACAGCTATCGAGCTCCCAGCAGCAAATGTTTTCGTCACTTTTCATCAGTCCTGTTTCCGGTGAAGAGACCTATTAAAAAAAAAAATAATGCAATATTTTGGAGCCCAGAGTTGTTTTTACTCTTTTTACATCTGTAATATCAGAGTATGAGTGTACTACTTGCTACTTAAAATTGTTTACTAATTAATTTGACTTCACTTCGACCATACAGTAACAGTAATTGCCGTTTGTAGTTAAAGAGAAGTACAGTTATATTAATTTAACACAGTATATAGAAAGTTATATATCATTGTCCTCCATATAACAGTAGCACTGAATGCTGCTCGTGAATGCTTGTTTTAGTTTACAGAATAACAATTCACACACATTGTGTTCCGCAATTTAATGAGAGGAAATTGATACGTCTCTGAAATAAAGGATATTCTTCTACGCACAGAGAATACTGCTACATTTCGCAGGATTAATTAATATTTTGTTTACATTTTGCTTCGAAATTAAGCTACTTTTACTGAAAATGTATTATAGAAATATTATTTCAAAAGCAGCATTTATCAGGAATAAAATGGCAGCTTCAAACAAATAATACCTCAGAAATGAGTATGACAGTAAAAACAAATGTTACTGTGCAACTAAATTTACAATGCATAGTCATTATAAGAAACAATGAAAGTAGAATTTATGATGGAATATATATATATATATATGAATTCTTCGTAATATCATCGTAAAGGAATTCCAGGTGATTACAAATTGCGATCATACGATATGATGATGGAAATCATTGGTGTAAGAATTTGTGCTCACATAAAGGTTATGATTTTGCTGGAGGGTTTGGCGTAACGGCATTGTAATTAACCGACTTCAAAAAAAGGAGGAGGTTCTCAATTCGTCTGTATATTTTTTCCGTATATATGTTCAGCGATATCTTCACCAATTTTGAACCGATTTAAATGATATTTTTTTAGTGGATAGGGTATACCTCCAAAGTCGTCCCATATGAATTTCATTGAGAAACCACCCTTTCTAACCCCATCCACCCATTAATTTTTATACAAATCCACATTTTTTATTCAATCTCGATGAAACTTTGGACATATATAGCCAAAAATAAAGAGAAAAATACAGTCAACTTTAGGTTTAAAAAAACTGAACCCTTCTCCTCCTGTCCACCCCCTTGATTTTTGCTAATTTTCTTTATTCATAGGTACAATCGACACCATTTAACTGATCTCCATTAAAGTTGGCAATTAAATGTAGTTTTTCATGGAGAAGGTTTCTGACCAAAAAAATAACAATAAAAAACCACCCCTCTCACCTTTACATCCTTTAATTTTATAGAACCCTACATTTCTTATCTGATTATTATTGATCTTTGCCCATGTATGCTTTAAAACAAAGACAAAAATCCTGTCAACATTTGCTCTGCCAAAGCTCAAGCCCCTACCTCCTTCCACCCTTTTAATTATTGTCTTTAATTACGTTCTTCATAAAAAAGCTACACTCGACACCGTTTGACCGATTATCATCAATGTTGGCATCTCGTACATGTAATTTTTCATGGAGAATCTGACCAAAAAATAAATAAATAAAAAACCACCTCTCCCCCTTTACACCACTTATTTTTTATACAAACCCACATTTTTTATCCGATTTCGATGAAACTTTGGACATGTATACTAAAAATAGAGAGATAAATACTGTAAACTTTTGGTTTAAAATAACTGAAGCCCTCTCCCCCTATCCACCCCTAAATTTTTACCAATGTTCTTTATACTAAGCTACAGTCGACACCATTTAACTGGTCTCCATTAAAGTTGGCATATACATGCAATTTTTCATGGAGAAGGGTTCTGACCCAAAAAAATTAAATAAATAAAAAAACCACCCCATGTCTCCCTTTTCACCCCTTAATTTTATAGAAATCTACATTTCTTATCTTATATCTATTGAACTTTGCCCATGTATACTTTAAAACAAAGAGAAAAATCCTGTCAACATTTGGTTTGCCAAAGCTCAACCCCTTTCCCTCCTTCAAGCCCATTAACTTTTGTCAATGTTATTTATAAAAAGCTACAGTCGCGATCGTTTGACCGATTACCATGAAAGTGGGCGCTTACATGTATTTCTTCACGAAGAATGTGTCAGAGCAAAAGATCTAAAAACCACAATCACATTTTTTTTTTCCAGTTTAGACAGAAGTTAGCATTATTTTTCTCTTTGTTTTACAGTAAAAATTTGCTAACTCTTGGTTTGCAAAAACTGAACCCCTCTCCCTGTTTCCACCCCCTTGATTTTTGTCAATTTCTTTTTAGAAAGCTATAGTCGACACCATTTGACCAATCTTTATGAAAGTTGGCGCATATATATGTAATTTTTTATGGATAAGATTTCTGAACAAAAAATAAAAAAAACTACCCTAGCTCCCCTTCCCTTAATATTTGTACAAAATCCACATTTTAATCCGATTCAGTCGAACTTCGCATGCGTATACTTTAAAACAAATAAAAAAAGAAAAATACTGTCCACGTAACTTTCACAAAAACGCAAACCCTATCCCCCTTTCTACCCCTTTAATTACTGTCAATGTTCTTTATACAAAGCTACCGTTTCTTTCTGATTTTGAAGGAAGTATACACATGTATACTGCAAAACAAACAGAAAAATACTGTCTACATTTGGTTTCGAGAGCCTAAACTCCGCTCCTTCCTTTCCATCCTTTAATCTACAGTTTCTATCTGATTCTGAAGGAAATTTTCACACGTATACTTTAAAACATACAGAACAATTGTGTTTAAATTAGGTTGCAGAAGCCCAACCCCTCTTCCCTTCTACCCCCACCTCTCCTAATTTCTAATGTTCTTTATAAATACCCACAGTTTTATTAGATTTCCATGGAACACTGCACAAGTATACTTAAAAACAAAGAGAAACGTTGTGTCTACATTCTGTTTACAAAACCCTACCACCCTCTCCCTTACCCCATTTAATTTTTGCAAATGTTCTTTACACAAAGCTACAGTTTTTATCTGGTTTCGATGGAAATTTGTACATGTATTCTTTAAAACAAAGAGAAAAATACTGCCCACACTAGCTTTACAAAAACCAAACTGCTCTTCGTCTCCACACCCCTTAATTGTTTTTTATACATACCTACAATTTTATCTGATATCAATAGAAATTTACACACATATACATTAAATAAATCAGAAAAGGCAGTCTACAAGTTGGTATACAAAAGCCCAATCCCTCTTCCCCTTTACCCTCACCCCTTTTAATTTCCAATGTTCTTTACAAAAATCCACAGTTTTAAATCCCGTCAAAATCAGTTAAGCTATTTTTAAGTCATGGCATAATATTTATAAAATAAATGCGTCATAATGTCTCAACATGTACTTCAGATTTCAACTTGGATCCCAAGCTTTCACGTTGTGAAAACCAATTAAAAATCTATATTTTCTGTGTGATGCCGGAGCAAACAGATATATTCCAGAGACAGATTTCTGTATGTGGTATGTATTAATGCCCAGATGTTACATGTTTCGGTTATCGACCAGCAGCTTTAACAGATGTTATGATACGATCGAAACATAGCCTGGACCAAAATATAAACTGACATTCCTTAACACAACACCCAGTTTACCCCGTTCTGGAAGTTGTTGTGGTATATAAAGACAGAATTCTTTTTTGAAAGAGCTACCAGAAAGTTCGCTAAATGGGAACTGCTGCGGCATATTTAAAATACAAAACCAACTATAATACCACTAAAAATTTAAAAATAAAATATTTTTTTTAAAAAAAAGAACATAATAACCGCCTTAAAAAAAAAAGCATTAAAAATTTTAAAATATCTTTATACCTTGCTTAGGAAAAAGTAAATTTAATTGTACAATATTTTACATTACTGTCATTGAAATATTTACATTAATTAGTTATTTTTGGAGTCGGTGCCAGCGAAAGCAAGAAAAACAAAAAGATAAAAACAATAAGGAATAAAAATAATACATAAAAAATCATCTTACTGCTTACCTACAATTAATGCTAGAAACATGTTTCAACAAAACTGAAACGTACAGATGATACGCCGATATTATACTAACTGTAAATCGTTTACTGCATGATGCAGCATACCAACTGACACTGTAACGCCAGACATATGCCTGCATGACCAATAAGGCCGAGCCATTGATTAAAATACTGTTAATTTGTTTCCCTAAGCTGTGTCCCGCAATAACAATATCTGCCTCACGACATGCTGTAAAATATTGGGAACTTTTGTTCGTACTCCCATTTCGCCTCTGACACCAAAAGAAGTTGAGTAATTCGATTTTCACGATGTGACAGCTGGCATCGACTCCAAAAATAACTAATTAATATAAAAATTTCAATGACAGTAATGTAAAATATTGTACATTTAGATGTACTTTTTCCTAAGCAAGATATAAATTTATTTTAAAATTTTTACTGTTTTTTTTAATGCGGTTTTTATGTTATTTTAAACAATTATTATATTGAAGTTTTCGAATCCTGATAGAAAATAAATTTTATGTTTCAAAATTCTGAAAATGATTTGAACTGGAATCACCTTTAATGAACGTTAGGGGTTTCATTCAAAAGCTAAAACATGATTTTATAATTAATTCCTTCTAAACATGTGTTCAACAGTTAAATAACCATGCTTGTTTATCTCAGAACGTAACGTATCGCCCATTTTCTTCATTTTGTAAGATATTTCAACAAACTTCTACCTTTCAGGATGATTTCCTGTCTTATTCATTTCTTACTTCGACGCTCTAATTGATCTTCAAAAATCTTTCTTTAGCACTTCATTTCGAACGCTTTATATTACTCTTTTCTGAATTTCCCTGAGTCCTATATTCGTATTCTTCAATTATTCTGCATTAAAAACTGCTTTATTAAGATTTTTCCGAGTCCCCAATCGATAACTGACTTTGAAATATTCCTGCTTCTGAGTATGCCTCTTTTTACTAGAGCTATCATCCTTTACTTTCACATAATACTTAATCTTACTTCGTAAACAACAGAATTATTACGGTTCCTATTCATTTTGTTCTAATTTTTAAAAAATTTGCACTGCATTTTCGTCGTTTCTACAGTTTATAGTCAGACCTAATTTTCATTAATATATATTTTTTGTGCCATCCAGTAATTATTCGAGAAATACGCTATTTTCGTTTAGTTCTAATAAAACAACGGTACAGCTAACCCCACCATTAATTTCAGTTCTTTTCTTAAATAATTAAGTTTTTTTTTCTACTGCCTACGGGATGAATATGTCTGACAACAGACTACTTATAGTTAGGCTATCGACAGCTAGTTACGATTTACCTGTGCTTGTCACCGAGTTGTATTATAAGCGATCACCAGTAGGTTTAGAACACAGATAGGCGACAGTAGTCAGCATTTTCTCTAATTGATTTAGTCCTTCATTCTTTTCTAACTTGAGCAAATCTCTTTACCTCGATGTGCACATTACAATCCATTACCATCTTCCCGCAATTTAAATTTTTCTTCATCTGCGGTTCCTCACTCAACCTTCGCCATTTCATTCAAATTAACATATGCCTCTTGTTGTAGTTGTTCTGTTTTTATAAATAGTTTGCAAATTTCGATACTTCCCTAATCATTTAAAAGTAGTGTATATTTTGTATTTATCATTTCGCTTAATTTTTAGTATCTTCCCAATGGGTCCCATTCTAAATTCTACTTTTTCTTCTTTTTGTTGTTAGCAAAGTATAAACTTTCGTAACGTAATTTGCTATAGTTTAAAGGTTTACAAAGATTACTTTTATTGTCCTAGTTGAATTTCAGTTCTAAAAACTTTCTTCTTAGTAGAGCTCATCTGCTATTGATTTCATTCTACCTTAAGGTATAAAAAGTAATTTTATTTCCTGGTTAACAGAATTATTTTATATTTTCAACCATATCTGTTTCTTATTTCAAATTTGATCTATTATTACCATTTCCTCGGCAAGGCTGATATTCTTTTCTTGATAATTTGTTAAAACTCGGTTCCAAAACGTCCAGTGGTGCCATTCTCACCTGTATGTCCAAATTACCTACGCGGTGACCAGGTGATGAGATTCATTACCTAATAATTAAATGGGGCCGATTCCAATATTAATTTAATTTCTGACGGTGGTTGCATGTATATGTGAAGCGCGGTTGAATGTTCTACAATAAATTATTTTCCTCTTCCATGTTGAACAATAGAACTCGTAGCATACAAACTGTTGGGCCTCCCTCTGACACATTGGTTTGGTTTCTCCAATAACACTCCGGGTGTGGACTCTATTGTATTGAAACACAGCACTACTATTTTAGAATAGTGGCGTATTGAGCCTTACTCATTAACTTGGTCTTTCAAACTGAACATTTTGTTTCACACGCTTTACGGCTTCATCCATATTGAGGCTGCATCTCAGTGGCGACAGACTACAAGCGTTGCACAATCCTCTTTTTATCTAATTCTTTTTCTCCGATAATTAATTGCATTTTAACCACTTGACACAAATATAAATTACAAGCAGTACCTCCATTTAGGAATTTTAAGCATAATTTCTTATTTTAAATTTCTTGTCTGCTTTGACGTTGCTAAACGTTATTACAGATACAGTGAGGCCATGAATTTGGCTTGTTTTCTGGCTTCAATATTACTCTTAGTTTTTCTTACGCCTAACGTTTCTATAAATGGTTTAACTGTCTCTCATTGTTTAAAGATGTAATATTCTTCTAGAGTTAAATTTCTTTCGCAGTGTTTCCTCCTACAGTTGGCGCTATTGACCCCGACGTCGACGCGCCCTAAAACACCAATAATAACAACAACAACAACAACAACTCCTACAGTTGTTTACAGTTTCTGTAAATTTCTGTTGAATTTGAGATCAGTTACTTACTAGTACGACAAGTGTCTTTGCCCTGTCTTGATTCTTCAATCTCTTATCACTTAATGCATCGTCGACGTTCAGGTCATTAGAGGCGGAAAAGGACTGTGGGCAAGGAATGGGTATGATTTCGAACATGACCTTTTGAAGGTTCCATTCTTGCATTTGCGTTGAGCGATTTGGGGAAACGATGGAAATCCGAAATCTGGATAGCCGAACGTGGATTCGAACCTGCGTTCGCCCGAATGCGAAGCCAGACCGTTATCTCCTCACCCACCACGGTCGGTCTAATCTCTTCAGTTTCAATGTGTATGCATAATTTTCGGAAGGCGATCAGAGTCGATTAACGGGTCCCGTATTTTATCTCCACTACAAAATTTGGATTCCGGATAATTTTTAACGACAGTATACCCTAGTTAATAACTTCTTAAAAACATCAAACGTTCCTATTATCGTGTTATCTTTTATTATTTTAAAGAAAAAAGTCCGAGGAAAAATCATTTATATTTTTCATAAACTTATTATTTTAATTCGTTTATTTCTTTATCCTAATCCAAACATATCATAAAATACTTGCACATTTTAGTTCTTGTGCACGAAATTGCAGTATTTCATTCTCAACATTAATCGACCCTAATAATTTATCAGCCAAATCGTTGGATATTTGATAATTTATACCATAACAGCTATTTAGATTCTCCTAATCCTTTAAAATAATTATCTTTTCCATTTTTCCTTTCCTTACGGTCTGAATTTATTTTAGATAATATGCTTTCAACAGTGAATAATTTTTTTAAATATTATTGTATTTACGCCTTGTGAAGAGGGTTCCTCTGGCTGATACGCTGGCTCTACTACAGCAGCACTTCGAGCCCAGGATAGTGGAGCTGTTCCGCCACACAATACAATCATCGTACTTCTTGTATGACGGATCGAGGGGGTTGCAATGGGCAGTCCCCTGTCACCTGTTATAGCCAATTTCTTTATGGAACATTTTGAGGAGAAAGCTTTGGAAAGTGCCCCCATGAAGCCCAGTGCCTTCTTTCTTTGCGTGGATGACATATTTGTTTTTTTGGCCCCATGGTAGAGACAACCTAGATAAGTTTTTCCTTCACTTGAATGGTGTCAACAAAAACACCCAGGTCACGATGGAGGTTCAAAAGGAAGGCTGCCTGCCATTTTTGGACATTCTTAATATAAAGAAAGCTGATGGAACTTTAGGACACACGGTGTATAGAAAGCCAACGCACACGGACCTGTACCTAAACGCGCACAGTCATCATCACCCTGCACAGCGCAAGACAGTACTAACTACTCTTGTCCACAAAGCGCGGGAAATATGTGATAAAGACAGCCTTCCTAGTGAGTTAAAACATATACGTGATACCTTCAGAAAGAATGGGCACAATGAACATCAGATACAGTTGGCATTTCGGGAAATGAAGCGCAGGGTTACTAACCACGATAATGGTCCACACCATAAATTAGCCTTCTTGCCTTACTCTGGCGCCACAGCATCTAGGGTCGGAAGGGTCCCGGCAAGAAATGGAATTAAGACTATTTTCCTACCTCCACCAAAATTGAGAAACATTTTGCGCTCTCCAATAGATGACCTTGCCCTTCGTACACCCGAAGTTTACTGCATCCCGTGTGAATGTGGAAAGAAATACACTCCTGGAGATTGAAATAACAACACCGTGAATTCATTGTCCCATGAATGGGAAACTTTATATACACATTCCTGGGGTCAGATACAACACATGATCACACAGACAGAACCATAGGCACATAGACACAGGCAACAGAGCATGCACAATGTCGGCACTAGTACCGTGTATTTCCTCCTTTCGCAGCAATGCAGGCTGTAATTCTCCCATGGAGACGATCGTAGAGGTGCTGGATGTAGTCCTGTGGAACAGCATGCCAAGCCATTTCCACCTGGCACCTCAGCTGGACCAGCGTTCGTGCTGGACGTGCAGACAGCGTGAGACAACGTTTCATCCAGTCCCAAACATGCTCAATGGGGGACAGATCCGGAGATCTCGCTGGCCAGGGTAGTTGACTTACACCTTCTAGAGCACGTTGGGTGGCACGGGATACATGTGGACGTGCATTGTCCTGTTGGAACAGCATGTTACCTTGCCGGTCTAGGAATGGTAGAACGATGGGTTCGATGACGGTTTGAATGTACCGTGCACTGTTCAGTGTACCCTCGACGATCACCAGAGGTGTACGGCCAGTGTAGGAGATCGCTCCCCACACCATGATGCCGGGTGTTGGCCCTGTGTGCCTCGGTCGTATGCAGTCCTGATTGTGGTGCTCACCTGCACGGCGCCAAACACGCATACGACCATCATTGGCTCCAAGGCAGAAGCGACTCTCATCACTGAAGACGACACGTCTCCATTCGTCCCTCCATACACGCCTGTCGCGACACCACTGGAGGCGGACTGCACGATGTTGGGGCGTGATCGGAAGACGACCTAACGGTGCGCGGGACCGTAGCCCAGCTTCATGGAGACGGTTGCGAATGGTCCTCTCTGATACCCCAGGAGCAACAGTGTCCGTAATTTGCCGGGAAGTGGCGGTGCGGTCCCCTACGGCACTGCGTAGGATGCGACGGTCTTGGCGTGCGTCCGTGCGTCGCTGGTGTCCGGACCCAGGTCGACGGGCACGTGCACCTTCCGCCGACCACTGGCGACAACATCGATGTACTGTGGAGACCTCGCTCCCCACATGTTGAGCAATTCGGCGGTACGTCCACCCGGCCTCCCGCATGCCCACTATACGCCCTCGCTCAAAGTCCGTCAACTGCACATACGGTTCACGTACACGCTGTCGTGGCAAGCTACCAGTGTTAAAGACTGAGATGGAGCTCCGTATGCCACGGCAAACTGGCTGACACTGACTGCGGCGGTGCCCAACCGCTGCGCAGCTAGCGCCCTTCGACGGCCAACACTGCTGTTCCTGGTGTGTCCACTGTGCCGTGCGTTTGATCATTGCTTGTACAGCTTTCTCGTAGTGTCCGGAGCAAGTATGGTGGGTCTTACACACCAGCGTCAATGTGTTCTTATTTCAATTTCCAGGAGTGTACATCGGCCAGACGATGCGGTGTGTACAACAACGTTGCCTGGAACACGTCCGACATGTTCGCCTGGGGCAAAAAGACAAATCAGCAGTGGCGGAACATAGTTTGACAGAAGGACATGGTTTCGACTTCGAAGCGACTAAGGTGCTGACACATGCGAGAGGCTTCTGGGACAGCGTCATTAAAGAAGCATTTGAAATTCGCCTCGCGTCTGATTTGGTTAACAGAGATTGTGGGTTCTAGATAAGTGATGCATGGATTTCTGTTATTGAGGCTGCTCGTCACCAACGCTCTGCTTTTTATGTTCCGCGGGCGTCTAATGACGTCTGAGATGGTGCTGGGCAAAATAACAACGTCTGTCGTTGCCATGCCAGTTTTCAAACAACACACTCAAGGCAGATTTCAAGGCTTACAACTGCACCTGAAGATGGCGACGGAGTTATTGTTGCTGAAATATTGTGCATCAATAATAATATTACTAGGTTTGTTTCCCGAGAAAAATTGCATTCATTTATATACACATCTTACTTCTGCAACAGAAGAAAAGTCTGTTCTTTCTATACTCATTCCATAAACAGTCGGATATGTTTCAGAAAAGATACATTCTATCTTATAGTACCATTTACTACATAATCTGTAACCATTTTTTACCACTGTCGTTGCATCATACTTTTTTTTAGAATTACTGTAAGAAGTTACAAAGTTTTCTTTTAAAACAATGCAGAAAACACTTAAAATCGTTGAGTAAAATTCTCCTTGCTTGAAATTCATGGATAACATTTATCAAAATATACTAAATTTACGTATACTTTTGGAGGAACAGCCATCATCAACTGCAATAGAATGATTCCTAGCCCAGAATAAATAGTTTACATGCCTACGAAGATCTGCCGCAACGTCTTCAATTAATACTAGCACGCGGCACTACCACGGGATCATAGAAAGTATCAACTAATTTTACCTACCGCAAAGCAACAATAAGTATACTTATGCCATTAATAAAGTATAATTACCAATATTTTTTAAAACAAAGTCAGATTTAAGTTATTTTTTATGCCACTCCTAGTTTAAAACTGTTAGTTACCATTTAGTTTCTTCTAATCATCCACTCTTTGTATTTTAGTGTTATATATTGTTTTGGTGATTCAGACTTACATTTTTATCTAATGTTCAATACAACAACAAAAAAATGTTTACTTCTAACACAGTCACGTATGAGATCGAAAGTAAGTTTATTGGGCATATTCTTACGAGTTACGAAGTTGCCGCAAAAATAAAAAAATAATAAAAAAAAAAGATTAATAATGTGAAATGAATTGTTTTCTAACGAAACAGTAATTGTCAACATCCCATTCGGTTCGAGGCTGCTTAACCACAAATTCTTCTTGTACCACTACAATGCACTGACTGACTCCAGATCTAGAAACATTACTAGAGGCCAGGACGCCCGGTGAGGTGTGCTTGTGCAAATTATAATCAATAGTATGTGTGCGAAATGCCAGAGACGAATTCGCTCTTCTGTGCATTTTAAAATATGCCAATCTGTCACTATTGCTGAGCCTGTCGGCGCCCTTTGTGTCAATCGACTGGTGATGCCCACCCAGATTTCAATTTTTTCCTTCCTTGTTTTCATTTATTACACAAAGTGTTAGTAAACTTCTCAGGCGTTTACTCTTCATTTTCAATCAATCCATACACCTCCGTGGAAAATACCTTTATTTTCAAAGAACTTACACACTTCTGTGGAAAATAACTATCTACTTTAGCCGCTATTTATAAGTACGAGGGGACCGCTTGAAGAAATATGGGTATCCCAGAGGGAAACAATTCGAAGACGATTGTATCTCTAGTACTGCATAAAGGCTCCACACTTAAGAGAAAACAATGATGTTAGTTACTAACTTTTCCAGAAAAGAGTTTAAAAATTTCTAAAACAAACTTTATAAAACAATTCATTTTTTTTGTTTTTATACGCAGATGAGTAGAATTGAGCATGATATTATTCGATTATTCTAATGTTTTACTACTCAGTCTCTTTCATCATAACGAAAATAGTCCAAACGACTTTAACAAGCAAATAAAATGTGATAACCAATTGAAATTTGTAGATTCAAATCATGAACGCATACCGTGTATTGTTAATATGTGCTGAAATATGGATAAAATTTTATTCATCAACTGTCAAAAGATCAGAAAGGTTTAAATTGGTTGCACCGAACGGTGTCAGAGATAATATCAATTTGATACCATTATTTTCGTTCATGAATACAATATCTGAGCCTGGAGACCATTGATACAGAAAATGAGACTGCATCAGAATTTGTGAATAGACTCTCCATCTGCCCCGCCAACAGTAAACGCCAACAGCCCTTCAAGATTTAACGGTTCCGAGCGATATACAGGGTGATTCAAAAAAACGTGGACAAAATGACATGGTAGATCTGTCATACAATAAGAATCAAAAATCGCATAGGAACAGAGGGTCGCAAACGCCTGTAGAGGGCGCTAAAGCCACGAGAGGGCGTTGCGATACAAACACGGTCCCTTGGATTTTTTCTTGTGGGGATTTTTAAAAGACTTATGTATGAAACACCTGTTGAAATGCCGGAAGACTTGGTAGGAAGAATCGTTGCGGCAGCCGGTGTGTTCGAGATACACCTGGTATCTTTGAGAAGGTGCGCCGTTGCAGGCAACGGAGATGCCGGGTTTGTCTCGATGCATCTGGAAAAAACTGTGAGCATCTGCTGTAGGCTCAACATATGGCTTGAATTAGTCGCATGTGAGTGAGTAAGTAAGTACCAATAAAATGATCTGTAATGGTTTTGTTTCTTCTCTTTGTGTCAGTATTATTTTAGACGCCCTGTAGCGGCTCCGGATCGCAGTTGCGACCCTCTGTTCCTATGCGATTTTGATTCTTATTGTATGACTTGTCTACCACGTCATCTTTTCCACGTTATTTTGAATCACCCTGTATAAGCAACCTCATAACTAAGGCCCGGATATATACGCACTTAAAACACCTAAAATACGCACAAAAAAGTCCTAAAATGTGCACTAACAATTAAAGAATATGCACTAACAATTAAAGAATTATCAAATGATTTATTTTATGTCAACTCACCGATATACATGTTTCATTCCTTACAAAATGATGAATTGCAAAATGTTACCAAGAGTTTTTCAACGTTTTCAGGGGTCAAATATTTTCTATCGTCAGACAAAATTAGTTTATAAGCCGAAAATGATCGTTCCACGTCCACGGACGTTATTGGGCAATACTTGTACATTGGTACTGACTGTTCGGAACATTCATCGGGCAAAGATTGTGTGATTCCACTTGAATACTTGTTAATTGATTGAATCTTTTTCAGTCCTGGGTTTGAGTCCAACACCCTTCTGAGTTTACTTTTAACTTTTTCTCCAATTTCACCAGGGACGGCATTTAAAGAAGAAATTGTTTTTCGGAGCAACTGAATAGACTCGTGAAGGGGTGCACCGCTAGTTTCTAGACCCTTTAGCCTTAGAAAGTGACGAATAGTGTACGTGGATGAAATTGATATCTCGATATACAGTATCACAATCAAATGCACACTTTGCTTCACGAACACACGCAGAACGCTCATCACATCATCAATACTTGTGACTACATCTTTCACTTGACGGAAGTTCTCCTGGTAGAACAGCACTGCAGACAACAAAGTTCCCCATCTAGTGAGAACAGGTTCCAATGGAAGAGGAACCTCCTTATACAACTGTACACGAGCTGGTGTTTTTAGGAACACTTTTTTGCCACTTGAAATAACTTTGTTAGCTGAAGGAAATAGAGAACGTATCTCTTCTGGAATGCGATGTAATCCAAGCGCCAAACACGTAACATGGATAAGATTGGGGAAAAATACTCGAAGCGACTGACCAGCTTTTAACATATATGAAGCTGCGTTTGTGATTAAAACACGCACCTTGTAACAATCACTCTCCGATTCAGTAGGCCACAGAAGACCCCGTGAACGTTGCCGCTCAGGGCAGTAAAAGAAGGTCGCTGCCACACAAATTTGCCATTTACAGCAACTCCAAAAATGTCACTGTACGAGTTTGGATCAGGTAGAAAGTTCTCTGCATGTGAATGCCAGTATAAGAAAATCCTGTTTACTCCAAGAATTTGACAAACTTAATTGCGGTGCTCAAGGATGTCCAACATACAGATACATTAGGCTTTTCAGTTTCTTCAGAAGTATCGGATATTCAGTTATGAGATTAAATAAATGCTGAAATATGCACATATCCTTAGAATATGCACAAACCCTCAAAATATGCATTTGCATAAGAGCATACACTTTTTTAATCTATCGTGCAATAGTACAGACAGCATTCATGTACGGCTGAGAGATATGGCGCATGTCCGCCGACTGCCACATCAAAAAGCTCCAGGCATTGGAAAACCGAGCCCTGCGTGTTATTGTGGGAGTCCCCTCGCTATCTCCCAAACTGAATAATCAGACAGGGCCTCCACTTTCCTCCTATAACAGAAACTCTCAAGGAAGCATAAGAACGATTCTACAGCAGATGCGAAAGTTGCCCATATTAGTAATAGTAAGTGTCAACGAGTAAATGCTTTCTGAAAGGCATCCAAAAAGGATGCTCAACGGGACATTCTCTTTCTGAAACCCTCACGACCCCCCCCCCCCTCTTCCAACATCTTCCAACCCACCAGTAGCTATAAGTAGGATTAGGCCCAAGCACCATAATATTAGGCCCCTTGTGTACAGTAAGGACAGAGCAGTCAACCATGTGGAATCCTAATTAGGATACCACATGGTTAGGTCCCCAAAACTGTACATACAGCAACCCTCCAATAGGATAAGGTAAGTTAGGACTCCCCCCCCCCCAAAAAAAAAAAAATCCTTCCTTAGATTTAGTAAAAAATATGACAAGACGTAACAAACTAAAAGTTAGGTCAACAATTTAGAACAAAAGTAGAAGTTCAACCCCAAAAATTATAATCGACATTAGTGATAGGTTTTATTCTCCTAGCAGTAAAGATGGCAATGCAGCTCTATATACTGAGACATGTTACGCTCGCTCCCTCAGGCAACAGTCGAGGAGGTGGAGCCTATCTTAGTCGTAAGCAGCCTGAAAACAAAGAAGGCTGCTGGTTACGACAAGATAACCGCCGTCCAAGTAAAAAATCTGCCCCCACAAGCCATTAGATATGTTACAACAAACTTCAATGCATGTTTAAATTTAAGCTACTTTCCTAGGGCTTGGAAGATAGCAAACGTAGTGGCCATTTCCAATGCCAATAAAAGCAGGCTACCACAAGAAAATTAAAGACCGATTTTACTGCTTCCAATTATAGGGAAAGTCTTTGAGCGAATAATACAAACTCTACTTAACCAATTTAAAAAATAAAATAAAGAAAAAACCCAGTATAGTAATTGCACAAAAGTTTGGATTCAACAATGCACAAGGCTTGTGGAGCACATCTGCAAAGAGGACCGACAGGAAGTGGTACTGCTGCAATGTTCATTGATGTTGAGAAGGATTTTGACAGAATATGGCATGAGGCCTACTCCACAGATTGAAAGAATTCAATATGCTTTTTAACTTATGGTTTTACGTCTCGTCGACGCCGAGGTCATTAGAGGCGGGAAAGGACTGGGGGAAGGAACGGGAAGCAATTCGGCCATGGCCTTTTGAAGGAAGCATCCCGACAATCGCCTAGAGTGATTTGGGGAAACAATTCAAAACCCAAATCTGGATGCACAGACCGGGATTCGAATCTGCGTCCTCCTGAATGCGAGGCCATAACGTTAACCACTCACCCACCACGCTCGGTATACAATATGCAAGATTACTTAATTCATCTGCCGCATTCCTATGTAACTGACAGGAAATTTTGTATGTGTTATGACAAGAGAAACTAAACATATAAGGTTAAAAAACCCAAGGGCCCACAGGGAAGCGTACTTGGTCCACTACTCTTTAATATTTATGTAAACAAAATTCTGCAGAATACAGAAAGGAAATTATCCCTTTATGCAGATGATACCAGAGTTTATGCTAGTAACAGAAACTTAAGATATGCCATACGCAAAGTTCAGAAACACCTTGAAAAGCTGTTACACTGGTGTAATTTGAGGCGGATCAAAATCAATGAAACTAAATGCCAGGCGATAATATTTTCAACGAGAATAAAAATTCCAGATAATAAATTATATATACATTACGTAGAACTAAATTGGGTGGAGCAGGTGAAGTACTTGGGACTGCGACTAGACAAGAGGCTCACGTAGATAAACACTTAGATGATATATAAAGCAAAGTGAGCCGTCCTCTATCCCCTGTTGAGAGGCGACGGCTTATCCATGGCGACAAAAATGCTTCTTTACCGTGCGATTATCCAACCCGCTTTCCAATAGAGCACTCAGTTTTCCCACATTGACACAGACAATAAAACCAAAATCTGAGATATTCTTCCAAAGATACTCTGGATCAACATACGATATGATTTCTGTGATAGGTGACGAGACCGAGGAAATGCATACCATCAAACGTCCAAAACTTACGCTAACAAGGCAATTCAATAATTATTCATTCCCCTAACCTCATTAACACCAAGACCACCATTAGTGTAAATAGGCCCCTCTACAGTTATGTTTGGTCTTAAATCACTACGAAATATACTCTTTTAGTACTTAAGTAGGCCAATCAACTGAAAATAAACCCTGCATTAGATTAAGTAGCGTAAATTTCTAACTTATAGGCACTCTCGAATTTAAAATAATGTATTTTAACGTCCTCCATTAGGTTATGTAGGCCCCTTGTAAATATGTTACTGTATCCGCGTATATTCCCTCCAATAGTTTTAGCACTAATATTTATATCAAACTAGCTGTTACTTGCGACTTCGTACGTGTGGATTTAGAATTTGATTGCTAGAATTGGAAACACAAAGCTGAAAGTTACCTAATTTTTTTTAAAAAAAATTTTTAACTGCTTTACTTCTCTTTTTAACATCGAGGTCTTTAGAGACGGGAAAGGATGGGGAGCAAGGATGGGGACAAGGAATGGGAAGGAATTCGGCCATGGCCTTTTGAAGGAAGCATCCCGGCATTTGCCTGGAGTGGTTTGGGGAAACCATGGAAAACCCAAATCTGGATGCCCGGACGGGGATTCGAACCGCCGTCCTCCCGAATGCGAGGCGAGAACGCTAACCGTTACACCGCCCCGCTCGATAAAGTTACCTAAGATACGTCGGCACAATATGACGGGAACGCTATCGATATACCATTCTACCGTCGAACCAGTCTCATTCATATCGGAAAAAAGATTCCTATTTCGTTCCTAATGATTCAAAGTATTTCGGTATAACGGTATACATATAGAGTCGTAAAAAAAAAAAAAAAAAAAAAAAAAAAAAAAAAAAAAAAAAAGGTGAGACTTCCTTACGCATATATATTAGTATTAGTTTAGATCACACAAAAACTGCCTGAACAAGCAGTATACTTTGATTAAAGTAAACGCTTAGGGCACATTCTATTGCCAAAGATTTTCCTTACTACAAAATCCTATGCTTGGCTCAAACTACGAAAAACAATTCATAAATTTTTTTTCTCCCGGTGGAATTTGAACCCGAAGCAACACGGGAGTTTTCTTAGGAAGCAAGCACGTTACCACAGTGCTACGCGTCCATTGCTCTCAAATTTTACGCATTACAAGGACACACAGGTATTATGCGCTTGTCTTTCACAGTTCAGACAGATTTCATAATTTAATGACAATATGTTCTTATCTATACAGAATATGGTATCCCATGTCCATCCGAATGTCAAATAGCATCTCCTTGTCATATTTCATCACGATTGGAGTAGCCTTTTAGCCCAAGAAACTTAACAAACAGACAGACAGACAGAGTTACTTTCGCATTTATAATATTAGTATAGATGTACATAATGAAATTAAGATTCTTAAAATTAGATTTATATGAAATCACAGTATGTAGATGCCCTGGCTTCGATAGGCTGACGGGATTGCCCAACTAAACTGATGAATGTTCAAAACATAATAAAACAAAATGCTATGCCAAAACAGCGAAAATCAGACAACAGTAGAAGAACCTCTTGGAACTGTTAAGAACATTGTAGCAATGCTAGCCAGATGACGCTGTGCTGTGCTGTGAGGCAGCAGCCACTTGACAATGGCAGCAGAACATTATGACCGCCGAAACGTCTTGCTGTACGAACGCACTCACACGGATAGTTTTCCGAGAATATTTCATCTATCGTATTCCCTTGTTGGCCGGAACATACTGAAGGAGTGTTGGGAGTAGGGTTGCCATGTGGCCGGGAAATCCGGGAATATCCCGGAATTATGATTCCAGTCCCGTGTTCAGTAATAATGCGTTACTCTCCCGAAAATCCGTATACTACTTTTTTTTTTCTCACCACGGTGGCCAAGAGGTCAAGCCAAGCATTCCATGCTCACAGCTGGAGAATGAAATTTACAAAAAAAAGTTTGAGCTTTTTGTCCTTTAAATCAGAGGAATTGAAATAAACATGGAAAATACTCTGTGAATTTCCTGGAATACTGAAAATTCTAGATGCTGTTAACATTGATTCCCTTTACACAGAGTTTACATGTCTGAAAGCTGTTTTAGAGGTCCTTCCAAGAGACTTGCCAAGCGACAAAATCTGGGCCAATTTCTTTATAACAAACGTTTCTAATGATTTTGTAAATTTAAAGAAAATAGTTGGTTTTGTTTTGTCAATTCCAACAAGCAACACCCGTTGAACAATTTATGGACTAAAGAGCGAAACAAAATGTCCATGGATTTGATCAAGGTTCAGCTGCAAATTCAATCAATTTTCAAGAGTCTTACTCAGAAAATTTATGTTTTGCAAAGCAGTGACGCAGAGAAAACTTGTGAAAATGGCAAAAGTTAGTGATAAGTATTTAAAAAAACGTAGTTGATTAAGATTCATTTTTATTGATGTTGGTTTCGCTAAAGATAAATGTTCAGTTCTTATTTTTTTTTTTTTTTGGCAATACCTGATGTTGATATTCTAGCAAAGTTTAATTAATAAGTCTATCAGAAGTATTCAATTTAATATTTTTGAGGTTTTTATTGATAATACCCGATGTTGGTTTTCTACAAAAGTATTAAAAAAAACCTAAAAGAGGTGCACGATTTTTGTTTTAAGTTTAGTATTTTTCTTTTTAATTCATAATTCCTGAAGTTGATTTTCAATCAAAGTTTAATTAATAAACTTAACAGAGGTTAATATGTATATATATATATATATATATATATATATATATATATATATATATATATATATATATATGTGTGTGTGTGTGTGTTAGATAGCATACTATTTACCTAAAATACAATTTTTATTAATTTACATTTTTGTTCACTCTTTAACCATACCACTTAAATACTTTTTAATCCCAGAAATGTCACTGAAATTATAAACTTGTATGTGGAAACTCTAGTTGGGAGGCCAGGTGACAGTTTTCATTCACCCTGTAGTGGGCCTCTTGTCGTGACTACCTAACCTGACAAAGTAATCCTATCAGTCATAGCAGAACTACAGTTTAACGTGAAATCTAAACCATGGAAGCGTTCTGGCGTACTTCACATTACACAGCAAGCTGTACCAAGGGTGAGTGTTCAGCCCCAGACTGGGATTCGAACCGGATATCTTGTAATCTGCCTTAACCACTCAGCCACCAGACTGCTTGATTATTTTTAGGGGAGTTAGGTATAGAACGTTTAAAAGGAGTTATTGCCACGACCATAAACTGTCTCTTGATCTAAGGAACACGGGAGTGTGAGAATACTCTTTTATAGTTAAAGGAGACAAGAAAAAAATTAGAGGTGAATATCCTGAACAACTGAAATCGTTTAAAGTAAAAATTGGTGAGATGGAAGAGCAGGTATGTAGGGGAATTGCCACCGGAGCTTGTGATCTGGAATAATCAGCAAGTAAAAATAATAACTTTTTTTTGTTATGCATTGGTACTGAAATTTCCACATTAACAGAATTTTGTGCTACTGATAGAATGAAAATTTAGGTTGGCACTTGTTAAAAGTAACGTCATATGTTGGTTGGTGAATGCTGGATGTTTGTTAATATTCAGTTATATTGTATTGTATTGTATTGTATACGAGATAAATGATTAGATATTTCTGTGAAAATAATGAATGTGAGCTATGTATTCCTTTACGTCATTAGAGCAGTCGCAATGGTAAAGCCATCGTGCAAACACAACGCCACCTGAAGTGGAGTTCAAACAATGAGCAATGGGCACTAACGTACGGCAGGCTGGCTGAATTTGGGGGGAGTGGAGGGAGTTATATAAACGCATCAGCAAATACATTGAGTCTGTATAATTACTCTGCCTTCTATTATTCCGGCTGCAAATTAAAATTCGTAAAGTAGATTTGTTTAATTAGCCTCTGAAACGTGGGAAACTGGTACAAATAAATTTTCATTAAACTACATATCACGATTTTTACAGGTAACGACTTTGAAATTAGTTTTCTAACAATGCCACAGCTCCTCAGATGTTTTAATTAAGTGGTTCAAAAATGTTTTAATGTATTTGAAATTTAAAAGTTAGTGTTTTTAATGAGTAGGGAATTTATTTTCGTCTGTTTGTATGAGTTTTTATATACTATCTTCTATTTCAACAATTTAAGGATTCCAAGCCACACTCTGCATACTAAACCTTCACGTAGTGAACTTACCATTTAGTTTTTATTTATTTATTTAATATTTATATTTTAATTCGCCAGATGAGCAGGCACCAAATCGTAACGCTTCAGTTTTCAGGCATTTGCCAACATCATTTATATTTCTTCATATTCGGGACAGTGTAAATTACACACAAAGTAATAGATAATAATATAATACTCACGCATCAGAGGCTGAATTAGTAGAATCTGACAGTTTGTCGCACTTTGTACCTAATTGTCTCATCCAAACATGTCGGCAAGTGTTCTTTTATGACCGATACTCTTAATGAGGACAAAGGACATGAAGAAAATCATTTTTTTTTGGTGCCATATCGAGCGAACTAATTCGTGAAGCAGCTCCAAGATATTCCTCTCGAGTGTTCTTACGTAGCTTAGTAGGGAGGATGCCTATTTTTTCGTTTTACGCTCAACGAAAAATTGCAAAAATAATCTATTAAACAATACCAAAAATTTAGCTGCGTAGACTTCCGGATAGAAGCTTACAGTAGAAACCGTAACATTTACAAAACCTAAAGGAAATCTTGCAGATTGTATAGCTGTTCCATCCAAGAAAATGAGAGAATTGTTTCATTGTTATCAGCATGAAATTAGGCACCTAAATCATTACACAAATTAACATTCCTTTTTTATCAATAAGCAAATACATAGAGGGGAGAAATAACGTGAACTTTTATCTCTTTTTCGCGTGTTTACTGGAAACAACAAATTTGACTGCACTAAATTGATTTTGGTGCTCTTGATTCCTCACTGTAGTGCATTAAGGAATATAATAAATCAAGTACATTACAGATTCCAAATTTTTTATGAATAAAAATAAAATAATTGTTTAAAAAAACATAAAAATCGCCTTCAAAAAAAAAAAGAACTAAAAATTTTAAAATAACTTTATACCTTGCTTAGGAAAAATTAAATCTAAATTGATAATATTTTACATTACTGTCATTGAAATTTTTACATTGATTATTTATTTTTGGAGTCGGTGCCAGCTGTCACATCGCGAAGATCGAATTACTGGTGTTAGAGGTGAAACGGGGAGTAAGAACAAAAATTCCCAATATTTTACAGCATGTCGTGAGGCAGATAGTGTTATTGTGGGAGACAGCTTAGGGAAACAAATTAACAGTATTTTAATCTGTGGCTTGGCCTTATTGGTCATCCAGGCATATCTCTGGCGCTACAGTGTCAGTTGGTAGGTTGCATCATGCAGTAAACGATTTACAGTTGGTATAATATCGGCGTATCATCTGTATGTTTCAGTTTTGTTGAAACATGTTTCTAGCATTAATTGTAGGTAAGCAGTAACATGATTTTTTATTTATTATTGTTATTCCTTATTTCTATTATCTTTTTTTTCTTGCTTTCGTGGCACCGAATCCAAAAATAACTAATTAATGTAAAAATTTCAATGATAGTAATGTAAAATATTATCCATTTAGATTTACTTTTTCGTAAGCAAGGTATAAAGTTATTTTAAAATTTTTAGTTCTTTTTTTTTTTTTTTTTTACGGTTTTTTTTTTTTTAAACAATTATTTTGTTTTTAAAGTTTTAGTGGTATTATAGTTGGTTTTGTATTTTAAATATGCCGCAGCAGTTCCCATTTAGCGAACTTCCTGTAGCTCAGAGATTAAAGCGTTAGCTTCAAAGGAGAAATCTGTCTTTATATGTCTTCCAGAACGGTGTGAATTGGGTGTTGTGTTAAGGAATGTAGTTTACATTTTGGTCCAGGATACGTTTCAATCTTATCATAACATCTGTTAAAGCTGTTGAGCTTTGCCAGACAAAATGGCCACAGGATTTTTCTCTTTGTTTTAAAGTATATATGGGCAAAATTCAATAAAAGTCAGAAAATAAATGTAGGTTCCTATAAAATTAAGGGGTGTAAAGGGGAGAGAGGTAGTTTTTTATTTTATTTTTTTGGTCAGAAACCTTCTCCATGAAAAACTACATGTAATTGCCAACTTTAATGGAGATCAGTTAAATGGTGTCGACTGTTGCTTTGAATAAAGAAAATTGGCAGAAATCAAGGGAGTGGATAGGAGGAGAGGAGTTCAGTTTTTTTAAACCAAAAGTTGACAGTACTTTTCTGTTTTTTTTTGGCTAAATATGTCCAAAGTTTCAACGAGATCGAATAAAAAATGTGGATTTGTATAAAAATTAAGGGGTTGAAGGGGGTAGAAGGGGTAGTTGCTCAATGAAATTAATATGGGACCGCTTTGGAGGTATACCCTATCCACTAAAAAAATATCATTTTAATCGGTTCAAAATTGGCGAAGATATCGCTAAACATACATACAAAAAAAACAAAAAACAGACGAATTGAGAACCTCCTCCTTTTTTTTGAAGTCAGTTAAAAACAGGATGCAGTTTATAAAGGTATATACTGTTACCGGTGGTGATTCCGGATTTCACTCCGAAGTATAAAAGAGTTTCAAGCGTTACTACAAGTTTAGACGGCTGTAATAATGTGTGTTCGGTGGATGAGAATTGACGGAGAACAAACGCAGTTTGAGCTGTGCACGGGGATAGCTGTTTGCTCGCTAACAACGTCTTGTATTGCCTCTTGTGTTGGCCCATCCACGATAACACACAATCGCTCATAGGCCAAGTTGTGTTGAATCTACCTCAATCAAGCTTGGTGCCAAACGTAGTTTTTCGCTTATAATAAATACATTTTGCTCCGGTCCTTGAACACTCATATTATTTATTTCTACGACTAATATCGCCACTTTTTATCTTTCTTCCAGGCTTTCATATTATGATCGCCAACAATTTCCCGTCAGCAAGTTTATTTTTATAGCTATAAGTTTCCTTAGATTTTCTCCCTCATATCCAATATTGCAGTTACATTTAACATTAGAATTATTTATAAGACTAACGCCCTGCGGCTGAACTGAACTGATTGGATGTATCATTCTGTTTCCTTTAGTCCTTTGATCACAAGGAGAAGCAAATACAACATCATGGCCCTTTAATCTGAAAATAATGACCCGAATAACAACAACTAATCTGCGAATCATCGATTCAAGATCCATTTTCCAGCCATTTTACTCCTAGGAATCCCTCTGGAGTATAATTTAATAAAATTTTAAATACAATTTCAGTTTTAGGTCAACAAAACTGGGAAAACATTGAAGTCTGAATTTATTACGTTTACGAGTTAGTGGACTCTAACAGACAAAAGAACATCAGGGTAACAGCAACAGGTTTACATTTGTCCTCGGACAACGAACTCAAAAACTGCTCAAAGTAAACATTTCACTACTGCAACTATGTGACTGATTTGACATTATTGATTAAAATCTTCGCATTGCAAGCGACACGAAATTCCAACAAGCTGCCTCCAACGAAAAAGTTACTATTAATAGGAGTGTTATTACTTATTAGCTTCTCTTTCTAATGATTCAAGCAATGAAAATGGGTTATGCCTAACGTGTGGATTAATCGTTGGAAACATGATCAGTACGCCGCTTTAACCTAATCACCGATATTGAACATAAAAGCAATCAGGCTCAAATCAAACAATACGCTGGGTACTCAACCTATACCTGTGTGACGTTTGCTCTTACTCATGTTTGTCCACTATGCGATGAAATTTCAATAAGTCTGAAGCACCTGGTTGAGATTTTGTACATTCGTGCTGCTAAAATGTTGTATTATAAAGGAAATCACAATGCTGGTCATGTAGTCATACATTACTACAAAACAGTGGAGGTAATAACAAGAATCTCTTTAAGAATTTCTTTTCGTGTTTTTCACTTAACACCGTAAAATATGTGGTTGTTTTGAAAAAAAATTGTTATCAGAGAACAGAAATTTCCTATCAATTGAGTATACATGGTTTACAAAACAGTGTATCGTAGAAGTGTGCGAAAAATGTTACGTCTAACCTTCGCAGTGCTTTTTGAAACTGTAGCGTTAGAGGTGTTAACGGAGAGTGATGCAAATATTTTTATGCCTTTACGTTGAGGTTATTAGAGTCGGGAAAGGTCAAGAAGCAAGGAACGGGAAGAAATTCAGCCATGGTTATTTGAAGGAACAATCCTGGCATTCGCCTCTAGCTATTTCGAGAAATAATGGAAAACCTAAATCTGCATGACCTGGACGGGGATTCGAAACCATGTCCTCCAGACTTCTTGGCCAGATCGTTACCGCTCGCTCAGCAAATTTTCGTCGCAACGTTAGCTGTTAAAGTTTATCCATGGACCGCTATCCTTCATCAAAAATGAAAGACTCAATACTGAATAGCGGGAGAGTTTGAACTTGGCCCAATTATCGACCTGCGCGGAGGCGGATTTTTGAATCGCTGTATAGCTACTCGTTTCGCAGCGATGCCTCTTTTACACCAGCAATGAGAAATTGCTGGATTGAATATTCGACGTAGTGTAGCCACACCGTTATAGCAAGACTCACTGGTCTGCTTCGTTGCAGATTTAAGCTCTGCCACATGTATAACATTTCCGCTTTCACAATTGGCGTAGTGCTCATAAGATATCGAGTGTTTTTTTTTTTCTTCTTCTTATTCTTCCAGCATTGATACTACAGACTACAGTGAAAAGTAAAGCAGGTATCTAGCTATATCTTGTCATCCTGCCTCGGTGATCACGCTTCTGCGCTATATCCGTATTACCCATTTCTAATTGTAACTCCTCTCGTATTTATTATTGAACCTGTAAAGTGTGACAGTTACAACTTAACTACAAATAACGAGTGAACTACTGGAACAGATTCACGCTTTGTTTATAACTGTTCAAACACACATATAGAACTATTCGTCACCAAAGTTATAAATCCAATAACACGATTATTATAAAGACTTCCAATTAGAATAGGGAGCTAAATAAATGAGTTGTCTGTAATTAGAGAAAAAGAAGAAGATATACAGTGTGATTCAGGAGGAATGATAACTATTGAAGAAGGTGCTAGTATGAACAATCTTCAATAAAAAGGTTTATGTAAATATGTGTCCGATTTTCATTCTTTTTAAGATACATGCATGGGAATTTTTAACTACTTTGTAGCGACTGCTATGTGACCGAGGGTTGTAGACCAATTACTGCTCTAGTAGCCACAGTCACAGACGCTACCAGGATTAACGAGTGGTAGGCCGGAGGTAAAAGTTAGACTTACTTGTTGTGATTGTCGACGTACTGCAGCTCCGCGTCCCAGTCTTCCAGATACAGGCTGCTATAAGTTAGGGTCTCAGCTCTGAATGTTCTAACTGTTAGATCAGCGGGTCGTTTAGCTACAAGATTTAGATGAACAACCAGTCGTTTATTGCCTCTATGCTGTGCCAAGTTACAGCTTCGGTTGCTTCAAGCAGAGTCCACGGCAGTAGTTACCAAATAAAGTTAACTTACAGACAACTGCGATGGCTGGCTGGCTTCGGGGACGGCGGGGTGAGGCGCTGACCGACGCAGAGACGGCGCGTTGTGGTGTTGAACTTGTTGCCCCCCGAGGCTCCAAAACCCGTGGTTTATATAGTGGATCGTCGCATGTCGTCACTCGCGATTTTTCCAGGACGTTCGCGGCGGGCAATGTCCGACCGTCCCAGTATGTCACAGAGTTGCTGACGCCGTGGCAATGACCAGCTGGCTCGGCTGATCGACAGCGGCCGCTCGCCTCGGGCGCGCCTTAATTCTTTACTTCAATTTACCATAAAAACGTACTATTCCCAAAATGCCCTCTACAACTTATGTCCGTTCCTTACCTAAGTAAACAGTTTTTTTTTACAAAATTTATTTTTTGTGAAGATATTGGCATCAAAATAAGTTGTAATTTTGATCCCCAAAAATTAAAATCTGTATAAAGTGAAACGAGGCCGCTTAGTTCAGGTGGTAGAGCATCTGACTACAGCCCGTACGATAGGATTTTTCTTCGAAGCTGAACTTCCGGAACGGCTCCCCAGGCCCACTCAGCCTGCTATCCAATGAGTACCGTGGAGGAAACTCCACGAAAAGGTACGGATAGGGGCTGGACCGTGTCGCAGAACACGGCACGTCCACTCTAGTGCCTAAGGTCAAGAAATAGGAATGCGGAGCTCCACCTTCGTTAATCGTACGGTAATACGGCATGAAGGCTGTGAAAACCTACTGCCTTTATAACGCGAAATAAGAACTTCAATCATAAATTGTGGAACATATCATCAGCTTATTGAACGTGATACTTTAAAAAAAGTTTAATTCTCGGAAAGAAGTAAAATATATAAATCAAGGAAAATGTCCAACGCAATTACTTGTTTTAAAAATATGTACTGAAACATCGCAAAAGGAAAGAAATGTTCTATTATGCGAAGTTAGATATCTACGAAAAGATTTAAACGTCACTGTAATGGATCTGCTGATTTCAGGTTGCCAATCAGTAAAAACGATAAGGAATATTTATTTGGATTCATTGAGTTATATTGAGTCTATGAGTTGCTAATCAAGGTGAGCTAAGTCGGCCCACAATCGACAGGTAGTCGGATTTTAATGTCAGACGCTCTTCAAGACTATGGGCGTTAAAGCGCTGTAGGTTTCTATCTTTCTTAGCATAGGAACTTTGTAAGTTGCAAGTTTCATTTCAGTCGACGAGATTTAAAGTCCACAATCTGTAGCCACTGTAGCACAGCTAAAAGCTAATTAAAGGACACCAAGCTAACCGCATACAGGCAACAGCCAAGCATGAAGCTATATGCCCACCACCATTATTCTTAGCAGACGACACTCACTAGGCACTTGTACTGTCAGTCGCTTCCAACTTTGACTCGAAGAAACATCTGAAACATCAGATCTTCCGATGCTTGTAGGCTAAAGAATTATGATAATTCCTTCAAGTCACTCTTTTCATAGGATAGCTTTTGTAATAAGTAGATCATCGTAAGGACTATATGTTTTTAGTACGAATAATAGGTTAAATGTGACCGTTCCATGATTTCCATTCTATTGCGTATTATTCAATATTTGGATGTGTCGTCAAGTGTTGTAATAAACTAGAGTTTATTAGATAGTTGTGTTTTCTATGACGAATACTTTGTCGTTTAATTTAGGATTAAATATAAAACCTAATAGTGTGACGAATTGTCCATTAAGTAACGATTTGCTTGCGCCGCACTAGCTTGACTTAGCTCAATACGCTTGTCTCAGAGTAGCACGTGTTAGGTATATTACCTCGCTTCAAAAAGTTTAGCTCAACATAAGAAGCAAATTTCCCGTTTCTTTCTCAACATATGTCGGCTAGACCAATAACTTGCAACAGTCTGTTGAGTAAACCCACCCTACGCTAGGGGTACGATACCAGTGTACTGAACGTTCTAAAGAATAGTTGAGTTTGTACGAAGAGGTGACTTCTGTTTTATTTATGCTATTATATTTCCGAAAATCTACAACATCTGAGATGGAAATGGTGTGCAGTCCCAACGTCTCGCTGCAACAGGCTCTTAGTTGTAAGATATCGCTGATTACATACGTGCTTGTAGAAAGGAAAGTTGCATACTAAGTACCCGTACATTTTCCACTCCTTATTAAGAAATATTACTGGGCAAAAAAAGTAAGCTAAGAATTATTATCTTAATATCAACACAACACACGTGAAGAATGATTAACCAAAAATCCTTTTAGTTTTAGAAATTGCGTATAGGGGCTTAAAAATGTAGGATATCTAATAACTGAAACTTACATGGTAAAATGCAAAAATGAAAAAAATGAATAAACATCAATAATTACGTAAGGATTTTGTGGCGGTAGGATGTTGTCTTTGTGAAAAAGCGATATAGAAAGTAACGTACTAGATACTATGTGGCACACTGAGCAATACAGTCGAGTTGCCGTAGTAAAGGATCATCGGATGCTTGGAATACTTTAATAATATCTGTGTGATATGCGATGCTGCTCTCTAGCGCTAGTGTAATCACTCCTTATCAATGCCAATGAAGGCTTGATTCTGAACCATCGCATACCCGTGACCCTGATTGTCATAATTTTGCCATTTACTGGTTGAATTTCGAAAAATTCCTTTCTTAATTAATTATGTTACCAAAGTGGAGAACTTATTTAAAATGATACGTGATTTAACAATGTTGGCTATTTTTGAAGGAAGAAAGATGACTCGTTATATAAAAACACCTTTTAGAAGTAGAAAATATGATCTGTGATAATGGGCGGAAACAGTAGGATGGTTTCCTATTATCGCCTCACATATTGACGTCTCAGAAACTGAAGCACAAGTAGCTGGCTGTGTTTGCATGTTAATTGTAACATTCCGTTCGCCCCTTATGCCTTTAATGACCTTTAAGACCGCTCACTAGGTACATCACTCCTCTAATGCCTTCCCTCGGGGAGGGAGGGATCTGCACTCTCCAAGTTCATCTGGCGTGGCTCAACTTTGTCTTGCAGCCGAGCAAGCGTCGGGCGGATTACCTCAAGTGCCAAGGTAACACACCGTGAAGCGATCCGCAGCTAAGACGAGATGTCGCTAACTAAACGATTCTCAGCTACTTTCAGTCAGCATAATATATAGGGTGTTACAAAAAGGTACGGCCAAACTTTCAGGAAACATTCCTGACACACAAACAAAGAAAATATGTTATGTGGACATGTGTCCGGAAACGCTTACTTTCCATGTTAGAGCTCATATTGTGGACGGCTATGATACAATACGCCATTCTCCAGGGCTGCATCGGCGCATCAGGGATTCCATGCGACGGAGGGTGGATGCATGTATCCTAGCTAACGGAGGACACTTTGAACATTTCCTGTAACAAAGTGTTTGAAGTCACGCCGGTACGTTCTGTTGCTGTGTGTTTCCATTCCATGTTTAATGTGATTTGAAGAGAAGTAATAAAATGAGCTCTAACATGGAAAGTAAGCGTTTCCGGACACATGTCCACATAACATATTTTCTTTGTTTGTGTGTGAGGAATGTTTCCTGAAAGTTTGGCCGTACCTTTTTATAACACCCTGTATAGTCAGATACAAGCTGGACCGAAATTAGGCGCTAGTGTATCTATACAGTTTTACGCAGCGCTTTAGGGAAGCCAATTTGTTTATTCTCGACATTTGGAAGGCTTTAACAGATCCTGTAGCTGCATCTGTGCAATAAAATGTATCTTACAGTCTGTTGAGTCCATTTGCCAGCAACTCTGGGATAAATAATCAGAGTGACAAGGGCATTACAAAAGATAAAATGTGTGCCACTCCCGGTTATCGGGCATAGCCAGTTATTAAGGAGCATTCTGGCTCTCCATAGTAACATCCTAGCTACCCCTTATCCAGTGTGAAAGTGTTACGAAGTATTATTGTATATTTGTATGGCTGTGGAGGTGTGTGTGTGTGTTCAGTGAAGATTGCCGTTTGTCTTGTGGGTGGGAGATGAAAGAAGGTAGAGAATGAAGCCGGGTGCTGTTCTGGCCTACTCTTCAGAAAGACACTGCCGGGTCCGCCGTGTTTTACGTCCCAACCATCAACTGCACCGTATACCCTCAGTGCATAGGCTACGCACTGCGAATAGGTTTGGCGTTTAATCCAAGACTCTTCTATCCAGTTTGCCAAGTATGGATATTGCAAATTTATTCCACCAGTGGATCTGGAACCAGCTAACTCATGTGAGGCGCAGAACACAACAACAATAGGTAATGGAATGGGCGAAAGGAAAATTTACGTGTGTCATATTGTACCTTTGCTTTTGCGGGTGAGCATTTCCCGTGGACGAAAATGGATTTGACTCATTGCTTATGACGTTCCTTCAACGTCGAGGTCATTTGACGTGGGAAAGTACTTGGGGGAAAGACGTGGAAGGAATCCGGGAATGCCATTTTTAAGAGAGCATCTCGGCATTCGTCTGGAATTATTTGGGGAAACCATGAAAAACCCAAATCAGGATGCTCAGATGACGATTCGAACCCCCGACCTCCCGGATGCTAGGCCAGAGCGTTACCACACACCCACCACGCTCGGTACAAAAATGATGCTAGTATCAGTGAAACGTATGCTAATAGTTATTTTAAATAATGTTTACGGTATAACTGTAATCTATTATACATACTTGTTTGAAAGTGCTTTTGCATGTATTCTGGTAAGGGGTACCGGCGGAAATACTGGAATTTTACACAATGATTTTCAGTTTCTGCGAATATGAAGGTTACACCGGTGAGCTATGCAAGAAGTCATTTTACCTTTCTCAGTTTTTACTTGGTATATCACACATAAATTACCACTCCAAACGTCAGTCGTTACAAATACAATAATTTACTCGTACTTTACCACTTATCGATTTCTCTGGATCGTCCTAGCAAACGGAGTACATTTTCCGCCCTCCGTTATGCATTAGACGACGTCTAATTTGGACTCACAAATCATATATTACATCAATATTACTTCCTTTTACTTGAAAAGGAAAAATTATACTGCACCATTCTTTCTCGCGTCTACGTAGATATTCAGTAAATTTATTTTACCGATATTGATCACTTGAATACACAATTATTCTGCAGCCTCCTATACATAGTAGTGCACTTAACTTATCTTTTTATACAACAATATCTCTTCTCTTGGCCACAGCCCTAAAAATCTTTAAACAATTCATCATTCTGAAAACTTGGAAGTCAATCTACTCAACGTAATATCTTTTACAGCTCATCTGTTGCCACTTCCATTACATCTTTCTTTCTTATTCATCTTTTCTGTTGACATATAAAAATTCTCATTCACATCGGGTATCCCGCTACCAGTTTTGTTCCTTGCTGTCAAGGATGCTCCAAAACAGTAGTACTATTATTGGCAATTACGATAGTTCATACATACATACATTTGTAAGGTGACGTAATGTATGTCCTTTGTAAGTCCTTTCATCTATGCTTCTCCGCTGTCAGAGACCGCTTATGAACCTGCACCTACAACGGAACCAGTCATGATTTAACACCAAGCTGTGGGTTCCATATAATGGATGGTTGAGACAGGATATATGCAGAATTCAGGCAACTAGAATCTTATACAGATGGACAAAAACAGAGGGTTAATTAACAATGTAACTAAGTAAACATTATTTCCGAACCCCGGACAGAGATGTGAAAAACATGAATCAACATGCACCACATTTGCAAATAACTATGGCAGTGTGAAGATTCCACAGTTTTGTTCGTGGTGTTAGGGCGTCACGTTAAAATAGCTTGATTAGTCTCCGTAATCTGCTATGTTGAATTTAGGATGGCGCTTAGTGTTTGCAGGTTCCGCTCGGCAGCTTTTAGTGAACTATTGCTGTGGCGAGAATTCATCAGAATTATATAATACTAGCTGTTACCCGCAACTTCGTACGCGTGGATTTAGAATTTGATTGGTAGAACTGGATACACAAAGCTGAAAGTTACCTAAGATATGTCGATATAATATGACGGGAACGCTATGGATATACCATTCCACCGTCGAAACTGTCTCATTTATTCACATCGGAAAAAAATATCCTATTTCGTTCCTAATGATGCAAAGTGTTTCGGTATATCTCTATATACATATAGTCGTAAAAAAAAATATATATATGGAGACTTACTTTCGCATAAATAATATTATTAGTTTAGATCACATAAAATCTGCCTGTGGAACCAGTATACCCTGAATAAAGTAGACGCATAGGGCGCTATTCTACCGCCAAAGAGTTCCCAGAACATGGTATCCTTACTACAAAATTCTAGGCTTGGCTCAAACTATGAAAAACAGTTCATAAAAGTTTTTGCTCCCAGTGAGGTTTGACTCTGAAGCCACACGGGAGTTTTCTTTAAAAAGAAAAAGCAAGCACGTTACCACTGCGCTACGCTGCCACTGTTCTCCAACGTTACGCATTACAGACATATAGATATTATCAGTTTGTCTTTCATAGTTCAGATAATTTTCATAATTTAATGACAATATGTTCTTATCTAAGCAGAATATGGTATCCTATGTCCATCCTAATGTCAAATAGCATCTCCTTGTCAAATTTCATCACGCTTGGAGTAGCCGTTTAGCCCAAGAAACGTAACAAACAGACAGACAGAGTTACTTTCGCATTTATAATATTACTATAGATTGGATATACCTGTGTGGGCATTTGAATGGTGAAATAAGGAGGGATTTCTAGGAGGCAGCCGTTCAATTTCAAGGCGTAAAATTCAGTTGTCTATTTTAAATTGAGAGATCTCTAAGAAGACTTAATATGTTTAAAAACGAAACTGTATGGTTTTCTTAAATGTTAATGAATTGCATCACATAAAATAATATCAGCACAATGAAATTATCCCGATTAAAATTACTGACATTCATTTTTTTCTGGAACTATAGTCGTTAATTTTGGGAAACAATAGTTGTTTGTACTAGCAATAACGTAAAAGAGACTGCATACGAGTTACCTTCGGGTACAAGAAACTAACTACAATTATTATTTTTTTTATCAATCTTTCAGCAGTCCCCCATTTACAACAATGAAGACATTTCAAAAGCACCCAGTGAGCTACGTGATTTATTCAGAACGGCGTGTTATGTAAAGTCCAGACAAGAACGAAGGTAGGGCCTCTTTGAGAGACGGGTTCTCTCGCGTTCCCTAATGCTGAAAGACTGTCATTAAAACAGTGAATGCTAAATGTGAGATAATCGTAATTGGGTTTTATGGAAAGATAATACGTAAGCGACCTGCTTCTGTAGAGTGATTGGTGGAAGGACGAGTGACGGGTTTGCTTTTTTGCACTGTCGCTATGGTGAAGAGACCCAAGACAATCAGAAACGTTGCGTAATCGTATTGAGATGGGTGAGGGTTTAAATTATGGGCTGCCCATTCAAATATCTGATGCAGATCGTTTTCCAATAAAATACAGGAGGCGAACGGAAATACGGCTTGAAAAACCCAGCTTCTTTTCTCCACTGACAGTTGCGTTTACTGTGGCAAGACTAGGACACTGCAACCTCGGCTACAATCGAAAGAGAGTGGCCAATGTACTTAAATTTCTTACATTTTTTTCAAGAAATCGGCATTTAAAGATGTTGTTAACTCTAAATTACAGAAAGATTTTTGTCTAAATGCTTAGTGCTCTACTGATGCACCATTTAAATAAACGGAGACCCAGGAAGATATTTATAAGAGTAAACAGAAGACGTTTTTTAAAATAAAAGTGTTTCCTTGGAAAAACAGATTTCTGTGATTTTTGCAGCTATTCCTGACATTCACGTTTGCGAAGTTTGTTATCAGGTTAGCTAAAATACATAATTAATTAAATTAGATGTCAAGTATGTTTTTATGAACATCAAGGCACTGATATGTGGGCATAGGAAATGCTTGATGGCACTGGTAGTAAATTGGTAGTAGATTCTACAAAATTCTCAGTGACAATGCCCCATTTCATGAGAGCGAAATGCCTCTGATATCATATAAGTTAAGAAAACAGTTGTTACTAGATGGTTTTTCATTTATAATCGTTTAAGAAGCATCGAGAATGGTAGGAGAACGGTAACTCTCTGGCCACGAATTCGGAAGTTCGCGGATTCGAATCCCCGTCCGGCCATCCAGATTTGGGTTTTCCATAGTTTCCTCAAATCACTCCACGCAAATGCCGGGATGGTTTCTCCAAAAGGCCATGGCCAAATTCCTTCCCATTCCTTTCCCTCCTCTAATGATTATGACATCGACGAGGCGTAAAGCTATATAAAAAAAAAGAAATTCAGTAGTAACTGTAGACGAATGGTCAACAAGCAATTTATTCATATGGAGTTTTCGCTGGAAACCATGGAAAACTGAAATCAGGATGATCAAACCGAATTCGATCCTACGTCCTTCATCACGCCGAACATTAACCTCTCACTCATCAGAGAGAAACGGAGAAATTCACTGAAATAGTTGTGCCCAGCATTTTGTTGTAAAATGACGGCAGTAGTCTTTGTTTCAGTGAAATAAAATGCATTGTGTCACTTGTTTACCTCATAGTAATTGTACTGATGACTTCTTACGGCTTTTAAACCACTTATAACTTTAACTCAGTTACCATATCTTAAACCGTTTCAGCTGTGGAGAGCTTTGGTTTGGTATTGTCTACTACATCTATACTCTGCAAATCACAAATACTGTGGGTGGCAGAGGGTACTAAGCACCAATCCTAATTCTGCGCATTCCAATCCCGAACAGATCGAGGAAAGAAGGAATACATAAATGAATCAGTACGGCATCTTATTTCTCTAATCTTATCCCTCCAGTCATTGCGACCTAAATAGGTTGGCGGAAGAAGTATTTCGTTGCACTCGTAACTTAAAGATTTTCGCATATTATCCAGCAAATTCAAACGAAAACGACGTCATCTGTCCGCCAAACATTCCCCGTCCAACCCACGAATCAGCTCTGTGACACTTACGTAATGACTGTAACTAGCAGTCACGAATCGAGCGGCTCTTCTCTGTACTTTCTCTAACGTGTCAATTAATCCCTTGCGATACGGATCCCAAATTGCACAACAGTATTCCAAATGCGGACGAACTAGTGTTTTGTACGCTATTTCCTTTGTATGATCATTACAACTTCTCAAAATACGTCCTATGAATCGTAGTTTGGAATTAGCTTTGCCTACAACGGAAGTTATGTGCAAGTCCCATTTCATGTTGCTTTGTACTGTTACGCCTAGATACTTCAGGGAATCCACAGTGTAAACAACTGAATTGTTAACTTTGCACTCTTGAGCAAGCGGGGTCTTTTTATTACTTATGTGCATTGCCTTGCACTTTTTACAGTTAAGTGAAAGCTGCCATTCACGGCACCATTCCGAAATAACATCCAGATCGCGCTGAATTTCTAAGCAACCGTCGGAGCACCTCACTTCCCTATAAATAAGTGAATCATCAGCAAAAAAAACAAATACAACTTGACAGTTAGTAACTAGGAATTCCTGATGAGACGTATATTGCATGAAGCATTGTATTAAGACCGGAATATTACATGGCAGTCGATGGCGTCACCGAGTGGTCACCGAGTTGTCATCCTCAGTGCAGGCTTCACTCTCCAAGATAATCGGACTGTGCGGGCAGCAAACACTCTGGCAATAGGGGTGGATGACCGCACCAAGCTGTCCACGTGACCAAATGCTTCTCCATCCGCTTACTGTCGCAACAGATGGATAACGGCGCTACATTTCTACACAGGAGAACGAATTTGTATTCGGTTCCTTAGCAAAACTGTACATATAGCGATAAAGATGTAAATCTAGATGTGAACAATTTGCCAATAATTCAAATGACATGTGTTGTACAATGCCAGATACGAGTGTGTCTAAGTTTAAGGCGATAAATTATAAATCGATGCTTGGCTAAGCGACGACGATCCTATTTCGAATAAAAGATAGTAATGTGGTGCACCATGTTATTGCGGTACGTTTGAAATGTTGTGGCATATTTGAAAAATAATAACCAATGTTGTGCACGATAATTATTGTGACTGCTTGATTATTTTTATTATTAATTAATGAATTGAGTTGGGCGCTATTGAGATAATTTCCACACATTTATAAATTAATTTTGAAAAGTGCTCATTAATGCGTTGAATGCAGCGGACTGAGATCCGTGCACCCACATACCAGCCAATACGTATCCTCCCCAGGCAGCGTGGTAATAATACTCGTACAAACAGTGCACAAGGACAGGCTGGAAAATAATTAGCAAATTCCAATTAAATAAAAGCTATCATTATAATAATGGATACGACTGGTACGTATTATCGATTAAAAAAATTAATCTATTTATAATTTTATCGATGTTAAAACAACATAAAAATTTTTTTTTTAAACTGAAAGGAACTTTTCATCTAAACAAACTTAGCAAATTACAGTATGATTTAACTCAGTGGAGGGAATGAATGTTCAAAACGCGATGTGAATAACAGCTGGTCGTTACTGGGTAATTGAGCTTGAATGAACTGTAGTGAACTTTTCAGTTTTGACACCGCGTGGTCGTGCCGGATTTTGGCTGCAGTGGATCATGACCACTGCGTGTAACAGGCGAAAAGCGTCATTCCCCTTTATTCGACGAAGTCGATCTGTGTACGCGGAAGTTTGGCAATCACCAGGCGGCTGCGATTTAGGGCCAAGAAGTCGCAAATTTTCCAGTCATCAGGCGGCAATGATGTCTCGAAATTATTCAGCCATACTGCAACAGTCGGAATTACTGGAGATCGCGAATCCGCCAGGAGTTGGCATCATAATACTGCAGTGGTCAAATGCAGACTCCACTAGAAATTCTTTCCGAAGTGCATTTAACGGTTTCATGCAGGTCGAGGCTGTATTACAACCTAATTTTTGCTTGAAAATAATGGTCCATGGTCTATTACAACACAATTACTACTTGAAAATAAACGTCTTGCGACTGAATACCGCAATATTCCAACGATATTACTGCATGTTATTGTAGCGGAATTGCGATCTCCATTAGACCCCGACAGTGTAAGTCAGATAATGTAAGTAATTGTTGATATGATAATGCTTTTATAATTCGGCACAGGATACTGGGTTTATACCAAAATTATTCGTTGACGATGTTCCAAACAAATGACCCAAACTAACGTCTCGAACTTCCTACGAAATATCTCCCCAAAAACACATGGTGCCATGCATGCCAGTTGTGAACATGTTATCTATGCTGTTTGACGCCTACCGTAGCCGTTCGCGATTCAGTTCAGAAGTTCACAATTACTGTTTGTGATGACTAACTCGAGTAAAGGTCCACTCCTCGCGATTAAAAACAATGCGAAGTAGTGGCGTTACAACCCCACTAAGAAACCTCGTATCCTTGAGGCAGTAATGTATGCAGTCAATATACGCCAATGACGCTCTCATTTTGCATATCCCCTTAAAAACATAAATTCTTTAAATTTGTTGGGCATTCCAAAAACATTCCTTCCTTCTACATGTACACTCACGCCACTGGCTAGATCGCGCCACTCGTACAAAATGTCACTTCCAATACACGCGCCTTTTCCTAACCACAAACTTCCGAGGTGTTTGTTCTGCGTAAATTTTGCAAATTTTCTGTGGATTTTCATAAAATTGTTTTTGAGCTCTAGACTCCCCCACACGGTATCACGTCTCCATGGAAATCATTTCTGGCAGCTTACGGGCTTTTTCCGCGTAAAGCGAGTCTCTCCAGTGGCATTGTTCCGTTGCGAGGGACTCACGTGTTTCCCTTGAGTGACAATGCAGCTGTCCGGCTAGTCTCTCTGGCGTCTCTCTCTCACCTGCGTTGAGTTTTTCTTTTCTCTCTCTCTCTCTCTCTCTGTCTTTTTTTTTTTTTTTTTTTTGCTTATGGCTTTACGCCTCGTCGACAACATTAGAGGCGGGGAAAGGATGGGGGACAAGGAACGGGGAGGAAAGAATTTGGCCTTGCCTTTTTGAAGGAAGCATCCCAGCATTAGCCTGGAGTGATATGGGTAAACCATGGAAAACCCATATCTGGATGCCGGAACGTGAAGTAGAGACCGCATCCTCCCGAATACGAGTCCAGTGCGTTACCGCTCACCCTCCACGTTCGGGCAGCGTTTCGGAAATAAAATCAAATAATTGTATAGTATTGTTGGCCAGGAGATCCCACAGTATTCTTCGACCCCCCCCCCCCTGTCCACTGACAGAATTTTAGATTCGCCGTGCAATGAGCCTCTTGTGGCTACCTAACCAAGCTCGATATCATACGCGGTATAGGGGACCTAAATCTTAACGTGGAATCCAAACCATGGAGTTTCTTCACATTACACAGTAAATTGTGCCAGAGGTGAAAGTCGGAGACTAGGATTCGAACCAGGCCCTTCCTCACAGGATTGAAATTATGTCGTATTCCACATTATTCTCTGAATATATTTTATTGAAAAACTTAATCCATATTTAACCCTCGTTAATACTTGTGATTCCCTACAAGGTCTAAATTTAAAATAATTTGCAAGTAAACGTTCTTTATGCTTAATAAAGTAACTCTTGCTAGAGCAGATCTATCTATATAAAAGAATTTAAATGAAATTTTACACGGAGTTACTAAATTGTTTGCTAAGTGACATAGGATAGATTTTATCCCGCAAAAACGAATAGTTCGTAATCCTTTAGAAATTGCCATTATAAATTCACAAACTCTAAAGAGTTTCCTACTTCGTACACGGCAGTGCCACATTTACTCTTTGCTTTTACGTACATCACAAACACTTCTTTTCAGAAACAAAATCAAAAACCTTCTCATACATGCATATGTGTGTTTAGTTTAAAACGTGAAATAAGTAATGTATGTAACGGTATTTTTCGGCGCGCGTTTCACCTTTATTACCTACTAGTGTAAGTCCGTGACTGGTTTTTTGCGTATCGTCACGGTTCTAGATTAGATTCAGTTTTAAGGATGAAAGATTGTGACAGGATGAGCTGTTTGATCAAATATGAACTGGACCTGGGTTTCAGGGTGAATAAAATCTCTTGACCTTGAAGAACTCAAGCATTAATAGAGGTAGGTATTAAACACGAACAGGGAAGATAGCGCAATCGTATAATTGCTTAAATACATACGTTACTTGTATTTGACCCTTAAAGTTCAAAAAGTTTTTTTAAAAAAATCTGTTTGCTCCGAGACTGGGAAAACACTCATAATGTAATCATTGGTCATATTGTCTGTAACGGCCAGAGAACTTAATACACATTCCATATTATTAAACAGTTGAGCACCTCCAAAGAAATTAGTTGCCAGAATAGTTGATTCGGTAACATATTTGGTCTGGTGTTCCCGTAAAATAACCTAATCACTTACGTACAGCGAACATGAACAAAGACCATTACCGAAAGTGGTTAGTAAATACGTAAAAAGCAAATAAACCGTAATGCATAAACTTTAGTCAAGCAATAATATTAGTGAAAATTTTAATTAAATTGAAATTTATCCTAAGTCGTAATGACAATTGGCATTCGTGGTTACAGCAGAGACCATGAGTAATTTAATTTTTAAAAAAATTTAAGTTGCTTTCATTAGTAACATGTTACTGAAAAGCAGATCCACGTTTTTTCAGCAGCAAAATTTATCAATATGTTTTTAACTATGAAACTCTACAAAAAGCAGACTTAATTAATGTACTATGGCAATTAATTTGGGAGTAATTGCTTAGTTATTAAATTGTGGATATAACCACGAATTTCTTCTAATGGTATTTTTGGTCGGTGTTTTGCGAGCGAAGGCTGACACGTGACACCATTCTCCAGCCAATAGCTATCGAGGTGAGTGAATAAGTCGCCTTACGAAATTATACAGTAGATGTCCCGGCTTTGAGGTACGCTATATATTGAAGAATAAAAGTCAAGGAAGCAGTTGACCATATTTTCAACTCTAAAGGGGAAATTATTCTTCTAGTCGTACTCTGAATAGTAACAAAAACTTTAAACCATAACACACTGTCATGAAGACGAAGCTAGTATTAAATAATTCTAAATGCTTTCCTAACATTTAACTATTGGTTTTAAGAATTTAATCATACAAGAACGAAGAATTAGAACTGCAGATATTGGTGATTCCGTACATCACGACGAGTTGGCAGTTTTTGTTTGTTTGTTTGTTTTTTGTTTCTTTTGTGTGTGGGTGGGGTTTCTTTTTTCTTTTTTACCACGTTTGGTTCATTCGTGAAGTGGAAGGTGTATAACAATGTAGGTAGCACAAGAAAGAAATCGGTGTCGTGAGGATGTGATTTTATAATTTAATTAGGAATTAAATTGTAACTATCACTGGAATCGTCTTGGCCTGGAATCTATTGCGCAGACAGTAAAAAAGAAAGTGTAGACGGCGCTTCTAAGATTTGAAAGCGAACTCCATTGATTTTGCCATTGGAATTGGTTGTTTGCTGATGAGTGTTGTTTAGGATAACTCTCCAACTAACAACATATTAGTTTTATTTTTGGTTGGTACTGTGAGTCGCTTAAAACTCGAGCACCAAAAGCTAGCAAATTTGGATAAATGAGTGTATGCTTCCAATAACAGGTTTCGTGGCTGTGGCACTGTCGATAATGAAATAAAATCAAGATGCCATTTTACACTTTGTGGTGTCCATAATGAATCAGCCGTCATTAAACTTGAGTGTAGTGAATTTATGTGAAATAACCGTATTTAGCGAAAAATGTGATTTATTAGTGAGGTATTAATTAAAGTACGAAACAAAATATTTATTAAACGAATACATACAGATCAGTTTGCAGTAAAACAATTGAAATTTGGGGAATGAATTCATAATTTAAAATATACTATTATTACTTCAACTAGATCGGTTTCTCTCTCTCTCTCATATATATACATATATATAATGTACACACGCATAAACAACAACAACAACAAAAAAAGAAATAGTTGGTACATAATGAAAAATATTTAATTTTGCTTCTTTGGAACGCCGCTTAAATTATCAACTTCGTGTTGAAATTGTAACCTTCTATTATAAAAAATATTTAGCAACAATCACCGAAGGGTTTTGGGTGAACGGTTAACACATTCGGGAGGACACCGGTTCGAATCTCGTCCGGGCATACAGATTTGGGTCGAATGCCGGGATGCTTTCTTCAAACCAGCCATGGTGGAAGTCCTTCCCGTTCCTTGTCCCCAGTGCCAACCCGCCTCAATAACCACGACGTAAAAAGGCGTAAATCCATAAGCAAAAAAAAAAAAAAAAAAAAAAAAAAAAAAAGCGAAAATCGTTGCGACGAACGTTATAGTATTCCGGGATCTCTCTACTGCAAACAAATAGGAATAACTTCTGCGAATTCTTGATCTACCACAGAACAACTGATAACTTCTGAACGACCTTGTATTGATTCGTTCTTCTCCTATCATAATAATTCGGAAACGTGGGAGAACTGTTCAGCGAAGAACTTAAAGTCTAATATCGTATAGTAAACACAAATCCATAATCCGTCGTAGTTTTTTACTTATGTTGATTGTAATTAGCTTAATGTTCTACTTCCGATATAATTTTATTATTAACATTACTTGTTCGGTGAACAACTCAGGCTAACACAAGTACCGCACATCTTCGCGTCCTATTTAATAATAATATTTAAATAAATTGCGCCCATCTTCCCCATTTCCTGTACCCACCTACATTTGCCCTCTACAAATTTTAACTTTAAATCCTTTCATCATTTCTCTTGGAAACTTATTCCAATATTTATACCTAAAAAACAGAATCTTCCTACACCCTTGTGCCTGAAATAGAGTGTCAGCTTGTGGTCATGGTCATCTTTTCCCTTCCATGCATTACTTTTATATCTTACATCCATATCATTCTATGCCTCATCATCAATATACGTCTTGTACACTCCCATGACCCTCTTCACCATCCTCCTGTCTTGCAATGAATCCCATTCCAGCTTTTTATCATCTTTAAGCATATAATTAATAGTTATTGTGTACGTGTAAGTATCCTCGGAGGTAAATGTAACAGCTGCAGTTTAGACTTGCTAACGTTTTTCCACTGCTCCGCATGGCTCTCTTTTGCAGCATAGTCCTTAAACTGTTCTCAGCCGTATTGTCGGATAGCCTGTGGCCAGTGGAATTTCGAGTGCCATCATCTGTTTCCGAAACGAGTGTTCTGTACCACAAGTATTGATTTTTGTCTCCGCAATGAGTGATCTGTATCATTAATGTTGATTTTATCTGTGAAATGATTAATTTAGTATATACAGATTGCAGAGCGGCCAAATATTTGTCTAAATAATTACGGAAAAAATACTGTAAAAACTGGATCTCTTTCCTTTTGGTCTTTACGATCTATCAGTGTCGAGATCATGAGTCGGAAAAGGACTGGTGCACAAGTAACGGGAAGGAATTCGACCATTGAATTTTGAAGGATCCATCCCAACATTTGCCTGGAGTGATTTCGGAAAACCATGGAAATTCGAAATCTAGAGGGCAGATGGAGGATTTGAACCCAAGACCTTTCGAAAAACGCCAGGCTAAAGCTTTGCACCCGGGCCTATTGTATCTGTCCATCCCAGTAAGGTGGTACAATAAATAGCACATAAGGCCAAACTGGATGTTGTGTCAGCTGCAACATAATGGTTACATAGGGTCTATTTGTTTTAATTTCATATACGCTCGCAAAATATCCAGGAGTGATCGCAGGAATAAAGAAGAAAAAAAAAAACATCTGGACCCGCTATGATTTAAGTCGCGGCACATTATCGACCAGGCGTCGTAAATGAGAGCTATAATATCAGGAGCAGTGCCTATAGAATCTTTAATTTCAAACTTAAAGCTAATGTGCCTCGTTTAATTATTTTGTTGAACGTTATGGCCTAGGCGGTATCTGTACAGCCAAATTAATGAAAAGGATATGAAGCCGTTGAAGGAGGCATTTATTACGGTGTCAGTTATTAAACGCACATTCAGACTACCACTAGAGGAAATATAAGGAAAGTTATGATATTTACGAAGCTAACTCTTCCACACACGTTTGGATACCACTGCGACGCTGCTATGTTTGTGGCTGGCAAACGTCCCTTTGATCGTTTTGAGATTTGTAATTAACTTCTGAAACACTCGCTTTAATTTCAACTACCCCTGTAAAATGAGGCAAGGCTCTATGACTCAACTCTATATCCATCGCTTTAATGAACTCTAACACGTTTCATTTATCAATAAATAACATTTTCGTTATTTAAGAGCTGCAAACCGTTTTAAACCGAAATAAATGAATCAATTCGATTGTGAAAAAAATGATAACTCGTGACCGTCTGGTTACATTTACGCTACCATCTGCTGTTGCAAAAATAATTGACTCGTAGAGTATATGATTGTTTCACACCATTAAACAGATTTTTATATTTCACTCACTAATATTGATTTAGATGAGAAATTTTGAAAGCTTCCGTTTTCCACCCGAACACCAGATACAAATTATTTGGCATTCACCAATAAACCACCGATGTTAGTCAATAACAGGCATTGCAATTATTGCAGAGAAGCGCAGCCAAATATTGGCTCTCACCGGCTGCTCGAAGCTTCCGGTTTTACGGCCAATGCTCTTTCGCTTTATATTAAGGGCCTATGTTTAATCAGGAATCTAGAGTAAAGAGAAATCGAGATTGGAATTATATCTTTATTTCCCGTCTCATTTTTCGCTGTACATTGTTTACAAACACGATCACGTATCACTCAATATGTACAGTATGCTCCAATCTTTAGGTAATCTTCTTTTTAATAATGTATGCCACTTTCTCCGTCGGACTAGGTGTTAATTAAATCAATGTTCCTCTGTTAACAGCTGTTGGTCTCTAGTTATAGTTCACCAAATGAAAATTGAGCAGAAGTACAAAAACGAAAAGTAGATTTCTTGCTTCGAAGTCACACAAAGAATTATAATAATTAAAAGAAATAATAAAACACATATATTGCAATCAGCCTATTAAATTTTCTGGTATTATTTTTCTCACTTGATTGATTTTCAGTAATTTTATATTACTGAAACCACATACAGCAATTTCAAAGGAAACAATTGTATCAGTGCGCCGCTAGTATCACTTTCAGATTCATGCAGATACCTGCAGACAGCTGAAACTTAATTTAGATCAGCCTGAAATGACTTAACTGAATCTGTGTGGTACAGGACATGCTTTCTTCTATGCTTGATACGATGCAAAACAAAAATAATGTGATAAGTTAACCAGACTGGTCATCCTCCCATGCCACTATCTTCTGAACATGACATACAAAAATTAAAATAAACGAATAATAACCATGGGACATTATCCTAGAAATAGCCTCTGGCAAAATCAAAGCATCTACAATCACTTACCAGTGTTCAGAAACATGTTGCAACTCTAAAACAAAAATTCGACAAATAGGTTAGAAATCAGATGGGTGTTGTTCCAAAATTAGTCTGTAACTGTCATAACATAAATCTTTTTCATTAAATTAAACCAACATTAGAAAGCCGCTTGTAAATGACAGAGGTGTTGGCAAATATCTGAATAGAATACAAAAGGATTCACGGATATACCACCAAATGTTGCTTTCTAACACACAGTTTCCACCGCTTCGTCTGCGGCTATCATCGAATGGTTGCGATATTCTCGGGTATAAAAAAGGTCGTGTACTTAATAAGAAATCACTCATAGAAGAGCAGTCAGTTTGTAGAAAGACACGGATTACCATCACCTAAAGAGACCGCAGAGGAATCGGTCAAAATCTGCTTAGGAACTAAAATCGACCGCATACTGGCAAGGACTTCTCAGTAATTACGCTCCGAGAAAGTTCTACGTTCTCATCTAAAATGTTTCTTACAGAATATGAGAGATACCTACGATCAGAAACGTTCATATTTTAGAATACAGTTAGCACTTATTTCTTCCATATTACGTTCAACATAGCTGTCGAAATTATAAATTCTTAGTTAAATGGAAGTTTGATACCACTATCAAGGTGCTAACTCCGTTTGCGTGAAGCTTTCTATTCAAATGTTTTAAAATAGTTATGGAATACTCGTATCATGAAGGCGAGTAAAAATAGCTTGAGGTAATTCTTATGAAAGCAATAAGCTTATGTTACATATTGTAATATAACACAATTTTGGGTGCTCAGAAAAAAGGGAGGGGGGAATTAATATTAATTCTGAAATAATTCCTGAAAATGAAAATTACATATAATAATGATGCTATAAGGGGATCTAATAGGTTACTAACTAGAACCATGAATTTCAGACACAAAACAAAACCTCATTTATTGAGTCTTATGGCCTTACAAGGTCGGGTAGTAATTAACGTTACGTTAAACACAATTAGATCAGCAAAAACAAGCAATACCCGACGTTTACAATTCGCCGGAGAAAGCAAACAAAAACTGAATGAAATATCTCAAACAAGTAATAAAAACAGCAAAATTAACATTGAAATAACATGGCAACACAGGCCATCAAATTGAAGCTAACATTTTACTGTACAAAGGAAAATCCCAGGGGGCGCCGTATAAAGTGAATGAAAAGCATCAAAATTGAATTAACAAACAGCAAGATGCTTAAGAAAAAAAAATTGAATCGAAATATAAATTCAGCTAGCTCAGAATTTAAGTGACGGGAGCAGAGTCTTAACCCAGGCGTCGCTTAAGGGCTCATAAGTCTGTTAAAATCCACTGAATAGTGACCGTCGTTTCTGGTACATTACCATAGAATCATCGCCGTGATGGTGAGCGACAAACACAATGCCACTGCAGCAATGGAAGCTAAATAAGCGGCTACGACAGCGTTATTAGCATAACTTCCAATAATGGCAAGCATGCCACTCGACATCTCGCTTTCCCAAAGCAAGAAATGATCAACCACAATGATCATCAGAGAGCGTGCCGGGCTGACACGTCTATTCACCAGCTCGTCTTGGACCCAAGTCACGTCCGTTCATCAGCTCGTCTTGGACAGAAGTGATCTCTAAAAATGGCTCCTTCTTCTTCCTCGGCTAGTTGCTCGCCACATGTAAAAGAACTCCACGGAATTAGTATTGTAGACCCCAATAAGTGTTCAGGATTGGCTATCTACACATTTCCGTCGTCACGTGTTTAATATCATGCGTCGCATTCGCCGCCTCCTTCGCGCGTTTCCTACGTGGCCTTCGGGGTAGTAGCGGGGTAGGGGTAGGTCACCGCCCGATTTCGAACGGGACTCAAGCCGGGCTGTCCCGGCGCCATCGAGTCGCCTCGCCTGCTCCATTGTTCCTCTCTCAACCGCCGAAATGGCAGTTTCTAGCCTTCGATATTCAGCCCTTCTGAGCCATGCGTTTACAGAAAAATTGATTTACAATAAAATATACCTTTGGCCGCCCTGGTTTTAAACATACATTTAACCTATCCAGACAACCCTCATTATTTACAATTAATTACACGTTGCAAGACTAAATAATTAATAAATTTGAATATAATAAAAAAAGGGAATTATAAATATAATTAATAATAATTTAATTATATTCATTGTGGGTGACGCTGTCACACCACAATATACCTGCTACCCAATCAAAATAAAATTATGTAACCCCATTTCCTGTACCCACCTACATTTGCCCTCTACAAATTTTAACTTTAAATCCTTTCATCATTTCTCTTGGAAACTTATTCCAATATTTATACCTAAAAAACAGAATCTTCCTACACCCTTGTGCCTGAAATAGAGTGTCAGCTTGTGGTCATGGTCATCTTTTCCCTTCCATGCATTACTTTTATATCTTACATCCATATCATTCTATGCCTCATCATCAATATACGTCTTGTACACTCCCATGACCCTCTTCACCATCCTCCTGTCTTGCAATGAATCCCATTCCAGCTTTTTATCATCTTTAAGCATATAATTAATAGTTATTGTGTACGTGTAAGTATCCTCGGAGGTAAATGTAACAGCTGCAGTTTAGACTTGCTAACGTTTTTCCACTGCTCCGCATGGCTCTCTTTTGCAGCATAGTCCTTAAACTGTTCTCAGCCGTATTGTCGGATAGCCTGTGGCCAGTGGAATTTCGAGTGCCATCATCTGTTTCCGAAACGAGTGTTCTGTACCACAAGTATTGATTTTTGTCTCCGCAATGAGTGATCTGTATCATTAATGTTGATTTTATCTGTGAAATGTTTAATTTAGTATATACAGATTGCAGAGCGGCCAAATATTTGTCTAAATAATTACGGAAAAATAACTGTAAAAACTGGATCTCTTTCCTTTTGGTCTTTACGATCTATCAGTGTCGAGATCATGAGTCGGAAAAGGACTGGTGCACAAGTAACGGGAAGGAATTCGACCATTGAATTTTGAAGGATCCATCCCAACATTTGCCTGGAGTGATTTTGGAAAACCATGGAAATTCGAAATCTAGAGGGCAGATGGAGGATTTGAACCCAAGACCTTTCGAAAAACGCCAGGCTAAAGCTTTGCACCCGGGCCTATTGTATCTGTCCATCCCAGTAAGGTGGTACAATAAATAGCACATAAGGCCAAACTGGATGTTGTGTCAGCTGCAACATAATGGTTACATAGGGTCTATTTGTTTTAATTTCATATACGCTCGCAAAATATCCAGGAGTGATCGCAGGAAAAAAGAAGAAAAAAAAAACATCTGGACCCGCTATGATTTAAGTCGCGGCACATTATCGACCAGGCGTCGTAAATGAGAGCTATAATATCAGGAGCAGTGCCTATAGAATCTTTAATTTCAAACTTAAAGCTAATGTGCCTCGTTTAATTATTTTGTTGAACGTTATGGCCTAGGCGGTATCTGTACAGCCAAATTAATGAAAAGGATATGAAGCCGTTGAAGGAGGCATTTATTACGGTGTCAGTTATTAAACGCACATTCAGACTACCACTAGAGGAAATATAAGGAAAGTTATGATATTTACGAAGCTAACTCTTCCACACACGTTTGGATACCACTGCGACGCTGCTATGTTTGTGGCTGGCAAACGTCCCTTTGATCGTTTTGAGATTTGTAATTTAACTTCTGAAACACTCGCTTTAATTTCAACTACCCCTGTAAAATGAGGCAAGGCTCTATGACTCAACTCTATATCCATCGCTTTAATGAACTCTAACACGTTTCATTTATCAATAAATAACATTTTCGTTATTTAAGAGCTGCAAACCGTTTTAAACCGAAAATAAATGAATCAATTCGATTGTGAAAAAAATGATAACTCGTGACCGTCTGGTTACATTTACGCTACCATCTGCTGTTGCAAAAATAATTGACTCGTAGAGTATATGATTGTTTCACACCATTAAACAGATTTTTATATTTCACTCACTAATATTGATTTAGATGAGAAATTTTGAAAGCTTCCGTTTTCCACCCGAACACCAGATACAAATTATTTGGCATTCACCAATAAACCACCGATGTTAGTCAATAAAAGGCATTGCAATTATTGCAGAGAAGCGCAGCCAAATATTGGCTCTCACCGGCTGCTCGAAGCTTCCGGTTTTACGGCCAATGCTCTTTCGCTTTATATTAAGGGCCTATGTTTAATCAGGAATCTAGAGTAAAGAGAAATCGAGATTGGAATTATATCTTTATTTCCCGTCTCATTTTTCGCTGTACAGTTGCTTACAAACACGATCACGTATCACTCAATATGTACAGTCAGCTCCAATCTTTAGGTAATATTCTTTTTAATAATGTATGCCACTTTCTCCGTCGGACTAGGTGTTAATTAAATCCATGTTCCTCTGTTAACAGCTGTTGGTCTCTAGTTATAGTTCACCAAATGAAAATTGAGCAGAAGTACAAAAACGAAAAGTAGATTTCTTGCTTCGAAGTCACACAAAGAATTAAAATAATTAAAAGAAATAGTAAAATACACATATTGCAGTCAGCCTATTAAATTTTCTAGGATTATTCTTCTCACTTGATACATACAGCAATTTTAATGGAAACAATTATATCAGTGCGCACGCTAATATCGCTTTCAGATTCATGGTACCTGCAGACAGCTGAAACTCAATTTAGGTCGGCCCTGCAATGACTTAACCGAATCTGTGTTAACAGGACATACTTTCTTCTATGCTTGATACGATGCAAAACAAAAATAATGTGATAAATTAACCAGTCTGGTAATCCTTTCCATGACACTGTCTTCTGAACATGACATATAAAAATTAAAATTAAAAGGTTGACAACCTAGAAATAGCCTCTGGCAAAATCAAAGCATCTACAATCACTACCAGTGTTCAGAAACATGCTGCAACTTTAAAACGAAAATTCTACAAAAAGGAGAGAAATCAGATAGGAGTTGTTCCAAAATAAGTCTGTAACTGTCATAACTTAAATCCTTTTCATTAAATTAAACCAACATTAGAAAGCCGCTTGTAAATTACAGAATTGTTGACAAATATCTCAATAGAATACAAAAGTCTTCACGGGTATACCACCAAATTTTGCTTTCTAACACGCAGTTTCCACCGCTTCGTCTGTTATTATCATCGAATGGTTGCGATTTGTCGGGTATAAAAAAGGCCGTGTACTTAATAAGGAATCACTCACAGAAGAGCTGTCAGTCTGAAGAAGCTCTCGGATTACCATTACCTAAAGATGACCGCAGAGGAAGCGGTCGAAATCTGCTTAGAAACCAACATCGGTGGCATACTGGCAAAGACTTCTCAGTAATTACGCTCCAAGAATGTTTTCGTTCTGGTCTAAAAGTTTCTTAAAGAATTTGTGAGATTCCTTCGATCAGAAACGTTCATATATTAGAATACAGTTAACACTTATTTCTTCCATATTACGTTCAACATAGCTATCGAAATTATAAATTCTTAGTTAAATGGAAGTTTGATACCACTATCAAGGTGCTAACTCCGTTTGCGCGTAGCTTTCTATTCATATGGTATAAAACGATATGGAATACGCGTATCATGAAGGTCAATAAAAATAGCTTGACGTAATTCTTATGAAAGCAATAAGCTTCAGTTACATATCCACATCTTCACGTAAACATCCCAATAAAAATTTCATACCTCCAGTATATAGAGTTACACGTTATAAAACGTAAGATAAGTTAGGTGAAAGTGCAGCGCCTATCATTATTTTTATTTCGGCTTTACAGTTCCAGGTAATTGGTACCAGGACAGGATTATGTGTAAAGAAATTGAAGGAATAACGCAGTCATTTGCCTCAACATGGGAAACCGAAAAATGGATGGTCTGATATTAAACTGAACTCATATCCTCTCGAACGGCATGTCTGAAAGTTACCATTTATCCACCTGATTCGAAAATAGTTAATGAATTCTGTATATAGCAAACATCGGTGACCCTTGGCACAAAATCCTTCAATGAAGATGTTTTGTATTACTGTATGGTATCATTGACAAGGTAATGAATTTATTATGAGTCGCCTTCTCTAAATAACTGCATAACGAAACACGAACATCGAGCAATATTGAACTTGGTAACGTCTCCAGAAATACTACTGTGTGATTTCAATGGCAATTTTTAAAGTGCTATGACGTTGTTGAGAAAGGAAAGGGAAAATCTTAGCGGAATTAATCGATGAAATAAAATTTTTCGTCTTTAACAATATGTTCCACGGGAAACCTTGTAGTGCAAGGAATTGATGGCACCCTGCTGCTGAAGGCATTTGGAAATTAAATCTCACAAAAAAGTCTAACAAAAGTAGGGAAAGGTCTGACAAATAAAATGTTATCATATTTTGTTCTAACCCAAGTCTTTCTGAAACAGAATGGTTTCTTTTGGTGTTATAAGTCAGTGATTTAAAAACAAAAAGATTAAAAAATCCGTTGAATTGGCCGTTATGCACATTAGGATTTTTACTCAGGATAAAGGCGTTGTGTATGTTATTTTGCTTTAAGACTAGAAAAACCTAAATTAGGCGCGAGGGAGGAGATCTTGGCTTTTGAGTGTTTGTAAAACTGATAAAGGAACACACTTAAGATATTTTTATAAGTAGAAATTTTACTTTATAGTTTACTAAAATGGGGCATGCATACCCAATTTTGCAAGAGTTTATTCTTGTGGTATTTCATTTCTTTCCGTAGGTTGATAGATCATTCTGACTCTAACTTTTGCACATGATCAACTGCTTTTTATCTGAATTTGCCAGTATTCCTGCTAATATCGTTACTAACAGCAGGGTTGCAAAGCCCTGAATTCCTCGCACTACATCTACGCGCAGAACCAGCAGCTACGTTACCGACACCTTAATTCCCTCTAGGGATTACTGTTTATTGCATAGCTTACGGCAGAAGTGCACCGAGCCTGTGGGCGCTTCGTCTTCATCACTAGGACGCCTGCAATAACAGAACTATCAGTGCTAGGTTCCTCAGTGTCTTGAGCTGCCGGCCAACACCGACGTGCGCTTAGGTAGCCGCTTGATCACCTAAAGCCTACCTTCACTCAGGGCACGCGAACACCACTGAATCCCTTGTACACACCAGGAGCGACGGGACAGCACGCCCACCACAAAACCCAGGAGTGGCCACCTCCCACTAGCAGAGGCTTAACACAGAGCACGAACACCCTCGACATGACCGCCCCTGCAACCACTCCCTAACGCCCAGCAATGTCCCCTCCACTGTAGACAAAGAAAATGACCGGAAACCAACATATTTTAATATTTTTTTTTTGTAACTGCTTTACGTCTCTTTTTAACATCGAGGTCTTTAGAGACGGGAAAGGATGGGGGGCTAGGATGTGGGCAAGGAATGGGAAGGAGTTCGGCCATGGCCTTTTGAAGGAAGCATCCCGGCATTTGCCTGGAGTGATTTGGGGAAACCATGGAAAACCCAAATCTGGATGCCCGGACGCGGATTCGAACCGCCGTCCTCCCGAATGCGAGGCGAGAACGCTAACCGTTACACCACCCCGCTCGGTATATTTTAATAACTTTGCCATTCATCACGAATAATAACTCACACAACCTCTAACGAGAATGTTATTATACTCCCGTTTGTAACCTGAATCTATCTAGAGAACGAAGAAGAAGGACCTGGGTTGTTTGCTCCGGACCTTGGGAACGCCAATTCGAAGGGACAGCTGGGCTGAGAATCCGACGAGAGCATGATGACAGGCTGAAGACGGTTTCTTCTGTACCCTTGGCAGCCATTCATCTCCACTGTGTTTACGAGAACCCAGTTAATGGCGGTGTTCTCTGCTAATTGCAAACAATGGTATGGCTTACCACAGCATTCTCACTCCCTACGATGAGCTAATAACTTTGCAAGATACACAAATTGTCCACCGTGGGTAATTAGAAGCCGTAAATCGTTCTGTTTAGTTAACACTGATATTGATTCTCATGTTTTGTATAAAATATGTTCAATTTTTGTGATTTACCAAGATTCATCTGATTTAAAATTTAAACAAAATGTTAAATTTGTTTTCAAATGTTTAATAAAACCTTGAGATATATTGTTTAATTTCATATTAACTTGTTCATCATTTCATCATTTTACTTTTTTAATTTTTTCATAGAAATGTGGTACCTTTTCTTTCAATATTAAATTTATAAATTTAAATCATTCTGTAGAAACATTAACAATTCAAGAGAGAATCAAAAACATTCTGCCAGAATGTAACAGTTTCTACATCTCCTGTAACTCGAAAAATGTGTTGAAATATTTTAACAGCTCCGGATCGATAAACCAAGCATGGTGAGTGAACGGTAACGCTCTGGCCTCACGTTTGAGAGGATGCGAGTTCGAATCTCGGCTATCCAGATTTCAGTTTTCCATGGTTTTTAGAAATCATTGCAGGCGAATGTCAGGATGATTCCTTCCCTTTCCTTGCTCTCAGTCCTTTCACACCTCTAATAAGCAGAGGTAATGAATACAAAATTGTAATGTAGCCAATAAACAGAAGTAATGCTTACACGATTACTAACTGGTGCCCATGACTTCTTGTTTGACGTGAGCGATTCATGAAACTCTTCCTTTTCATGAACGTATGATATCTCTTATGCAAATATGGATTCAGAAAACGCCTTTAACATTGCTTTTACTTCCCAACTGATAATATAAAATCCTTTCATGTATTCAAATAACTATTCCTAAATGTTAGCTATTTATGACTGTGTCTATATGATAGTAAGCTCCTTGTTAGTAAGGTGGTTGCATAATTGTGTCGTCGATTGCCGACAATTTAAAAAAAAAGAATGTCAAAAGCTCGAAATGAATCAGCGGGTACATAAACTAACAGTTCTCATCATATTAGAACCCTGAACCATCTGCATTTCTTTGCTTTTACAAATTTTATCTAAAAAGCAATTAATATAGTCAGTACTGGTCAAGAAGTATGGGAACAATGAATGGGAAAAGTGCATTTAACTACCTGCAGGTTAAGAAACATTATGTTACTAAAATATTATACCAAGACCAACAGTCTGTTAACTGCTGGAAGCACCCCTGTAAAGTGCTATAATGAATGAAGTACTCTGGCTTGTCACCTGCTACCATGAATCACATAGAGTTTTTTTCTTTAAGTTTGCGTCAAACAAGTTTCTTGAAGTTCGATATAGAAATTTTTAATGAGGAGGAATTATTACGCTATTTTAATAATTAGTAATCACCTAGGGGAATATATATTTCTTCGCATTATTACTGCCCATAATGACGCCTTTATTAATGTTTATTTAATTTATATTAACTATAGTTCACGGCGTGTTGAAAATTAGTTGGATGTTATAAACACATAACAATTTTTTCACATGGTAAGGAAATACATCTACCAGAGAAGTTGTGACTTTGTATTTATCTTTAATGAACGGCGTTTTACTTTTTTCACATCGAGAGAGCTCCGTTTTTTATTCGTCGATTTGCTTTTAGATTTCATAGTTATTACAATTTTGATGTGCATTCCAAATAAGCCATCATATTTTAACGGTAGCACATTCTGTTTAATATATACGAAAGGTGCACTCAAAAATTCAGCAACTTGAGCAAATTCGCAATTGAAGATAAGCGAAAAGTAGGTTTGGAAAAATTAATAAACACTTGCTCGTCGTCCATGTCGCAGTTTTCCTTAGTCAGACACCTCACAAGAATGCATACACATCAAAATATCGACATATGAAGTGAATCATCAGTTCAATTTCTTTTAACTTTAAAATAAGATGAACTCATAAAAAAAAAGGATAAAATTGTTAGTATTACTAGAAGTTCTTTGGATATTTATGTGTTTATTTGACTGAGCATGAAACTGATGAGTGTCACTATTACTCTGTCAGGGTGATGTCTCCGGAATTATTTTTTGTCAAGAAACGTAGGACGTAATCAATGTCTGTCTAACTGTACATCCTGAATTAGTTCCCGCATTCATCTGGATTAATTCGGCAAAGCAAACCACAATCTGGATCTTAGAGCTGGGACTTACTACTGCCTAGCGAAAGGTTTTAAAGTCTTGGGTGAACACACGAAAACACGTTTGAGATTGTCGCTTTAAGCCAATATCCCTGCGTTTTTGTAGAGATACTGATCACGGGTTTACAACACAGCACGTAGTCTATTTTTCTAACGCATTTCACAACTTTGTGGTTTAGTTTCTACTTTGAACCCCCTTCGAGTATTAACAAAAACGGAGACCCACGATAATATAAAAATTCCTGTTTTTAATAATTCGGGACCAATAGAATATCTATAACCAGTAACAGTACTTTTCCTAATCGTTTAACTGAAGGAATTCCTCTGAAAATATTCGGAGATTGGAGACCTCAAGAAATCGAAGTTACAGTTCTAGAAAATAATATGAGAAGAGTATTACTGAGTATTCAGTTAGCACTTATTAGACAAACAATTGTTTCTACAATCACCGAGACTTTGCGGTGACACACAATATTTATGTGCTGACTGTCTTTGATAACCCTCAACGAGCCGTGTGGCCGGAAACAAATGAAGTAACAAGGCAGTAAAACATATGTTACTGGTAAATCTCTGCAAACAAACGTTCAAAAAGTTCAATTAAAAAAAAAAAAAAATTTATCGCTCTAAAAATTACAGCGTCACTATAGGTTAGATATTTCTCGTCAACAACCATCGCAATAAAAAGCACATTGGACCTTGGCTGAATATTTTCATATCTATTACTGTAATTTTTGTTTCTCTTTTTAAATGTTTCCTCCCCTCCACCGGACTGGTCCGGTGGGAATTGCTCCCGCCCAGTTTCACGTTGATTAAGAGGAGCAAGAAAATGAATAAACGCGTTCGCTTAAGCAGAACGATAATCCATAATACGACGGTTAATATTTCAGAGATATTAATACTAACATTTGACTGTGCCAACATTAATATGTAACACTTGAAATCACAATAAATATGCCGATTTAATTCAAATTCTTTGTCAAGAAAAAGAATAACCTTTACTTTTGCCAAATTTTCAAGTTAGACAAGATTTTTCTCCTTAGTCTTAGATTAACACGAATATTATACTTTCGACCATGCAACGTTGGATCTACGAAACACCGTTTCAAAATAATAATAATAAAAATTAGAATATCTTATCTCCAAATTATTTCCTGCAAAAATCTTTGATATTTCGGTGGAGGGTTTTTCGTAATGATAAGACTCTAACATTACCAGAAATAAGCGGTGCGTTTACTTATGTTCATATTGTAAATAATAAAATTAATAATAATGATATTAAATAAGTGACTAATAATTAATTAGTGTATGGTAAAATTAGTATAAGAATTAATATGCTAAAAGAGTGTATTGTAATAACCTCTTAAGAACTTAAATAAACATTAACAGGAAATACATTAAGGGGTAGCCCAGTAAGTCAGACTAAAAGCACTAGGCCAAAAGAAGAAATTTTGATATTTCTGAAGTTGAATAAAAATCAGTTTTTGACTTCCCTAACAGCTAAATATCGTTCAACTAATCATTCTCGCGATAAAAACAAGAGAAAAAATATTAGAGAACTTATGTGCTTTTGACAAACAAATTATAGATCCGTTATGATCAGAGGAAAAAATATACCTACATTAGCCAGTGAGAGATGTAAAAGTATAGTCGGTTTAAGTGTAGTCTTCATAGTGATACACGCAATAGTCTCGCCATTGCTGCCACCTTTTCAGAAAGCTATCTTGGAAAATACAACACAGCTAAGTGGTAGCAGTTTTCGCGCTAATTCATTTGCGTTGTTGTGAGCAGCAGCTTTTCAATTGGAAAACAATTAAAAAACCGCACGGATACACGTAACGTGATTAAAATTGTGACGTGCGAAAAAATTCAGTTACATTAATGCCCATGATCTCATCTTTTGGTTGAAACAGGGAATGAGACAGGCGTTCACGACACTGAAAACATATAGGTTATCAATAGGCGTCTTACCCTTTAGGTACATGTGGAAACGCACGCACCTATATAAATTTCACAGTTACTTCCTCAGAATACATCCTGAACTTGAGTTTGATTCTGTGTAAAATATTTAATTGTGGTACATACTGGACAGATGTAATTAATATTTCATCACTACTACCGTCTAGTGATTTTGAAGAATTTAAATAAATTTATAGGGATTGCAAAGAAAACCAAGGTGACCTGAGGAGAACAGACAAAAAAGACAAGTCGCTAGGTAGGCCCGTGATGGCGGCTGCTTACCATGTCGCCGCGGACGTCAGCGTGCCGTGGAGCGATATCCTGGCTGGGAGCGCGGCGCGGCTGGCGGCAACAGGTGCCGGCGAGCACAAACACCTGCTGGCGGGGAGCGGCTGCTGGCAGGGTGGCGGCCGCCAGCGGACTGACGCCCACCGCGGGCCGCCGCGACGCCGCGCCGCACATCCGCGCAGACGCCCTCTGCACAGGTGCCAAACAAGCCCTCGCACTGTACTCTTACCTCTAAAGAGACAAGAACAAAATCCCGCAGCACAATTATTATTGACATCAATTATTTGCATCCGATGCTGGGTTCAAATCTCGGTGGGCTCGAATTTTCAAGATTTGTGTTTGGTCATATGAGCAACGCCCAGATGTTCCGTGTTTCGGGTTGTACGTTGAATTGTAGATCCCAAAGGAAACGAAATGGCCATTCTAGATCTGATACACTGTCTTAGTGTGCCTTCTTCGTGATGATCCAACAACCTCTCGGTGGTGGATTTAGTTTGTTTTTCTTTTAAAAAAATATTAACGTCTTACCCTTTGCCTGATGAGGATGCATTCTAGTATAAACCACCGTTAAAAAAGCAGTATACTGTCAAATTTCTTTAATCGTAAATCAACAGACTGATCTAACGATTTAGTTTCCAATTTTCACAATAAGAATGCCCGCTTTTAAAGTAATTTGCGAAATTTACCTTATTAATTCCGATCACTGGCAACATCATCGCGCTTCAAGCTCTGAATTGACGATTTTCGTACAGTGAGAAAGGTTTCCTGACTCTATTAGTGTGTGAATCTTAAAAATTAATATTGGAAAACTAGCCAAAAAAACCCGTCAACGGTTTAACGGACTGTGCTGGCAATTTCATTTTGGTTGTTTACCTAGATAGAAATTTTATAAAATAAAGCTCACTATCCTATAATTATTCGTCCCTTGTGATGTAGCAAAAAGTTTCGGTTGTCAATTTGGTCCAGGTTGCGTTTCAGCATAACTACAATCTTCGCCAATATAGCTGGTAGAAAATCAAAGCTTCATTCACACGAGAATTTATAAATTCCCTGAATCGCATGTCAATGTCATCATGCATCCAGTGGCGGCCCTAGCAAATTTTTCAGGTGGTGCGAGATCTCATTATGGCGCCCCAAATGTGCAATCGCTTATCCATGAATAAGGCGTTCCTATAGACAGATTGAAGACAACATACATTTTTTTCACATCCTACTGATATTATAAATGTAAAAGATTGTTTGCTTGGATGTTTTTACTGTTTCACGTCGAAACGGCTGAAAGGCTTAAGATAAAATTTGGAATAATGTTATTGGCTATCTACTTTTATCCCAATCGAAAAAGTAGTTCCCATGAGATTCAAATACGAATACATGTATGAATGGTTTATGAATTTCACGCGAGCAAAGTCGCGGGCAGAAAATAGTATTTATGTATTAATAATAATTCAAACCTCGGAAAGATTAATATAGGATACCAGCAATTTTAATGAGAAATAACAGCAAATATGGACACACTATGTATGAAAAGGTTTATTTAAGCTACTTTGGCGTACACAATGCTCATTTCACGTATACATCAAATTCACATAATTTTTTTCAGCAAACAAATGAGGAAATAAAATCATAACTAAAAGACCTAGATTACCATCTTCAACGCTTTTGCCCTTTAGCAATATTATTTTGTACACATAAAATTGTAATTTCTGACAGTATACCTAGAGTCCGCGTTTACCGTAAATAAGTTTTAATTTACGGAAACTTTTTTCTCCTTTAGCAACAGTTACAAGTATGGTTAGCAAAATTCGAAGTGCTATCCACACATTCGGAAATATATCCTGCCAACCATTTTGTTTCATTAGTTGAACTTTCATTGTTTCTGCTATTCAAGCCCCATCAACAACAGTTTCTGTTAGAAAGTTTCTAACCAATTCACAACCATATATTTCACATTTTTCTCCATCAGTTAAACTTATTTCCAAATCTGCTCAGGATGATTCCAATTCGGACTTTTCAGAATTTTTTTGATAATATGTATCATTAAATTTGGATAGTTGTGTAAACTGAGTGACCATCTCATTCTCAATTGTATCGGCGATATGCTAAAACACGTTGATTGTAAACAATTCTTCTGGATCTATTGCTATCTCATTTTTGGTGATTGAGATAATAGAACAAGTATTCTTTAAACAAATTCGGACAAGGAAACTGATTTAATTGATGTTTTGGCGGCACCTGCTATCACCACATTTAGTGACAGCTACATGGAGAAAAAAATGCTGTAATATTTTCGTTCATAATTCTGTTTTGGACACCTTTGTTTCCTCCTGATGTATTTGATCCATTGTCATATCTTTGGCCTCGACATTCTTTCATATTCAAATCGAACTCATGCACTTGGACTTCATTAGTGCCAACAAAAGCAACGATAAAGATAATTGTTCGACGTGAGTGACATCATGATATTCGGTATGATGGAAAAGTAGTTAGATATCCACAGTCAAAATTTTGTTAGGAACTTCATTCGTTTTGAATATATTTGCCAAAATAACAGATATTAGTCTCCTTATTGGCAATAAGGCGGGGATGCTCCATCACTACAGGGTCATATTTCCTATTATTTCCTATAAACCCAGGAAGTTACTATTATTAGAAGTATTTTGTGTTTCAGATCCAAAGCTTCCTCTAAACAAGAAATTATTGCATGTTAAAAATAATATTTTGAACATCATTCATTCGAGGATAGCAACCCCCAATGATTTTTGTCTTCAATCTGTATTTACAAATGCTTGTCAATTACACCGACGTTCTTTAAAAGAATCAACGCTTCTGTCAAATGAGGATGGTGTACTTGTGATTTGAGAAAAATTTCGTGAATTTTGAGACGCTCTGATCAGTAGTTCCAGTATTAAAATCTTCTATTCCCAAGTAAGTTTTTGCTGTTGTATAAACAACAATATACAAACATACAATATACAAAAACAACATACTTCATCTTTTAAAAGTATCTCGATTTGGCATTACTCTTTAACGATACATTTTTGAAAAATGACGTCCATGATTTTTTTCTTGAATTTTTTCATTGCTCGAATCATTATTTCATCTGTGGCTGCAGAATCAATGAATGTCCATTCTGAAGTATCGTCATAATTTGTATTTTGAAAGGCGGAAGTGGTGCTATATCTGGTGTACCTCATTTTGTAATATTTTAAACTGCGGACGACATTCCAGCTGCAGCTAAATCTTCTCCTTCATGCTGCTCTTTATCATCATGAGCCTCATCTGAAGGATTTATATTAAATAAGTTTTCTTCTGTTGCGGGTGGATCTAGTTCTTATGATGACGATTCAGATGACTTAAAAAAAATTTGCAAGCAATTTTGAAGCCTTCTCAGATTCGCCTTTTTTTCAAGTAGCACATGCTTTGTCTGTAAAAGGCACATATTTACAATATCAACGGTAGTTGCAATCACCGAAGATCTAACATGGTAAAAATATATAAGTAGGTTGAATCTGGCCCCATGCACATGCCCCGCATGCGAATGAACTTCAAGACGACAGCCGAAGAGGCAGGAAACAGGTGTGAGACGAGTTGTGATTTTTTTGATTCGAGTAAGTCGAGCTGACTCGATTCTACGAGGACATACGACTACACACTAAGCTGTAGCTCTTACATGTATAAACTCTTCTGGATAATTAGTGTGCTAAAATCATGTGTGAACAGCAAGCTGGGTTATTATAGTATTTATTTTTTGCGCGGACGATCTCGCTACATTTTTGGCGCCCCCCCGTATGACGGCGCCCGGTGCGGTCGCACCGCTCGCACCGCCCTAGGGCCGCCACTGCATGCATCTATACCAATCATGCATCATGCGATACAAACTTGATCCAAAATCTTCACAGTTTCTTACAACTTTCTTATTGTCTATGATGAAGATCGATGTTTTAACGCCTGGCACAGCTTACACTCGGCTGAAATAATGACCCCAGTGAAAACGAAGAATGCTAAAAATAAATCTTAACTTCTTACGTCATGTAATATTAGTTTCAATTGTGGTTTAGGTTGCATAGATCGCGAACAATTTGGAACTTCTTTCATTCAAACCAAGTAATCATATCACTAAAAAAAAAGCAACTAATAATCAATATGACAATTTAAACAAAATTCATACTTTTCTTTCAGTATTGAAGCAATTCCTTTCTTAGCATTTGTTGAAATAAATTGAATTGTTATAAAATAAATGCAATTCCTATTGCCTGGCGCTATGACAAAAGGTTTCGGTTGCTATCCTGGTCCTGGTTGCATTTTAAAACTAACCACATCGTGATTCATGATATCAAAACGTGACATAGTGCTTATGAAACCTGCTTAAATAACTGATAATAGCTAAATTCAACATGCTATTGCTGTGATAAGGTTCATTATTTATTTTTGTCCAGGCTGGATTTCAACATAACTACAATCTCGGGAAATACTGCCGCTACAAAACGACAATTCATTGATGAGATACATTACGCAACAACATAAATTTCATCAACAACATTCAACAAAAAAGAAAGGTAATAAACCAAAAATCTGCAACGTGATTCTGGCCGATATTACAACGTTCGAATAGCTGTCATAGTTACACATTGCGGAAATACGTAATAGCCTCAGTCAAAGAAGATTAAAATAAATCTGATAAACTTACATTATTAATTGTAGTGGAGGCTGCACAATTCGAGATGATTGGGCAACTATTTCGGTTCAAACGAATTAATAATTTCAATAATAGGGTACAGTTTAAATTATTTTGAAAAAAAGCTAAATTATTCATGCCCTCTGCCGTAGCGTCAAATGCCAGTTGTAATTCTGATCCATTTTAAGTAACACTTTAACCAAATTTTTTTCTACATTGATGCTCGAAATACAAAGCTTTTATCTTACAATATCTATGGACAAAGAATTTAAGGAATACTTGAATATATCAAAAGAATATTACGTAAATATAAGCATCTAATGATTGAAATATCGATTTTAACGCAATACATACTTTTATTTCAGTATTCTGTGAGTTAATTTATTCACTGTTGCTTGGAAATGATATTAAATAACGCGCACTCCCACAAATAATATCGTAAAGCTTGACGTCATAGGCAACGTCAAAGCGTGACGTCATAGGCAACGTCATAGCTTGACGTCACCGCGTGACATGACGTAGGTGCGACACCGCTACATCTTGTCTATTATACTAATAGATACACTGCATACTAAATGATACAATATTGGAACCCCCTTTACATTTTTTTTTAAACTATAGGCACTTGAATCATTAAAAATATCAACTTGGGAAACTAAACTTGACTAAATCGTCAGAAAATGTGTGCAAAACCAAAGTAAAATGCATCTCGGATGTGGAACGGAATGGGAACTACAGACTGAAATAAATTTGGTGTAAAAACATTTGGCTGGAATAAAAGAATTAATTGGTTAACTAGAAAAAATTTCTGGTAAAATTTAATAGCTGTGTCTAAAAATGTTGCATGATAGCGATATGGTATGTTCGGACGTGAAAATGATGATTCAAACCGTACATTTTGAATTCAACAATATTGTTCTAATGAACTATAATTGTTTTGTCAAATTGCTTATTCATGGAAAGTATTTAAAATGGTACTTTTATTACTCCAGAAAGTCTTGAAATATATGGAAATTTAAGGGAAGAATTAGTAATTAAAAAAATGGAATGAAAATGAAAGAAGCAGTTAAACGTGTATCATTAAAACAAGCAGGAAACAGGCATGATAATCCAAGAAGCTCTCTTCACGATCACCTGAATGTTTGAAAAGTGGCAAAGACATTGGTTTCCAACCGAAATTAATTAGATTTAATCCACATTCTCTGGGGACTTTTCTGAACAACTTTATAAACACGTTAAAGAACTTGATAACTGCCTAATGCCATTGAATAAGAAGGAGTTTTCAAATTAATATTTGATATTCTGAAAGTCTCAAAATCCCTCATAGATTTAAGAAGAAGAAGAGAATTGGAGTAAAAAACTTTTTTAAAACTGTTTTACACAATACATCCTGATATTGTTTTAAGAACTCTCGAACTGACTAGTATTGCGCATGCTACTGTATTTGATAAACCACAAGTTGCCACTTCTTTGAACAGCTTAATCGTCTTTAAAAAATCCATACTTCTCGTATTTACAACGCTGATGAAACAGTGCATAAAAATGATGAAGCCATTTTAATAAAAGAGAAATAAACTACTTGACAAATTAACATCAACAGAAAGAAATATTACATTAACTTTTGCAATACGAGTCATTGGCCATTTCAGACTTCCAGTCGGTGGTTGAACTGAACACTGCGACACCAAAATATCTAGGTGTGAGCCCTGACGGGTCTCTTACATTCAGGAAACATTTAATGAATTCCAAGCTGAAATTTTCTACTAGGAACAATCACCTAAGAAAACTGGCTGGATCGCAGTGGGGCAGCCAACCTGAAACCATCTTTCTTCTGCCTTGGAACTGTGTTATTCGGCTGCAGAGTATGCCTGTCCTGTATGGTACAACTCAACTCTTTCCAAATAGGTGATATTGCACTTAACGACACCTGCAGAATCATAAAAGGCTGTTTAAATCCACTCCAGTCGAATGGCTCCACTTCCTCGCAGGTATTACTGTTTTGGGGTTTGGGATCCGTATCGCAAGGTTCTGATTGACTCAGTTGAGAGGGTGCAGAGGAGAGCCGCTAGATTCGTGACTTGTTGTTACAGCCCTTATGAAAGCGTCACAGAATTGATACATAGATTGGGCTGGAATAGTTTGGAAGACAGGCGACGTAGCTTGCGTTCGAATTTATTGGAGAATATGTGAAAAAAATTAAATTTCGAGTGCAATGAAATACTTCTTCCGCCAACCTATTTAGGTCGCAATGACCGGAGGGATAAGATTAGAGAAAAAAGATGCCGTACTGATACTTATATGTATTCCTTCTTTCCTCACACTATTCGGGATTGGAAGGGGCGGGTTTAGGATTGGTGCTTAGCACCCTCTGCCACCCACAATGTTTGTGATTTGCAGAGTATGGATGTAGATGTAGATGTAGATGTAGATGTATAGCTCCACCTTCTGTTCGAAGAGAGATAGCAGCGAAAAAAAGAAAGGAGGAAACTGGATCATGAAAGAACTCATCCATTACATGAGAATATACCACACAGGCAAAGAGTGAAGTCGAGGAAAAGTTTCTTAAGAACATTACAGGAACTTACAACTACAATTGAGAAAGCCAGGTTACAACTGTGGCTGAGGAAGATTGTCTGAATCTTTAGCACCTGGCTATGACAAGGGATGATTGATATGGAAGTCTCTGAATAGGTAAAGATCAGGGATGGCAAGATCCGAAGTCAACTTAAAAAGATGGAGCTATGCGGGGATCGATGACATCAAATGCGATTGCGGAGAAGATCAACACATGCTCCAGTGTCGACTGTTTCCAGCCTCCTGCTCGGATTCTGATCTGTGTGAGGCCTCAGAAAATGCACTGGAAGTGGCCAAGTTTTGATCTAGTACAATATGATGTTTGAAATTGTGTAAAAATATGTTTCTCACACGAAATAAATAAATAAATAACGCTTCCACTTTTTATTTTTCCTCGCAAGAAAATGGAAAAGAAAGGTTGCTTGACGACAGGAGGTCTACTATAAAGTATAGTTGTTCCACATGAGAGCGCGTGTATGAACGGTGAAGTGTTCTTGCAATGGTTGTGACATTTTAAACAGCATGTTCATCGAGCAGAAACAAATCCTGTCCTGTTAATTTTGGATGGTCATAGTAGTCATAAAGGCGTAGCAGTTATAAAATATGTACGCGGACATCACATTCAAATGCTGAGCACATCATCGCATACAACTCATAAGTTACAGCCTTTGGACAGGACATTTTTAAGTCAGCATTTGCAACTGCTATTTTAGGATGGATGAGACAAAATCTTGCGGCCTGAATCACTGTCTATGATATTGCTGCACTTATGGACGAAGCCTATAGCAGAGCAGCTAGGCTTGACATAACACATAATGGGTTTAAATGTCTAGATCTTTATCCAATCAACCGCGAAAATTTTACTGACATTGATTTTTACCATACATTTGCACAAGAAGTTACTTCAATGAAATATTACGAATCTATCTTCAGCAGCCCATTCTTAATCGAAAGTGCCATCCACTAGTTGAACATTGCTGCAATTGAACCAGTGCCTTCAACCAGCACGATGTATGTATTAAAACAACTGTCTCCATTTCCTGATGCATCAATAAAAAATGGCTCGAAAAACCAAAAAGAGGACAAGAAGAAAACTATAGACAATGAAAGGTCGAAGCAAAAAAAAAAAAACAAAAAAAAAAAAAACAAAAAAAAAACAAGAAGTTAAATGCGCTAAATAAACGATGAAGCCAAAAAGAAATATTCAAAGTCTTTCCGAAGAAAATCGAGGAAAAGAGACGGACTGCATTATATGTGGAAAAACGTCATCAAAAGATTGGATTCAGTGCTATGAATGCAAAGATTGCGACCAAGAAGATTGTGATTATATATATTCTTCAGATACCTATTATTATTGTGTTTTTTGTAAAACCAAAATACAACTAGGCCACAACTGTTTTCAACGTCCCGGGCTATCAGCCAGCTATCAGAAAATAAAGGCCAAAGAAAGTATTCTTAATTTAATTCGTTAAAAATTATGATGACCAAATTTTTAATTATGATTTCAGAAGTTCTTCGTTTAATTTCAAGTTTAAAATAAATACATAAAGTTTGTTTATTGTATTATTTTTGTTATTATTATTAATAATTTAATTGCGATTGAACACACGCTCCGGCAGCAATTCCTTTAGTCATCTAATTACCCCTAATTTATGTGTCTGTTGCTACCCGACATTTCCCCTACTAGATTGTAATCCACGTAAGAAATACGTATTCTTCTAAAATTATAACATATTTAGTTAATAGAAGTATTTCAAATACTGTACAAGTTTCGATAAGAGGTATTCATGAAACTCCCAACGGATATAGCCTGCCTACAACCTTACCATGAATTTTTAACAGCAGCGTTGTGAAATTTTACCAAGAAGTGTTTTATACCTCCACAACAACTCCCTGACAGACTGATAATTGTGTGGTTTCCATTTCCCGATGTGAAAATATTCGTCTGTTCTTAATTGTAACGCATTCGTGTATGTGTGTGTGTGTGTGTGTGTGTGTGTGGATGTGTGCAGGTTAATGTCTTTTTCTGTATTGTGATTAACTGAAAGAAGGGAGGGGGATGAAACAATATGCACACCCTTTCAAGACGGTTTTATTGAAAGAACTTGTGGGGCCTGAAAGAATTCCTCAATCCAACGGCTGAATTGCCGTAAACATTATAGTATTTTCTCACCCTATATTCGCTGTGGAGAGGTTTGAGATTTAATCTAGAAATTTGATTCACAACATTGTAATTAGCACTCATGCAGTACCATCTTTCCCACCACACTCACAAAGGCCCAAATGGTGAAAATATCTTCCACCACCAAATTCTCGAATCAGAAAAATCTTATATCAGGCCTCGGTCACCATCATTTTGCTATAACGACCAGAGACAACTAGGACGGCTGGAATAGAATTAATCACAGTGTTTCACGCTTTAATGCTTCTCAGTTGTTTTTGTTGCTATTTCACTCACAGAGTTGTCCACATGTAAACCTATTTCCACCACAGAAGTACTTCGCTTGTATTACAAGAGTTTCTTCCAATGATCTGCAAGCATTACGACTAGATTTTTGTTGGTACTGAAAGCTTATTTTTAGAACCGTATGCTCGTTCTTACATCCACTGATACCAACAACTGTAACGCCACTGCCGTGAATCAGTTTCTTCCGAGTAGCGTTATCAACTTCTCATTCATTGTTTGGATGTTTGCTAATAACCGCAGCATCCTATTTATCCTGGTTTGTTGGTTGGTAACCTGACTGCACTTGACAATTCTGTTATGAACACAATGTGTTGTTTAAACACCGTATGTACGCTTATAATACACTATTGGGCACTATAAAGACATTTACTGCAAGGCAGATGTTTACACGGACCCCAGAAAAAGTGAGTCAACGCCCGGACTATGATGGTATGAGTATAAAATACCACTTGACGAGCAGATTGAGCGTCTGTGGTTGCGTTTGATGGTAGTTGACCGAGGAAAAAACGCACCCTGTTCGCAGTTCTATGTCCGCTTCGTTATTATGGCGGCAATAGTAAATAATAATAAAGAATCCTGGAGTGACTTAATTGTGAGTTGCCTCAAAGTGGCTAATAGTTTCTGTTCAGCAGATATTGGTTCCCTCATGACTGTACTTTCAGTTGAATATGCGATCACTTCAAACCGTTGTGGCATCATCAATGGTTGTTGCACAAATTTTTTGATCGTGTAAGGGTGTCTGAACAAGGGTGTTTTCAGGATCAGAGCTAGAGGGGGGCAAGATTTGAGCTAGGGGGTGGGAACTCAAATTGGTTTCGAGGAAGTGGGATGGGACACTGAAACATGACGATTTCCTACAAAATGAAACTCAAACCTATTGAGGAAACTATTTTTATTATTGATTAATATAGTAATCCAACCACTTAATCTAAGGACCTACTATGTAGTAAATTAAGATCGTAACTCAGATGTAAACATTAATAATCTAAGATTCTTAGAAAATTTTTCAGTATCTTTGTTTCTCAATATATGACGGTGTTCTTTCACGAAATTTCGATGCACATTCATCAGGCATAATCCAGTCAATCTTTCCTCTCACAAAGTGCTGCTGAGTCAGTTCTTCACTCGTCAAAACGCACTGAAGGCAACTTAATTTTTTTTCTAGCGAGGGATAAGGGGGGGGGGGGGGACTACTGCGCTGGATACGCCCATGGGTCTGAACAGACAATAATGTGTTATAACTTTGAAAACAAAGCTCTAAATGGAAATTTTATTTTGGAGTGTTGTCTAATCACTTAAATAATATATGTTTTCGTTGGGCTTATGCGTCGCCTACGTCTAACGTAAGTCCTTATAGTCGGGAGATTCCCAGAGGCAATGGATAGGGAGGAAATAGCCGAGGTTATTGGAAGGAACCATCCCGACAATCACCTATCGTGATTTCGAAAAAAAACATGGAAACCGAAATGGCCGGAGGGGGGTGGTGCTCCTGCGTTCTTAAATGCTGTGATTTTATCGTATCAACTGAAATACATACAAATGTTCCAAACATCATATCTGTACACATTTATGTATTTCCAATGGAGCTTATACAGAAATAAATTAACAAAAAAAACTTAACACAAAAGTAAGGAATGTTAATTAATGAGGATCATAAATTGTTCAGCAGCGGATAAGTTATATTTATAAGTAACAACAGCAAGTAATTTTCAGACGTGGATGATTGACATGAAATTCTCCTTAAGCAATAATTTGATACCACACGATGTGAAAGTCCTCCCTTTGTTTTCGTATGTGCCCTGGCGGACCATAACACAGCGCCACCTGTGCACAGGTCTACCTTGTGGAATTACAAGAATGGAAGGACAAGTGCCCTATCCGTTATAGAATCGGAGTTGTCAGATCCGGAGCATTTACACTACTGGAGAAATATTGGGTTGCTATCTGTCTGCGAAAAGTGTAACTATGTTCCTTGTGTAATAAATGTATTTTTGTTTGTGAAATGTCTTAACCATTAAAAAAAAATACAATTAAAGATAACTTGAACAATAGTTCGAAAAAAAAGAAAAAAGCAGTCGTGGGTTGGTACAAAAACCAAGCAATAAGAAACGTATACAAAGCTCTAAACATTAATAATTCACATATCGCGTTAAAAATATATCTTTAACACTAAGAGAAGGCTCATAACAGCTTCAAGCGACTCTACAATATTCACCCCGCGTCGCCTGTAATGGTGAAGGGAGAGCTTCCCGTCGCCTCGTATCCAGCCTCTTCCGTTGATTCTATTACAGTAATCCCACCGCGCCAACGTGGAATCGGGAAACATTCCTGGTGAACTTCAAATGCACTACACAAGCTTTACCTCAGGTGGAGGTCACGTTAAGTGCATATAGGCATTGCGGCAGCGGCGCAGTACGTGCTTTGATGTGTTGTGGTACAGACTATTGTGCCCTTTGAATACGAATGCGAAGCACAATGTACGTCGGCTATCTCCACACACATACACTTTGGCTGTGTTATAGCAGGGGCCGCTTTTGTTGTTTGCTCTCAGTAATTAATTTCTTTACCCGAAATTTCTTACCTTTAATGTTATCATAAAAAATCGATTTCGTTCCAGGAAAATAAGCCTTTATCGTCATGGTTCATTATTTAATAACAAAGTAAGCACTTGTTACCGCTGTCGCATCAGCAAAGTGGCTTTACATCTAACGGAACAGTGACATTACGCTTGCCTTTAATTATATTTTTAAACTTAACAGCTAAATGCCAGACCAGCATGATTCATATTTTGCAGAATTTCTCAGCATATTGGCCTCAGATTACCACTAAAAGTTTTAAGTAACTCCTTTCAATAAGTAATTTCCTTTTTAAACACAGAAATCGTATTAAAGACAGGGTGTTCTTGTGACACGCAGTTAGCGTCTTACGAGAAAGAAAATTTCGGGTTAAATTTAAAACTGATACTAAGTCCATAGCATTGCACTAAATCACTCCTACTAATTTGGAAAATTATGTAACACCTCACTGGGATAAATGTGAAAGTGAATATGTCTTTAGACTTAGGAAGCAAAGGATTACGGTAGGAAATGTAGCATCAAAAGACCTACGAATAGATACTTACTTCATATAGACACCGTAATGTGTTGAAATATAATATAAATAGAAGCAAATGTAAGAAAACCATAGCATATATTCAATCAAATGAAGGGTAAGGAAAAAGAATTTATATGAGTTTAAAATACAACTACACAGGGCAATACGTATTCCATATTTAAGCATTTTGTAATGTTTCAGCTTCCGTTTTGAGTTGCTATTTAAATTATCAAACATAGTTTGCCGCAGTATTTATCTGCAAAAGTGAATTTAATTGGAGCAAGAGACTATTAGAATCGGATAATACTTCTAAAATAACTGAGTCCTAATTGAAAAAAAATATATAATTTAATGATGATTGTTTGTTTACTGGGGTTGGTTAGTAACAATGAGGTTTTTCTCCTTGTTCCTTTATCATTTACTAATAAAGATTTGAATCAAATATTATTCTTAATAACCAGCATGAGATCTTTAAATTGAATTTGGAAGTTAAGTGTTTCATTTATAATTTAAAAAACTGAATTTATTTTACTGCAGTGCGAAATTGGGGACAAATAGAAGTTTACATATTATATTTCGATACCATAGCATATACTGAAATCAAACATGATAAATACACAGATTATGATCAGTACAAAATAACTAACAAAAATAACGCAGTGAAAATGACACAACAGATTTCTAATAAATTAATACTTACAGTTCGATAAGTTGGGCACCATCAGACATTAATTCAGAACTTCTAGCAAAATTATTAGACCATTAACTCGTCGGAGAAATGAAATCTTCTCGGGGCCGTTGTCATGTCAATGAAAATTGTACCAATCTTTCGTTTATAAAACAATGAATATATTTCCAAATTCGGTCAAAGCGTCGTTTATGACTCTAGCAAATCCTTGTGTTATGCGAAAAACTCTTACTATATCTCGAAAATCAGCACTATTCAGCAACATCGCTAATATCTGGTTCGAGCTATGCTCTGACCAGTCGGGTTCGTTGGTACAAATTCTAACAGCTAACGATAATCTGGCAGAACTCGGCGACACACGTCCTAGGTATGCTGTAGAAGAAGTAATTCTCACAGCTAGAAGATCGAAAACTGTATATGGTGCAGCATGCAAATCTTATTTCTTTCACATAACTTTGTTGAAGCCGTTGATGTTTATAAACAGACACATTAGATGTCATTGAACTGTTCGTCATTATTCTTATGTTTGAGACTCCTCACACAATATTTTCTACTCAACGTCTGTCTTCTTTTTTTTTAACTGCTTAACGTCTCTTAATAGCGAGGTCTTTATAGACGGTAAAGGATGGGAGGCAAGGAATGGGAAGGAATTCGGCCATGACCTTTTGAAGGAAGCATCCCAGCATTTGCCTGGAGTGATTTGGGAAACCATGAAAAACCCAAATCTGGATGCGCGGACGGGGATTCGATCCGGCGTCCTCCCGAATGCCAGGCCAGAACGCTAACCGTTACACCACCACGCTCGGTCTACGTCTGTGTCTCAGTTCCAGGTTAATACCAACTCAATTTTTTCCGACATCTCATTTACTATAAAAAGTTATGAAAATCATTCGCCTTACGTGATATGATGTATTGGCACATAAATTTGTGAAATGTTCTGTCTTTTTTTCATATTGATTTGCTATTTATTTATTTATTTGTCGTCTGGCTAAGCAACTAATATAATACATATAAATATATACAATGACAAGAACGTTGGCAGCGTTCACAAATTGATGTCCAGTTTTTCCAGCCATTCCATGAACGAAGTTGTAGCTCCAAAAACATCTTCAAATGGTCCATCATACTTCCTTAGAGGGCATTCCCTGATAATATGCTCCACACTCTGGGAAGGAGTTCCGCAGTCACATACAGGAGAATCCTGACGACCCCACTTATACAGCATGGCGTTGCATTTCGCATGGCCTGTTCTTAGGCGATCTAGTTTGACCCACTGGTCTCTATTTAGATGGAATCCTGGAAGTCCAGTTGTGAGATCTTTAACATCTGGATGTTTCACAGATGAGGAGTTCCAGCTTAGTCGTCACATTTCCTTGACATCAAAGTCAAATACATCTTGCCATACCGGTTTCTGGATTTAAAACGAGTGGGGGGAAAGTCATTTAGGACCTTGTGGATGGTCAGGATGGTGTAGTTTTATCCACTCACGTGCCGTTGCTTCTTGGCGTCTTACCTCTGGAGGTGGTATTTTGCTGATTAGGTGTAACCAGGGGACTGGGGTGGATTTTAGGGTGTCAGTTAGTACTCTCATTCACTCATTCAGATGGACGTCGATTTTTCTAGTGTGAGCACTACGTTGCCACACTGGAGCACAGTACTCAGCGACAGGGTAAACCATTGTGAGAACGGTTGTTCGAAGTGTGTCCGCATCAGCTCTCCACGAAGTACTTCATGATGTTGTTTCGTTTTTTAAGTTTCTGACTTGTGTATTCCAGGTGTTTTTTTTTTAATTTTAAGGAACGGTATAAGGTGATGCCAAGATATTTAGGATTGAAATTATGTTTCACTCTCTGATGGCAGAAGTTCACTTTGAGCTTCTGGTGTGCTATACTATTGCTCAAGTGGAATGCGCATACTTCCGTTTTCATCGGGTTCGGACAAAGTCTCCATTTCCTATATTATGCATTCAAGGTATCTAAGTTGTTTGAGAGTGTGCTTTCACCTTCCTCTAATGTGGTAGTTTGGACAGCGATAGCTAAGTCGTCAGCGTAGCAGAATTTATTGCCAGTTGTTTCGGGCATGTCACTGGTGTACAAGTTGAAGAGCAATGGAGCTAGTACTGACCCTTAAGGTAATCCATTTTTTATTGTAAATAACTTACTTGTCTTGTGCCCAACGGTGACCTTAAAATATCGGTTGGTCAGCATATTCTTCAGAAGTGATGTTAGTTTCCTGCAGGGTATGTTGGTGTTATGATATTTATTATTCCTTGAATACGATTAAGTATGAGGCGTTCTAGAAGCTTATAGCAAACACTTAGTAGAGCAATAGGTCGATAGATTGAAGCATCATCTGCTGGTTTGCCTGGTTTGAGGATCGCCAAGATATCTTGAATTCTGGAGGGATGATCCCAGTGTCCAGGATATCGCTGAAGAAGTTCTTGAGTCAAGTTCTTCCCTGCTTGCCAAGATATCTTATAAATTCTGGGAAAACACCATCTAATCCTGCAGCCTTCCTCATTTTTAGCATTTTGATGGCTTTCTCAACTTCTTCGTGACTGAATGGATTAGAATAGGTAGGGGTATTTTTAAGGTTTTTATCCATATCAATCATCCCTCTCTCCATCTGTTTCTTCATGACAGGATCTATTGGGACTTTGTCAGCTCTTGTTTTGATGTGCAATGCCATTTCAGTTGGTGTGATTCCTGGCTCCCCCTTGCATGTGTTTGAGGCTGCACCCAGTTTTCTAAGACGATTCCATGCATTTCTACTGGCGTGAGTAAAGCTCATTTGAGAAATTATCTCTTTCCATTTATTTCCTACCTTCATTCAGTATTTCTAATACTCTTTTCCTGTTTCAGGGTCACTAGTTTTTTGATAATTTTCATATAAAGTTTGCGTAGATTTGTCCCAGCATGGAATGTATTGTTTCCTGCACCCTTTAGGGATGTTTCGTGTATCTGCAGCGATAGCAATACCTGCAAATCTCTTATAGTTTTTCGCTTTTGGAGGTATCCATCGCAGGCTACTATCTACCTCGGAGCTATAATGGTCCCAGTTTGCCCTCTTTAAAATCCACCTTGGTTTATGAATCGATCTGATAACAGGTATTGTGATACCAACACTGATTAGTGTGGGCCTATGTTGACTTCTCGGAAAATGCTGAAGGACTTTCCTTGTGTGGTCTAAAGGTTTTATTTCATTTGTGGAAACATAAACGAGATCAGGATTGGTGTGAGATTGCCATCTATCAGAATTAAATGTTTTATTTTCTTTAGCATCGTTGCTGAGATACAGGCCTTGACTTTCGCACCACACAGTAAGTTTCTCTCCATTTTCATCAGTATTTGGGTAACCCCAGGATGTATGTCGGTTGTTAAAGTCTCCTACATATATGCAAGGTTTCGGTAGTGAGGGCAGTGATTAGTTGGCCAGTTGGAAAGAGTTGGTTTGTAAACTGATGCAACAGTTAAATTGTTCAGTTTGGCAGTAATTATTTCTATTACATTGATTTTTTGACAGCTCACTTCCCAGATATTGCAAATGTTACTTTTGCCATACATAGCTGATCCGTGTATAGGATTATATTATTCTTCTTCGTAAGAGTTAAATTTTTTTTTCCAAACTGTGGGTAGGGGAGCATGTAACCGAAATATACATTTTCACTTAACTATAATTGTATTTCAAAACATTAAACAATAATAATGTGACGTCAGGATACCATGAGTAGAGGCCTGTATTAGGCTCTCCTTTAGAGTTATGGAAAGAAGTTATTGCTTTCGAATCACAATTGAAGGAATTACGGAAGACGAATCCCCGTCCGGCCATCTGCATTTCGGTGTTCTATAGTCACTCCAGGTGAATGCCGGAATGGTTCCTTCAAAATTCCATGGCAGAATTCCTTCCTGTTACTTACCATAGTGCTTTCCTTAAGCAAATTTTTCTGTTCTAAAATACTGAAATGTATATTTACAATTAAAGATTGTTTAGTGTAAGCTGGATTATTCTTTAGTTTTTCCAGACTTCACGCAAGCATAAACCACAATGGCAGAGAGTTGGGTCAGGATGCCCTTTTGTTAAGTCATGGGTCACATACATATTCAATACAGGGACATATCAGACATTATAAAAACAATAACTGTGTGAAACGGGCAGTGGTGCAATAACGATGCAGACACTCAAAAAAACACAAATGATTTCGAGAGTAATAAAACGGTGCTGGACAGCAATTTGAGAAAGGATACAAGTTGAGGCATTGATCATCAGTTTTTGACATATCGGAGGAGCGTTAGTAATACTGTCACGATGCATGTTTTGATAAAAATCCAAACAGTTAATACATTGTACTCTTTTAATTACGATCTTTAGGATAATGTGGGCAACGCACTTGAAGTAAGCCTCCAACTTTGAAACGTATGCGTATTCCTTGCTACAACAAACGTTTTTTTTTTTAAACGCCGTTATATTTGTAATACTTTCTTCCTGTCTCATGTTAAGTTAATGATGTTTTTCCAGTGGACAGTATACTGAACACACAAAGCACTTGTAACTATCCCTCTGCCTACACCAAGGGTGCGCATGGAGACCATTGAGCTAGCCACCACGTTGAGTGATACACAGTAGTTGGTGACTAATAAGCTCAGCTGCCAAAAACCAATCAACACGGCACTTCTATAGTTATTTATTTCTTCTGATCATTTCCACTAGACATTTTCCGATTGAAGCAATCGAGGAACCTTCTATCTCGTTTCTTTTTTTTTTTTAACATATCAAGCGATGAGGATCTGTTCCTGCTACCTGACTGATCTGATGCAGTCAATCAATATGCAAACTCGTCTCTCAGAGCTCCGCCCCCGGACTCTAGAAGTAGTCCGGAAACTTTATTATGGTACGTCTGCTGCACTGGAAAAGCCGTACCACTAAGCCAAGTAGTTAAGAGCTTACAGATACGCATTCTCGCCTGCTGTCGTAATTGTTATTCTTCCCCATAATCTGCTTTAAATTAATTACGATTAGTGTGCAAAATCGTTTTAAGACGTCTAAGGTTTTAGCATGTCTTTGCATTTTAGAATTCTACTGGTAGCTTTCGTTATTTTTTGAGTGAATTTTTTTTGCCAGTGAAATATTTTACGGAACATTTACTACTTATTAATTTAGACGAAGCATATATGCTCGTCAAATCATCACGAGCAAGAATTCAACCTTGCAGTGGGAGGGAGGTGGTATTACTGTTTTCGCTATTCAGTGTAAATGAGGCAGCCCCGTACGAAATGAGCCAGATGTACTGTGGCTTTCCTTTAGGTATCCAACACTGCGTGGAATGTAGGTGCGCTAAGGAAATCAGTCGTTTGTACCTGGACAGTTGGTACAGAAGAGAAAATAAGATTAATTTCGTTTGAGCAATGCTGCTACATAAGGATGTTATTGATTACCTGGAAGGACAATATTACTGGTGAGGAAATTTTTGAGAAGGCAGGATCGTATAACTCAGTATGGAAGAGTATAAAAACGCGGAGGACAATACGAATTGGACATATCTAAAGACATGAGAGCTTACTAAAAACAATAATGGAGGGAACGGTAGAAATAAAGAGATATCGGTGAAGACCGCGTTTAAAATAAATTAAGCAGATAATGGAAGTTGTTGGCTGCAGGGGATGTGAAGAGGAGGGCAGAGAGTAGAGCTGAATGGAAGGCCGCCTCAGACCAGTCCCAGGATTGGTTACCGTAGAAGAAGAAGACTATTATTTCATGTTAATAAACTAGGTTTCTATGCTACATGCAAAAGAAGTAGTACTAACTAAACAGTACGGATTTCATATTTGGTCCTTTTACTTTGCTGCACATTTTGTTATTTGTAACGAATGATTTCTTCTGCAATGGTACCATGTCTAATTCAGGACTATACTATGCTTTCCTTACTTGAAGACGCCGTTCTGACCCTGTTAGTATATTATCATTAAAACTATAAAAAATTATTACGATGATTCTGATATCACAATAATACCAGCCTTTACCCTATGTTATGTCCAGAACAATTTTATTCTGGTGAGAATTTTGAGGGATTTAGCTGACCAAAAATAAAATCTCTGATATTAAGCTCCACGAAAATTTACAACTATCTTGTAACGCAACCTTTTCAGCGCACCAGTAATAGAGAATAAAAAAAAATCACTTTTAAAGAGATAATTGCTGATGGATGTTTTTCATGAAAGTTATAAGGTAATTAACATACAAGTTTCCGCTTGAGAAGAAAATGTACGAGAGAAGTTCCCTTTGATGGCATATGAAAATATATGTTTTATGTTCACTGAAATGAAGCAGAACAAAACACTTGACACACGTTGAGCGTGTCAGAGATTTTAATGTCAGCAAAGTTTTGTCACAGAAGGCGGGCGAGAGCATAGCCTCCGGTGCCACGGCATGAAAGGCCTGGGGAGGTCAACTTCATTGTGCCTGCTAGGCGCGCTTAAATTCAAATTAACAACTTCAGTTATTTAAAATGCTTCTGGAGGCGGGCGGCAAAACATAACGAGATTCAGTTGGCTTCAGAAAGATCTCTTCAAATGTATATTCTGAAGGCCAGTTACCGCTCATGTTTAGCAGCCAGAGTCGAGCTACCCATAGGCAGGGATGCATGGTGTAAATATCGTAATACATGGTCCGAAAACAGTATAACTGCATTATATAACAGAGCAATGAAAATTCTTGCATGTGACAAACACTTCTCTGATCCTCAAGAACTGAAGGTAGTATTAACTGCCTTCCAGACATACTCGTAGATAGTACATTAGCGATATTGCATATGCCAAAGCGACATAAAGCCAGGATACTTGGTGTCTCGAATCCGTTGCTTTAAATTAGCAACACTGACACAGACACCTGATATTTGTATAAATATCACTATGAAATATACTTTTGTCACTCTATTTTTAGTTAGAAGAGTTGATCTTTTTAGAATGCTGTGTGTTTTCCGGAACCTGAATTTATTTGTGGATATAAATACGTAATTTTCCAGGGAAAATATTAATCACATCAGATACATGTTTTGCTGACACAATACGCTGGCTAATATAACGGGAGAACATGGCACTTGTGGATTTTGAATGCTATGGTTTTTGCTACGTCATCGGGCAGATAATATTGACACGCGTCTTGCTTCAGTGGTGTAGAAATAACTGGGACCAAATTCCCTTTATTTATATACTAACTGTTTCTCGCAACTTCATTCGCGCGTACTGTTGACGCACAGAGCTCTCCATTAAGGTGGGTACACACTAGGCGAACGAAAGCAAACGCATGCGGCCGAATGGATGCGGCCGAATCTGTGCGGCGTTTGTTAAGAATTTGCTTTTTGTCCACATAACAACGAAGGTATGCGCTGTTTATCATTCTTTCATGTTCGCGGTTTTATGCGGTAAGAAATTTTTTTATAGCTACCATAAAAATGGTGGTAGAAGATGCTTTTAATCATTGCTAGTGCGTCGTACGTTATTAATTATAGATTTGTCTCTGGAAATTACCGTAGAACACAATCAGTAACCGACATGATAAAAAATGCTCGAATTGGATTCATTGGAAGTGGAGGAGGGTGAAGAGCGTCATGGGAGTGTGCAAGGCGTATCTATATTGGTGATGAGGCGTGAAAAGATATTGGTGTAACAATTAAAAGTAATACATGGAACGGAAAATATGAACACAAGCTGGAACTCGATTTCAGGCGCAAGGGAGTGGGAAGATTTACTTTCGTAGGTAAGGGGAGCAGGGATTGGAATAAGTTACCTGGAGAATCGATGAATAATTTACCAAAATCGTAGAAACAATTTAAAGTTGAAATTTTGTAGAGGGTAAAGTAGGTAGATAAAGAATGGGGGGAAAATGGGTGTGTAGGGAAATTGCTACCGGAGCATGCGCTCCATTGCAATTAAATTAAAAAATTAAATTAATGAAATAAGAAAACGCAGGTGATTACAACGACGGTGATACATGTCTTCTTTATTCGGAAGTAGAAATTTGTATAAAGGGACGGATTTAATAGACAATCTTACAGCAGAAATTAGATACGGACTTTTTACAAGTTTCTGCAGAATGAAATGAACCGACTTTGATTTGTTATTGCAGCAGATTGGTCCGAAGATTTCAAAAGGTCAGTATTTTCTCTATCGCTTGGTACAAATTTAACCAGAAAAAAATAACATGTATTAAATGCAAACTATGACGATTTAAATTAATTTTCCTGTTTTTGGAAGTTCACATCTGAAGTATCCCAGTTGAGATTTCATTTTTCTTTTCGTGTCTTTTGACCCCCTTTTCATAATATCACTAATTTCTTTCCTGGCTCAATGTTTCCGTATTTTATTTTTATAATCATTATGAATAGGGTTCCATAAACACTCTTGTTTTCTGTATAACTCTATAAATTTTAAGGAATCCGTGATAGACAGTTCCATGTTCCTTGAAAAACAAAAAAAGCATTCTTCTTGACGTAGGCCTACACACTATAACTAAGCCGAAAGCGTGTGGTCCGTATTTAGCTTTGATGTACCGCCCGCCGAGCGAAACTGAACGCAGGCAAACGAATGCGGTTGGGAGTATTCATTCGCCTTCGTTTTTACGTACACACTGAGTGAACGTATGCGTTCGCTCGCGTGCAATCGCATGCGTTCGCCTAGTGTGTACCCACCCTTATAACATCAGGAGCTATATGACGATGTGGCTCAAGGAACGCAATTCTTTTTTTTCATGAAGGCATAACAGACCATAACTAAATTGCTACAAATAATCCTATGCCTCTAGAACACTGAAATCATGACAAACATTTTGATTTCGAGATGTAAATTACTTTAAAATTGATACTAATTTTATACACTTATATTTTCTCTGCATTGCAAGGTCATGTTGATATAAAAGCTACGTTGAATCAGCACTATAAAAGCTCTTTCACGTATTTCACAAAAAAACGCATGCTTTACTAGAGACGAAAGACGAGTTAGAATTCTTTGAAAATCCCATTCGAGACAGATATTTGAACTTAGGGATCTATCGACTCCCTGTCAGACATTTTTATCACTGAACCATGAGACAATTCAAGATCCAATAACGACGCCACAGATGAACACAGCCACATTCTACATGATGCAAATGTCAATGCGGGGACAAACGATGGTGACAACGTGTCTCAGCATGGCAGAAAGAGATGTGGCAAACATTACCTTCCCACCATATCGATGAATGATACAACAAAACTACGAAATTTCAGTTACCTCTCAGATTAGGATATAATTATATGAATGAACACTATGATACATGCCACACACTGTGGTTCAAATCAAATCAGGTGTGAGCTTTTTAGCTTGCGACTGTCCCTGGAATTTGTTCACCTGAGTCCTCTTGTTTGGTAGTCACGGACTGCTTCGTGAACTGCAGACGCATTCCCGGTTTAAACGCCATTCCTTTTCTTTTAACCACGAGATTAACCGAAGTGATGACATGTGACTGTCTTTGGTCTTCCAGCATCCCGCTATTGGACGTATGGTCCACCCTCTTCAAGTTGTGGTGTATCCCACAGGTGACTGCTGGGAATCCAGAGACATAACGTCTCATATGCGGCTGAAAGGTACATCGAAGTTCTCTACCTCTCATTTTGTACAATTTATACTAAGCTGAGGCAGCGACCCTCCAGAAACTGGCAAACCATACACCAATGTGAAGAGGACTACGGAGCGAAGCATCTGCGCGAAGATCAGTCACCTTCTTTCGAAAATTTATATATGAGAATTATGTTAACTTCAGAGAGGGAAAGCGGTATGATAATTAACAGCCACCAGGAATTAGCTGGCGTAACAGTTCCTGGAATTTCAAAGGTAATTATGTTCTGAAAAGGAGAATTTTTAACTTAGCTGTAATTGTTTCTTGATTATTTTTAGTGATTCGAATAGGAAAGCTCTCACAATGATGTAGGTTACTTGGTAAAGGATCTAAATTATTTTTTTTTAAAAACTGGAATAATGTTCTTATTACCTTTTGAGAATGATTTGTCCTCCGTTCGATGATTACTTGAATGCTATACGGAAAGAGCCGACTTTCTAGCTGAGCTGCAGCGCATTTCACTTTGTTTGGTGCATTTGGACACCTATGGTGACACCACTGGGAAGTGGATGTCCGCGAGGTGATGAAACATTTGCCGACACGTGTAGGATAGTTACGATGCCCCCCGCGGCGGCTGTTGCTGTGCCCAGTACCGCCTGACGGGGTGACGACCTGCCGTATAAACACAAGTGGATTAAGGTGCCAGCGCGCGGCGGAGAAATGCGGTGTAGCGTGCCTACAGGCACCGCGCGCCACGCAGTGCTCAAGGTTCAAACACGTGGCCGTGGTATTTCGGTTACCCTTCAATCATCTGTTCAGTGAATGTGTGGGGGGTGGTAAGCGGGATGAATTTCTTGTGAACTACTTTCCATGCAAGACGAGTCTGAGTATAAAATTAACTCCTTGTCTCACGTTAGTATAAATTGTCTTCATCGGGATTACATGGACTTTCAAGAAAACCTGCAGTATATTCCCTTCTATTAGATGCTATCTTTATAAAATCTGTCCTGGAACCTGTCTCTAAACAACATAGCAGGCAGCAAAGCAGCATTTTTTAGGAACTTCATACCACAACGCCTTGTTAGTTAGATGAAGAATCATATTTTAATTTACTTATGGATTCAAAAATAAAATACGTTCTGAATACAAGTCAATGAAATGTGACGAATCTTAATTTTTTATGGTAGAGCGCGTGAATAGCAATTGAAATCACTTAAAACCTGTGTAGCTTTCTTTTCAGAACTCAGCAAACATCGACATACTGTTAAAGAAAAGAGTGTGTGCTTAGGACGACGCGAAAGATGTGAAACATATTTACACAATTGTATTGTAAATGTTTTAAATTACGAGAAAATTGAGATATGAATTATATAAGAATTTTTTTATGGCAACTTCTTTTTTCATTTATCAATTCGAAGATTGGTTTGTAAAAATTCTCCATGTTTCTTTACCTTCCTCTATAGTTCTTCATAGCTGCTGCTTTTCATGTCATTCATAATTTACTTGATATAACTTAATATTCCTATTCCTCTATGCTTTTTTCCTTCTAGTTTCTCTTCAATAATGAACTTGAGCAACCCATGGTGACGTAAAGCATTTCATATCGTCTTGTTTCTTCTTTTCTATAATTCTTTCCATAATCTTCATTCGTGAGAAACTCTTTTAAATACTTCATCATTAGTGACATTTAAACTTACAGTGACATTTAAACTTTTATTTCTACTTATAGAATCCTAGAAGTGAAAAAAACTATTAATAGTAAATGAAATACGAAATAAGTACTGCCGACTCTAATTTCTTGATTGATCTATCGAATACTGCAACTTGTGTAGTTCCTCAAGTATTAGTTACTACTTTAGGTCGCATAACTTAAACAGACGATACGCGCCCAGAACAATCGCTTCACAATTAAATTATTATACAGCTGGTAACCGTATATTCAATTTCCCCTCGTTGCCTGTAAGTTGTATGCCTCGAACACTGCATGAAATGTTCAAGCAAAAAGGGGGGAACACATTTTTCATCTCTCGATTAAAATAAAATTAGTTTTCATTTGAGAAAGTCTTTGTAAATACTTGGCATATGAAGAAGGAATTTTTTAGTTGAACTGAGTGTTATTTGCATTCGAGTTTGCACCAGATTGTGAAAGTTTATCAAGGCAACGACTTCTTCACCTCTCAAGTGTGAAATGCCTAGACTCGTGACATTCGATATCAAACCTGCTGAAAAGATTGTCGATTGTGTATCGTTTCGTTTACTGCAGAAGAAGAAAGCCGGCGATTTCAGTGAGCGTCATGAAAGAGTGGTACTGCGGCTGACGCCTGCATAACAGCTGCCAACTTTACAATGCGTGTGCGAGGAAGTCGTAGCCAATGCAGGCGCTGTATGGCAGCGGTATTATATGCAGAGGCGCGACATCATCCCTGGCAGCCATATTTCCAATACACTAAACCAAAATACAACGTCAGGCGTTCAGCCTACTGTTCTTGTAGAAGATTTGTGAAATCAAAGGCATTAAGCTTCCACACTATGGTCGATTAACTCAACAGTTTAACCCAACCTGTATGTGTAACAGAAAAATACCAAGCGTGGTGGGTGAGCACTTAACGCTGTGGCCTCGCATTCGGGAGGACGCCGTTTCGAATCCCCGTCCGGGCATCCAGATTTGGGTTTTCGTTGGTTTCCCCAAATCACTCCAGGCGAATGCCGGGATGCTTCCTTCAGAAGGTCATGACCAAATTTCTTCCCATTCCTTGTCCCCAGTCCCAGTCCCATCCCACCTCTGATTACCTCTGGGTCGACGTGGCGTAAAGCCACAAGTAAAAAAAAAGTAACTGCAATAGCTGACTAAATATTATCAGAACTTTCCACGGCCAAAACTTCCGCAAGGTACTACGGTGTAATTATCTCGAGAGACACTCATTTCATGGCAGTTAAACAATAGGTCTAAGAAATGTCCTGCAGCTTTCAGGAGAAAAAAAACCCTGTAACATTAAACTGAGAATAATCACGACACAAATATTTTAGAAACATCTTTGCGACCATCATCGTTGAGTTGCTTCAAAATATTTGATCAAAAATCCGAACTGCAGATAGTCTATAGACACAATCTAAGAATCTTGGTCCTTGAAAATACCACACTCAAGGAAACGAAAGTTCAACTTTCACAAAGTGTAGGGAGAGCATGCGAAAATTTTCACATTACAATGAAGCAGAAGTTAGTACTGATGTCGCTATTATAGAAAGAATCAAAAATTGTTAATACTATTTATGAGATATTGTGCTCTCAAATATTCAGCAAAGAGGCAAATTCTTAAGCAGGAATTACTTAGTATGGACGTAAAGAGTAAAGGTTCGTCTTTCGGATCAATATTCCTTACTTCAGGAACATGGCAAGTTAAACCAAGGTCGCGCTCATAGTAAGTACGCATAATCAGAAGTTAACTAATGCCATTCCTACAAAAACATCGTTATCCTTGTGTTACCAACGGAGAAACAAATTTTCGATCGAGGAAGCAGTGTATCTAGTTTTTTGAATATGAAAACTTGGTGTTCACTAATATTCAGTCCTCTTGAACTTGAAGTATATCATATAAAATATCACATTTTGTTGGTATGAAAGAATGAGTAAGAGTCATGGCCTTAATCGAGATTATTGCACCAAAAGTGACGAGTTGCAGTTAGAGATCTTGTCTTCTCGGTTCTGAGGCAAAAAGCAAAATTATTACTCAAATGAAGATTGTGTCCTGGGGATGAACCAACATGAGAAGTGAAATCGCAAATAGTGAGATCTTAACTTGGCGATGCTTCCCACAAAGTATCCGACGCAGGTTTGCTTTGTACCGACTCCTACGTTATACTTTACGAGGTAGCTGGTGGAACAGAGGTTGTTCCTCTTTGACAGCAGCACAACCGGGGTCTAATGAATCATAGCTATCGATAGAAGAGAATATTGTATGGAGTCTAATGTTAGTGAATGTGTGGGTTCGGGCATACAAATTTTGGTTTTCCATGGTTTCAATAAATCACTCTAGGCTAATAGGTTCCTTCAAAATATCATGGACGAATATTCTCCCTTTTCTTGCTGCCCATCCACTCCTGGATCTAATGACCTCCACTTCCACAATTTATTAAAATCTTAGACTAAAAATTTTTTCTTTGTACATAAAATTATAAAAATTAAAATGTCACTTGGAGGGATTTACAGTTTTTCTGCACCAAGTTTAGAACTCAATGCTCGAGTAGCATCCGCTCTTTGCCAACGCTAGAAGTATTATTTTTTAAAGGTCTTATATCGGTTTTATGTTGTTAAAATGTCGTGGAGCCACTCGAAACGAGGCTGCATTTCTGATTTACTGATGGAAACAGTTACTCGATCTCACCTCATTTAGACGGAGATCAAATTAATCGTTTCCTTTCAATATGAACCGTGAACGGACTTTTCTTCTTTCACAGAAATGATATTTCTTGGATACTAATGTTGCCTCACACAGCGCAATCACACTCATAGACCCAGATGTGTTGTACAGTATGGGTATATATTACAGCTGCCTTCAAATCAGTTCTTACTGTCAACCGTATTTCAGTCTCTCGGATTGTTAGCAAAACTGGTTATTTATAATTAATATTAATTGCGAGTAATGTTGCTCCACCTAACAAATCTTACACATTTAAAACAGCTGGAAATAACATAATAAGTAAAAGCACGAATAAGTGAAACATATCAGAGGTATTTTATTTAACACATCAGACAAGAAAAACTGACTGATTTATTAAAATGATGTCCAATCAAGATTGACAAATTACAGGAAATGATAATAGTTTGGAGGTAATTTTAACAGGGAGGATGAACTGATGGTTTATTGCGAACCAGTTATATACTGTACGTCGAGATACGTTATTACTCTGCGTGGCGTGGTGTGAATAGCTGGCTGGTGCAGGTCTGAGTGGAGAAAACCGTCTGGATAGCGGTATTCTTGCCAGAAGGTCACCTAATGATGGCGGAGACAGCTGACTAGCTGTTTCCTGGCAATGAAGGCTTTGTTACATGACTCGTCAAACTCCACACTAACCATTCACGTTTACTTGTTTCATGGTGGCATCTGTATTTCATCCAAGCATCTGCTTTCTTGGAAAAACAGTTTGGCTCCACATACAAAACATAAGAATCTAGTTTTAAAACAGAAATGCTAGCGTATTTCAGCGAGGTCTTGGCATTCTGGAGGTCACCTTTTCCCAGGAAGACGTTATCCACAAGCACTTTATATATTCAATGTTACTGCACTAAAAGCTTTGCACTTCTAAACCAGACCCAAATTTACGAAGCGACTGCCAGAAGGCAGCCGAAATGCTTTAGCACTTGTGTTTGAAAACATCGCCAGCGCGTCACCTACCCGTGAATGTCCAGGTGAAAGTTCTACACTATCCTCGCTACAAATACTTGAGTCCCGAACCGACCTTCTCTCTGAATTTTTTTCGTATTTAGAGTCATGACGATGTAGGTTGATTTATACTTCGATTTCCTTAAAATTTCAATAGTTGCATTACATATCCTAAGCTTCTCTAAAATTTCTTAGAGTATCATAATGTTTACTTTTTTCCGAACTAAATTATCCTGGGCACGTTAATGATTTCTTCGGTCTTAGCTGACTCACCACAAACACTTTTCCTTAAAAATTGATCATTTTTTGGATTTATCACACAAATTATATTGCCTTGCCCGTTCTCTAAGTGCATAAGTTGGTATAGTTACATCCGTGGTATTCAATCATTTAACCTTGTTTATGCACCAGTTCCTCACTGACAGACTTGTGTTATATCTCAAGTATGGCTCACAAGATCAGGCGGAGACTAGGCGACCTTAAAGGATAGCTGCAATCTGTTTCTCCGTTTTGTCAAGTCCACCTTCTGCCGATGTATTTTCTGCATCACGGTAGACATTGCCGAGCACGTCGTTACTAAAGCTGTTACTTTTCAAATGGATAGAAATCAGAGTTCATAGCCACACGGTTAATGTATGAGAAATTTATTTAAGAGGCGAGTAAAAAATTTTAATATCCAGCCTACTGAGCACAGGTAATGCACATTGCACCCATCGTCCCATCTCTGAGATTTAACATAACTTTTCCGTGTTTGGGACGACATTGCTGCATAATTTTGTCACCCATCAGGTTTATCACATGGTCATTGCAGCTGGAATCTGCTTTTTGAGATATTTTATTTCTGGTATTGCATACATCAAACTCATGATCATTCGGCGACCGTATTTAAATATTGCCAAATTCAAAATATTAGGAGCGGTTCCAGATCGATATTTTTATTACTCGCAATAAAAATATTAATATATTCGAAATTTTTCTTCAACATCGGAGACCTGTTAGTTTGTAAGGCTATCTAGAAGATTTAAATTTGATTAAACTTCTCTTCTTAAAACTATCATCACTTTAAAAAAAATCACAAGCCGTGAAATAAACGGATAATTTGACTAACCGTGATCAGAGCAAATGCTGTAAATAAAACCTTAAATACTGCTTCGTGATATTTTAGTGTTAGTTGCATGTAGTAAGTCGGAGGAAAGATCACTTGTGTCTACAGCACTACTTCATTTACCTTGAAATAAGAAATTAGTCTTTTCATAAAAAAAAAGTTTCCTGAACAGAAAAGTGAGGATTTAAAATTGCTAGAAATAGTCTGTATATCGCTTCGTTGTGAATCAGTTTTAAAGCTATTAAACATTAACGGACTTGCATAACAAATATAGTTGAATAATAATTGGCAATGGAAAAAATTGTTACAGAAATAATTAACCTCTCCATTGCAACTACACTAGTATTCTGCCATGTAGAATCATAAGCAATTTCAACATTAAAATTAACTATTATTTGCATCAGGTTGCACTGGCATTTATTAGAGATACAAACAAACTATTATAACCAGTGGCGGCCCTAGATGTAGTGACACTGAGATAAGTCACCACCTACGAATCAAGAATAAGTAAATTAAAAAATAAATGTAGTGAAAGAAAAATAAATATTTATAAAAGCGATATTCTCTAATGTACTATTACTTATGATAGCTGGGGAATCTATTGAACACCATCTGTTTGCCAGACCAGTGCACTATTTCGCTGTCTGGAGACAACTTTGGGTTGTCACCAATCACGCTTGCCCTCTGGCGTTTTCGCAGTGAGATTCAAGGGATGGGGGGGGGGGGGGGCTGCTTTGCTAGTGGCCGTTGGTGTCAAGTTTGTTCTGTCTCAAGCAGCCCCGGGCAGTGGGCTTACACGCGGTCGTTGAAACATTATAGAGCTCGAAAAAGTTAGCGACACTGTCGGTAGAGCGCAGCAGCAGCTACCACCATTTTTTGTCGAATTCAGCTACATCCCCTAAGACAGTGTGCATCAACCTGTGGTCCGCGAAGATGATTCAGGTGGTCGCAGGTAGAATATTACAAATTTTGATACCGTATTCTTACTATATAAGGTAAATCCCTTTTTTTAAAAAAATCCTCTAATATATCAATGCCCAGGCAAAAATCTGGCATATCCAGGATGAGGATAGAACAGCATTGTTTCTACAATAATCTATTCATTTCCAGAAGGTATCGAAAAGAATGCCGTTCGTCTAGGGATTAAGAAAATGACCGATTTCTGTGTGTCTTGTAATAAGGTTTGAGGGATTGCGGTAAGTTGTAGAGTTCACAACATAGGAGTGGTGAAATAAACAAAAGAAAAAGATGTATGGTCTATCGTCTTTTACTTTTTTTTCATGTAGACGGCTGGTATAATGTAGCGTCCAGTCTGTAGTAACATTAGTATTTATATGGTTTGCTAAGTGTTCAGAATCTGGTCAACAAGTAATTAAATTTTACTAGTTCACTTCCAGTTCCATAACTGTGATTTCGCAGCAATTCAAAACATGGTTTTAAATTTATTATGTTATATTGGTACTATAAAAATGTCTACATACATAATATAAAAAACTTAACTTAGTCCACAACCCGAGGGTTGGTTGGATCCTCCCGAAGGAGGCATACTAAGCCATTGTGTCAGAGGTAGGACGGCCAGTTCCTTTCCTCTGGGACATACAGTTTAACGTGGAATCCGAACCACGGAATACATAATATACACATAGATAAAAAATTATGACAGTATAAGTTAGTGGCCCGCAGCATTATTTTTAACAATTTACTGGTAAAATGATTGGGAAACGCTAGCCTAGAAGCTTTGTTAATGCGAGGAGTCAATATTGTTTCTACGTCTTATAGCTCCATTGAAGGAGAATTACTCAAGTTTATTAATTCACGTAATAGAAAACGACTCTCAAGCGAAATGTTTTTCACTGTTGGAAACGGTGTGCCACTGTCGTCGTGGTCATCGAAGACTGTGCCTAATGAAGAAAGTATGGACTATGGGGCCATCCTCACTCAAATTATTTGTGTCCCACTGTTTTTGAAGAAGTTATCTGAATGTTATAAGTACAAAGAAAAGGTTTTGTAGATGACTAACTGAATTGATTATATTTTTCATCCAACTAAACAAACAAATTTTACAATTTATAATATTTTGAAAGTTATTTTTATTAATATCGTACACTACAATCAAACCAAAAAAATTAGTTTTCATGCTTTTCATATTACTTTGTTTATTTTGGATGTTTATATTTGTTTTTTAATATTTTTATTTAATGAAAAAAGTAAACTCATAGGGGGCTTTTAAAAAAAAACGGATGCTCGAGGCTACTGCTTAGTCGTATCTATTGGTAATCCAGTATTGCCTGTAGGACAACTCGTCGGTTTTTCACTAATCAATCATTGTTTGTTTACGTTCTGGTCAATCTTAAGGCAATTATCATAGATTAATTTCAAAATCATTTGTTTAATCCGGCAGGACACGCAGGTATTGACATATACACACGTTACAGATTTTTATGTAGATTCTTAGCCAACTCTCAGCTCTTCTTCCAGGCACCTTAACTGCAACAATGAAAATCAGAAAAACATCAAAAAGTTCAGTGTTGTCACTACCTGAGCAAATTATTTTGACCACCACTGATTATAACTAAAAGATTTTATTACCTTCTGCTGCATAAAAAACTTAATGTGTTGAGAGACCAAATCTACATAGATAAAGAAGAGTGTCATTACTTAACATGAATATCAACACTGTTTCATTTCTTAAATTAACTGTAGCTGTACGAAAAAAAAACTGTGACAAGTCTTACACCAATATTAATTGTATCTTCCACATTCCGTAGTATCGACTTCAGATTTACGTATGTTTTCCGTTAACTCTAACTTAAGTAGAAAACTTAGCAGTCAACAAATGTTTATTTTTTATAAACAACTAAAATATCTATTGACTATTAGACAAAAAAAAAGATCAATTAATCTGAACTAATATCAATTAGTGGGCAATTTGGTATATTTATACGCAGACAATAAGTACTTCGACTGCGAGAAGCAACTTAGGTTTCGTTGACCACTATTCTGTGGGTTTGTCTGTCTGTTTGGATAACCTAGATTCACGGGAAAATTACCGCTTGGATTTTGATGGCATTTCAAATAATATACAGCCCCTGTTCCGGGGGGGGGGGGGTAAAATGGAGTATGTCGTCACCGACATGATATGACGTGCCGTCACCGTAACGCTAAGACGTGTTGTGCGAATGATATGCGCGTTGGACGCTTTATGGGTGGGTAAAATCTTCTGAGTTTGCATCCTCAACATGCTAATGTTAACAGTATATCTGTAGCTGCCTGGTGGCTCATCTGGAGTTAAATTGAACACAACGAAAATGGCCTTACTTCAAATCGACATAGGTTAAACATACTACCAACAGCCCCTTGATATATAACAGTAACAGAACACAAAACAGTTGCATTGTTCCATTTGTAAAAAGTACTTTGTCATCTCGTGCTGCATTGCTAGGACTTGGCGTATCGTGTAAATTTTCTGATGATGAAGAGCTTGGTGTTGATGGAGCGCTACCTTCTCTTGAACTTTGATTAGGATGAGACCTCGCTGCCATTATTTCATGATCAGAAATCTTAACGCCAATATATATATATATTGGCTTCTGGCTTATAGACCGGTGGCAAACTCCTTAAAACTTCTGCAATATGACTGCAAAATAATTCAACATCATCATTCTTCTTTTTAATAATACTTTTCAATAAATTTTGCCTCCTCTCGTCCCTTTCTTTCCACATTTTTATAAGTTTATCATCACTGCAACTTCTATGGTGTCTTTGTTTTTGATACTGCACTGGTATTTTTTCTTTAACGTGGGATATCTCAGTTGTTTCATCATTTTCTTCTGTATCTGTATTCAGCAATTTGTCATTCTGTAATACCGAATGTTCCATACCAAGAATTTTCTCTTCGGTTTCCGGTGTATTTTCTGTATCCTCTTCATTTTCTGTTGCTGGAATATTCGATCCACCGGATCTGTGCTGAGAAATGCCGTCAAGGAACGACAGCTGTAGGTGTCTCTTGTTCTTAAAATTTTTTGGGGCAGTAGAGCCTGTTCCTAATTTACTTCTCTTTATGAATCTCTGGTAACCATCTCTGATAAATTTTCATTTCTTCTTGCAGTCATTACCTGTAAATAGAAAATATGTGAGTACATGTTTTGTTTTGTTTCATATATTTGGCCTCTATTATTTGCTTATCGTATATCACGATCGTACATATCACGTATTGTGAAACATGTGCTTAGGGTTCTAAGACTGAAACTGATGCCTTCTCCTACGCAAAGTGATTTCAAACATATCGAACAAGAATTTTGGCAGAAATTAGGGATGCTCATCCAGAAAATACATCGATGTTTTTTTCGATGTGATGCATCGAAACGTTGCATCGATGTTTCACGATGCATCGAATAAAAACATCGATGATTTCGATGCATCGAATAAAAACATATATATATATATATATATCGGTTAATAAAGGTTAGGAAGGCTTAAAAATGAGACAAAGATTAGGAAACTTGCAAAATGAAGTATTTATTTGAATTATATTTTTAATTAGTCTTTTACAAAGGCAATTTGAAATTACTGGGATTTATAAATTAGAAATTCGAATACAAAGATAGAATAAAAGTAAAGCGAGGAATGCTGAAAGAGAGGCAGTGTTGGGATTCTAATCTAATTGGAATTTATAAATCCCAATATTTTCTCTATAAAAATTTTACTAACCCGCTTTCCTTGAATTCTGCTTCGTTGTTGATTTAAAACTTGTGCAGCTTTCGAAAAAATTCTTTCTGATGGCACTGAGCTGGCTACAAAAATTAAATATTTATAAGCTATATTGTACAATTTTTGAAACTGTTGTTTATAATCGGACCATACTTCTAACGGATTTTCACTAAGCCGGCCAACCGGAGTTCTCAAGTAGACAGACCGCTCGTCGGAAACACTTTCCTCGGTCTTTTTTGATTTCCAGTTTCTTTAACTAGTTTGTGATGATCGGTCCAAAGACTGAAATTTTCCGATGTTTTGTCTGAACTATCTGAATCAGGTTATGTTCGCATATCTTCCAGCTCCCTCTTCAACATATCTTTGATCTTTTGAATAGCATTTGAAGCCATCGGGTCTTCAAAATGTAGTTTTTTGAACCGTGGGTCCAATAAGGTCACGATAGCTAAAGACGAAATTTGTTCCATAGCAAACATCCGTTTGTTGATTTCTTTAGGATAAGCTTATGTACTTCATCGTCAAAGGTTCATCAGTCCTCAACTGATTTGAGTTTTGAAAGCAGTGCTTTTTTTTTTTTTTGCTGTCGTCAGTCTTTAGACTGGTTTGATGCAATCCTCCATCCCTTCCAATTCTTTGCTAACCTCTTCATTTCTACATATCCCTTACAACCCACGACCTCAATTATCTGCTTCATATATTCTAATCTCTGTCTACCTCTACAGTTCTTACCTTCGACTGTTCCCTCCACTAACAAATTTAAGAAGTGCTATTCTAATTCCTAGATCAATATTTGAAACTAAAATATTTCTCTTTTCATGAAGGCTCTTTTCCTAGTGCTATTCTGCTTATGTATATCACTTACAACATTTTCAAGCTCCAAAAATCTTTTAATCATATAATATGTGCTATTCCAGCGTGTTGGCAGGCCTTGTATTAACTTTATTTCAGCACTTACTGGCTTTCTCAAATCGTCTCTTGACAAACAACTGTGTTTAAAGAAAGTAACAATGGTCTTTATTTTTCACAATATATTTTCTAAAGGTATTTTGAGAATATTTTGAGCAACTAAATTAAGTGTGTGAGCGAACAAGGGATGTGTTTCTTCTTTCCAAATCCTAATTCTACAGCTTTTAACATATTCGGGGCGTTATCAGTAACGACCGCAGAGGTCTTTTTCCGTATCAATCCCAAATCGTTGCAGGTCTTAAGTAGCATGTCTGCTATATATTCCGATGAATGACTTTTATTGAGTTGATAAATTCCTAATGTCATTGATTCTAACACCGTGTCTAAACCAAAATGCGCTGTGACACCCAAAAAGCTGTGCATCTGTATGTCTGACCATATATCACTTGTTAATGTGAGGTGTTCAACATTTGAGAGTTTTGATTTTATTAATGTTGCCAAGGCGTCATACTTGTCATCAAGCCACCGTGTCACAGTTGCTCTGCTGGGTATTTTATAATGAGGAGCAGTAACTTTAAGTAATTTTTGAAGCTTACTAGATACTTGTAGCCTTGCCCTGAGGTGTGGCTCCGCCCTATACTGTCGGGAAATTTCATGTCAACTGTAATTTTTATTGTTTTATCAAATTAAATTAAAAGAAAAATGTGATGTGATTTTGTAGGTGACAAAATAAAATGTAGCAATACAATTTCCTGTTTTTTGTTATGCTTTAAAACCAATCAAATAACGTAGTTTTTTGTTGTTGTTTTATCCAAGTTGGAAAAAAAAATAATGAGATTTTTGTAGGTGACAAAATATCGTATAGCGATACAACTTCCTGTTTTTTTTTTGCTTTAAAATCAATCATATCGCGTAGTTTTTTCTTGTTTTATGCAAGTTAAAAGAAAAAATTTAATGTGATTTTGTAGGTGACAAAAATAACGTGTAGCGATACAATTTACCAGTTTTTATTTTGCCTTTAAAATAATCGTGTTGCATATGTATTTTTTTTATTCAAGTGAAAAAATGTAATTTGATATTTTAGGTGACAAAAATAACGTATAGTAATACAATTTTCTGTTTTTGTTTTGTTTTAAAACAGATTCTATCGCGTCGAAGAAACGCATGTGTTCTTTCGATGTATCGAATGAAAAACATCGATGCATCGTTAAACATCGAAAGTAAACGATGCATCGGATTGATTCGATGCATCGAATAGTAAACATCGATGTTTTCGATACATCGATGTATATCGAGCATCCCTAGCAGAAATGGAATATACCTAATTGTGTAGGTGGTATAGATGGCAATCACGTTGGAGTAAGAGCGCCAAATAACACAGGTTCACTGTTTTTTAACTAGAAAAATTACTTTTCAATTGTTTTGTTGGCTATCATGGATGCAAATTATAAATTCATAGCCGTTGATGTCGGTGCTTATGGAAAAGAATCTGATAACCGCATATTTAAGAAATCAGCCATGGGGAAAAAAATAGCAACAAAGGCATTTAATATACCTCCACCAAAATGTTTTCCAGGCTCAACTGTGGTGTTACCCCATTTTTTGATTGGAGACGAAGCGTTTGTTCTGAGTGAATATATGATGAAGCCATATTCAAAAAGAGTGGCACGATTAGAGAGAAAAAAAAACAAATTTATAAATATAGATTATGCCGTCGACGATAAGTGACGGAAAATGCTTTTGGGCTAGTAAGCCAAGTGTTTAGAGTTTTTATACTCCCATTTCTGTTGCTCCAGATGTGGTTGATGATCTGATATTGTCAGCGTGTTGCTTACACAATTTATTACGTGAAAGCTACCTTGAAGCTCCATTTTATAGTTACATTAATAATGAAGCTAGAAGCCAGGATAACATGTTAAGCTTTTCTCGGTTTCGAGGATTTTAATTAGCCAGGGATTTGAGATTAGAGACAAACTGAAAGATTTCTTCTGCAGTGAATACGGTTCAGTGATGTGGCAAGAGGAATTAATTAATAACGTATCGTAAAGACCGATTTATAACAAATAATAAGTAAAATATATACTCTTGGCAGACAGACGTTACACTTTATATTTTAGTAATTATTCATTGTTTTACTCATTATATATGATAAATAATGTATATGTAATGTAATGTTACATGTATGAACATTTTACATTTAAATATATTTATAAGTAAAAGCACAACCTTAAAATACTTACTTGTTTTATTTAGCTCTTGTGCTACAGCCTTCCAAACATTCTCTTTAATTAAAGACATTGCGGTATTCAGTGTGACCTGCATCATAAATTACTGGATACTTTTGCACAGAATTTATTAAATTTTCTTCTTCGTTATCAGAAAAACTCATTGTCACCAAATAAATGCTTTCCTTGTGCGTGCGGCTGGCGGCACTACTGGTTCGTGCGCAGTAGCGCGGTCAGCGGAGCCGGCAGTGCTCAGCGGCCGGGGATGCTGTTGCCGTGTTCCGAACGCTTTTCGTAGAAAACCATAGAAACCAGTGGTGACGCCTGTGGTCGGCCGTCTGCTACCTGCTGTCTGCGGACTGCAGTCGTGTTCGGAACTGTACCTACATCCAAGATATGTTTGGTATGGTATGACGTAGTCAATGAAAACATCCCCACAAACAAAAAGCTGTATGAAATACACCTATCGATGCCCACATTGTGGAAACAGACACGCTAGAACACAGGATAACGAGCGGACAGAACCAACGGATCTGGATCTGGGCAAGATGAAGAATTGCTGGGCGCTAATGACCTCGTTGTCGACGCGCTCTACTACTTGCAATCAATGTGAATGAAATTCTTAACCCAGAAAAGATCAAATTTCCAGCTGCAAAACAAAATACCATCCTATGGTTAATAGGAAACTCCACTGCCTGTATAATACAAAATGAAAAAAATAAATTTTGAAGAAACATTGGCTATATCAACGTCACTTATTATGAAACAGTAAAACTTCAAAATTACAAAAAAATGCTATGCGAGGATGTTAGACATCATAATGACTGAAAACTTACCTTCAATAAATATGGAGAATATTCACCAGTCACACGAGCGGCTCTTGATGTAGAACTTGTAATGAGACATGTTCAGAGATATGTAATAAAACCTTTACGCCACACCTAGTAAATAGTAACGACAACAATGCCATCATGTGTTTTTTACTGTCTCTGGCTCCAAATACTGCTAGCAACGTACACCAGATGCGCGCTCCATCTGCAGGCAACAAAAGAATCGAACAAAGGAATAAAATAACTGGAGTGTGTAAATCTTAGTTGAGATAGCAAAGTATATCATTTAATTATTCAAGAAAGCAGTTATATGGTTTATGTAATTCTTGTGCTGTTTTGTAATAAATAAAAAATAATTTTTTCAAAAATAAAAAGAGATTATGGTGCTTGTATGGGGAACGAAAGGTCCCTGGTTCGAGTCTCTGTCTCGGCGGGGATTTTCATAGACTCTTAACACGACTTTCGCCTCTGTCACCCCTTGCTGTGTAATGTGAAGTACGTCAGAACACTTCCGTGGTTCGGATTCTACTTTAAACTGTAGGTCCTCTGCACCTAATATGACTGCCAGGTTAGGTTAAAGCGGCTAAGGCAGGGACGGAATGCGGTGCCATTAGAAACCCTGTTACCAGTTCATTACGACCACACGGAATTATTATTATTTAGAATAAGTATGACGTCTGGCGCGTATGATATTGATAGTTTCAAGGGTTTTTTTTTTTTTTTTTTTTTTTCCTATCGCATATCCCAATCACTGCCAACATTTTTAATGTTTTTCTTTGAACGCGGTTCATGCAAAAATTACTGTTGGGATTTTTATCGGCTATGGAACAATGTACAGGGGGTAAAATAGATTTTTTATTATGGCTTTACGCCTCGTCGACGTCGAGGTAAGTAGCGGTAATAAAGCATGGGTACAAGGAACGGGAAAGGAATTCGGCCATGGCCTTTTGTTGGAAGTATTCGGCTGCAGTGATTTGGGGAAACCATGGAAAACCAAATCTGTATTCCCGGATGGGTATTCGAACCCACATCCTCCCGAATGTAAGACCAGAGCGTTAACCACTTACCCACCACGCTCCGTGGTAAAATAGGTTTCATTTCGATGTGAAACCAAAAAGCTAAGTAATTTAAGATAAAAAAATTGCTACAGATTTATCAGTTTTTTTCAATGAACGCTTTTCTCGTAAAAACTACTGGTCGAATTTAGTTATCTGTGCTAGTCGAAATGATTATAGTGATACCAGTGATGGCTTCCGTTAGTGTTTTTTCCTCACTGGTGGTATTTTTTTAGCGGTGACGTAATATGTTCATACTTTTTGGAGGCAACAGTTAGTTTCTTTATACCTTTTTAAAGACGTAGACGCATGCAGATAACACATTCGTAAATAAAACAATAAAGAACAAAAACTCTTTATAAATTTTAATTTCATATTAAAAATATAACACAATACAAATAAAATCAACAGAAACAATGATGAAATATCATCATCAAACTAAGGCATGCCCTTCATGCTTGACATAACAAATGAAAACAATTGTTACGTTTCACGTATTTCCTATACCTATTTTCAGAAATGTAGTAGAAAAATAATGGAGAGTTGTGTTTAAATAGCTGAATGGTTACCGGAATGTGATAACCAAAATTGTTTACATTCTTAAATTAGAATGTTATATGTATTCCTTCCTATTACTCGAGGCTAAAATTATAAAAAATATAATGAGGGTAGTTAGTAGGCGAATAATTAAATATGAGGATTTGTTTATCATTTTATTTGGTAATATTTCAATCTTTGAATCATGAAAAAAATTTATGAATGTCTTCAAAAGTCTGGTATAAAATTTTTAAAAATATGATCTCTCGCATCCTTATACGATATAGATGAATTACAAATTTACCATTGTATAATGCAGTTGTAGATACAGGGTTTCGCTTGGACGAGTACCTTTATTCATTCATATTCGAGTCATACAATTACTTCTTCCATGCCTATTTCTTTCTTTCTTGGATTCCGTGGATATTATCTATGACGGGAAGTTTCATCTCATCATTCCATTCCACATGCAATGCATCTTCGTCGATTCCGTGTAGGCATTCGTTGTAAAGTATTCCTCTGTGAGATAGAGCCAAAGTAGATGCGCAGTGAATTTTCATCATAAGTATACTAAGAAAGACATAAGCACAACTTCATTCTGGTTGCATTGTATGATATGTTCGATTGCCTCCTCTGAAAATACAGATGTTTCCCCTTGAAGAGAATAACAGAAGCTGTGTTGACGGACAGGGCGAGATGAAATCTACTCTATTTTTGATTGGAATCTTCGAATCATTTGCATATACATGACAAACATTATCATCCGTTGTTGACGGGTATCTGATACACTGTACGAGGTGTAAAAAAAAATTTCTAGTCACAAAACGTGTGCCAAGTTTGTTTCTAATCGTAATTCGTATAGTTTGGTAAACTGCATGTACTTAAGAGGAATTTAATTTTTCTTTACAACTTTTCTAGAATGATTATCGTTTGAGAAATTGGTCACTCTCCGCGTGGTCCATTAACCTTTCCAATACTCATACATTCTTGATGATGATATTTCGTCCTTAGCATCATTACCGAATCCCTCTAATTTCAACAGCGCATTCTTCCTAGCCAGCGCAATCTAACAGCGTTCAAATCAGTGAACTATTCAAGAGTAGGTTTTTTTGAATGGGAGCCGCAACACATGCCTTCTAATTACGTTTAGCGAGCGTGGTGGGTGAGCGGTTAACGCTCTAGCCTCACATTCTGAGGACGGCGGCTTGAATCCCCGTCCGGGCATCCAGATTTGGGTTTTCCATGGTTTCCCCAAATCACACCAGGCAAATGCCGGGATGCTTCCTTTAAAAGGTCACGGCTGATTTCCTTCCTTGTCCCGAGTCCCATCCAGCTTATAATGACCTCAACGTCGACGAGGCGTAAAGCCATCGGTAAAAAACAGAAAAGAATGAGTCAGCTTTGCCTGCCAGGTTACGGATGCGGTGACTCCATTTCAGGTTCATTCCTAAAAACTGATTGTACTTGCTTGCTTAATGAGTTCTTTGTTTTTCTCGTTGCAAACGCGCACTAGCTCTGCGGCCGGCGGGTGGCATTGCGCTGGGCCGGTCGGTTGCCGCAGAGCTAGTGTGCGTTTGCAACGAGAAAAACAAAGAACTCCATTGCCGGGAGGCGTGCGAAAAGGGCAATCCCGCGTTGTTGTTCGGCTTGCAGCGGGTTCCCCCATACCCATGCGGGGGCGGGTGGGCCTGGAATCACGTGGGATTGCAGAGATGGTTAAGCTATACGGCCAGGTTTTGGAAGGGTCTTCGGCCTGGTTCGTGGCGGGCGCTGCTTCCGCGCAGTTCCCCGTGGGCACCCACTAGGGGTGGCGAAAAGCGCCTTGCTCCCCGTCCTCGCTGTAATGGCGGGTAGTTCGGAAGGGCTCGTCCCTGCGGTGGAGGCAGCGCTGGATAGTGGGTATGCGGGGGGGTTCTGCGAGGGCTTGATGACGAAAGGCCAGGTATGCCCGTTGACCAGACCTTGTATCCTGGAATGTTGTTGTTGCAAACGACTTGTGTTGTTCTGGGTTTTTCACTGTGAGGAAAACATTGCTCTGTACATTTTCTGGAAATCTATAGGTCGTTTTTGCCTCACTTCTCAGTGATAAATGAGACCTTCTTGCTCGTCTGATGATATGCTGTCGTTTGCGATTTATTTATGGCGTAAATTATGATTACTTCGATGATTCTCTCAGCTGTGAAGGTATATAACACGTCCAACAGTTTCTTGAAACCCAGTAGAGAAAGTTTACAAATCAAAATTATAATAATGAGGCTCTCATAAGCTAGCTCTCTGTCCAGGAAGAAAACTGCCAAGCATTGCATGGAATATTGGTATCCTTCGTTGGGATATCCAAGATATATTTTTCACCTTTCGCTTTACTGAAGATAGTTTGAACGACGGATATAATATCATCTGAATCTACTCTACATTCAAGCCTAATAAGATGTTGCATCGTTTTCCCCATAAACGACATAAGTACTGTATATGAGCGCGTAGGAGATCGCTTCAGTTGGTCTTCTCTTTTGAATAATTACTTGAGACCTTCATTCTGCCGAAATTGTTTCGTTCACCTATATCGAGTAGATTATTTTTAACGTCAGTTTAAGAGCAACGAGGCATATTAGGGAGCACAGTATCATGTATTTTCTAAAAGAATCAGATGACTGCTATATGACGTGATTACCTTCGTGTAGCGTCTAAGCAACCAACTGCAGACCAGCTGCTTCCTCGCGGATGAATTGGAAACGATACTATCGGCGAGTTCTTCCATGATTTAACTAGCATTGAATGTTTTGCCCTTTAAGCTCCTGACTGTTCCTAAAATCTACGTAATATTTCAGTCTTTGCATACCGCTTAGTATTATTATTTTTTAACTGCTTAACGTCTCTTAACAGCCAGGTCTTTAGAGACGGGAAAGGATGGGGGTTAAGGAATGGGAAGAAATTCGCCATGGCCTTTTGAAGGAAGCATCCCGGCATTTGCCTGGAGTGATTTGGGAAACCATGGAAAACCCAATTCTGGATGCCCGGACGGGGATTCGAACCGCCGTCCTCCCGAATGCGAGGTTAGAACGCTAAGTATTATAATATTGTACTTAACCAAGCATAGGCGTTTCTGATTGATAATAAATCTTCTATTAGTTGCACCTGTAATATGGACCCTTCTGTGATTTCTGTCTGTCCAACTCTACACGTCGCCAATATTAAGGGTCAATTTTTTTTTTAATGTTCACTTACAGATATCACGCGACATTTTCCAAAGCAGTGACAGTGGTGGTTCGAAATAAAACTGGTTTGATTAGGATGCCCTGCGTGTTACCACATCGCTAGTTGATAAAATAATTCTTTTTTTGTCATTTTCAGTGCAACTTTAATTATAGTGCTTGCTGTAGTGTTATTTCAAATGAAGTGGCACTGTACAATAAAATTAACGAGTTTTATCCGAAAGGTATATTTATTTTTTTTTAGCAAAACAGAGAATCATAACCTGGTAATGTAGAACCTAAGGTGGCAGAACTGATGCAAAAGAAAAGAAACAATGCAGCTCTAAAAATGAAGGTATAATTTGTTTTATTTTAGAAATTAATGAACAACGTTGAAGAGATAAGGAGAATGTTTTTAGCCATACCGCTAGAAGAAAGGGATCCACAACTCTACCTGAGAAAGAGTTTCTTCCCGATAATTGATAATTTGCATGCATGGCTAGTGTCAACATTTCATTCAGAATATTTATCACTATAGAAAAGAACATAACGCAAATATCAGTTGTGATCATTATATACCCAATAATTTTAATTACAATCAGTTATGAGAAAACAGAGCAAAATATCTACTGGAGTTAATAGGGAAAGAAAGCTAAGTGCTACATCGGGAAAAGGGGGAGACGAGGCAAAAACCACACCCCGCTACGTGGGGGGAGGTGCGGCTCAAGCGAGGCGAAAATGAAGTCACGTAGTTGATGGACGCTCCCTTACGGTGCTATGTGTGGGATATCTGTAGAAACACCATCGACTCTGAATTCTTTCACAACGAACTGTTAAATGTTAAATTTCCTCTCGATCTAACTTCAGACTAGAGTAGAGAATATGCGTAGATCGTCCATTTAGTGGCCTCACGTACTATGAAGTTTTTACATGCATAGGTTGAGCGATTAACTAGAGCTGAAAGCAGGTGAAAGTAGTAGTTTGTGTGTTTTGTATAAAATTGATTTTTTTTTATTTAGATAACTGCTGGTATGAAACAATGGTGCTACTGTAGCTGATTTTACATAAATATGTACCTATATTTTCCAACCACAAGACATATAATAAAGGGAAGCTGATTTATTAAATTCCTCGGAAACTACATTATGATATACTCGCGTATTTTACTTCATATGCTCTCTCTGTTTCAAACAAGTAGCGGGTGCTGAAACAGGGCATAGTAATAAACCAGCTTTTAAGAATCACTGGTTCGAAACTGTTCACGGATTAGGCTGGTCTTCATTCAGTGTCTTGTTCATCTCGTGTTATCGTTACAATTACATCGCCTGCAACATTGAATTGAGAATTCCGTTCGGAATAAATCAAATAAAGGCGGATTTCTGTAGTCAAGGTGTAAGCTAATTTTTCTTTTTTTCCAAAATAAAAGTGAGATTCAAATAGACCTGTGATAAAAAAAATCAACCTTTTCTGTCTGATTATAAGAAACTTAACAAAGAAAGTAGTTCTTGAGAAACAATTAATCATACCCGTTCAAACAATTCTCTTTCAGTTGTATGAAAAACGAATAAAATACGGAACCGTAATGGAATCACTTGTTGTCTGTTTGTCTGTCTGTAGCAGTGTCGAATGTTCTGTATCTTACATTATATAGGTGACCTGTAGTTTATCGTTGAAACTGAACCACGGAAGTGTTGTTGCGCACTTTATACATGGTGTTACAAAAAGGTACGGCCAAACTTTCAGGAAACATTCCTCACACACAAACAAAGAAAATATGTTATGTGGACATGTGTCCGGAAACGCTTACTTTCCATGTTAGAGCTCATTTTATTACTTCTCTTCAAATCACATTAAACATGGAATGGAAACACACAGCAACAGAACGTACCAGCGTGACTTCAAACACTTTGTTACAGGAAATGTTCAAAATGTCCTCCGTTAGCGAGGATACATGCATCCACCCTCCGTCGCATGGAATCCCTGATGCGCTGATGCAGCCCTGGAGAATGGCGTATTGTATCACAGCCGTCCACAATATGAGCTCTAACATGGAAAGTAAGCGCTTCCGGACACATGTCCACATAACATATTTTCTTTGTTTGTGTGTGAGGAATGTTTCCTGAAAGTTTGGCCGTACCTTTTTGTAACACCCTGTATATCTAAAGCAATCTTTGTCACATATGGAGAATGTGTTAAGCGGTATTGAACATCCTTGCCAATACTGGGATCTGAACCCGTGGTCTTACAGTCCTCATTGCATATTGACCATTGAGCTACCACACTGCTCCATTAAGAGCTACAACAAAACTATAATAATCGTTATGGAATTTCTTGGGTGCGCAAAAAGCTAAACGGGTAGTTTAAATAAATTTTATTAACAGTAGATAATTGTTTTCTATAAAAATTCTATAAAAAGTATGGCTATCATAAATCATTCAGTATATTCAGAATTACATAAGTCGGTAATAAACGTAACATGAAAATATTTTAATATTTTTTCAAAAAATTTCTGAATGCGTCTGTAATGTTTTCCACTCGTAAATTTTTTGATCCATTTGAAATACAATTTACCAAGACGAATAATCAACTCTATTTAAAAATCACTTACTAAGATTTTTTTAAAGTTAATTCAGTTTATTACGTAACCTCAGAGTGCAATAGTACCATGCACTTGGTGTTTTTGTTTTGTGTTTGTGTGTGTGTTGAAACCGTAAGTAAGAACCACATCAAGTATAAAGGTTTTATTCAATTTAGTGCAAAAACTTACTTGTTGCATGAGTTATCCCTTTATACGAATCGTCTCTTTTATCGATTTATATGGAGTGTTTGGGATACTGTTCATATTCTAACTGTGTTAAATTCGAATTCCTAAAAAAAAAGAAAAAAAAAAAAAAAAAAAAAAAAAAAAAAAAAAAAATTAAAAGTGACATTCGCAGATTCACGCTAGAAACAACACTGCCGACATTACTACAAATCTTAGAACCTTCACAATGAGATGGCAATTTTTATCTCTCTCCATTAGCCAACATTGTATTTAATTATCTTGGATATGGACATCTAGTTCAGGAAACACCGAAAACCGGTATTACAACTTTTCGTATAATTTGTCGCAGTGTGAGGTTGATGTACAACTCCTCAATGAAACAAATTTGTGAATTAAATAACTCCGATGGCCCTAGTAACAAAAAAGGTGACTGTTTTGAAAACTTTTATTTTAATATAAAATAGATTATTGTATGTCTCAGTCACGTGCGATAACTTCACTGCTGATCTTAACTAAATCTATTTTTTGGTGCTGCTGGAAGGATATTTTTAGCATTTTTGTTTGCATTAATCTATATATATTGGTTTTCCTTTAGTTAGGCACCTTCCTTCAGAATTATTGATTAATTTATTTATTTTTAAAAAAGATCGATATTTAAAAGAGTCGGCTTTGAATGATTGATTACTGGTTATTCCAGTAGTCATTGCCTCGTTTGCAAAATTGATAAATTTTCAGTTTCCTTCCGTTCCGCACGTTGCCGCTATCGGCTCTCGCGTTGCTGGGATAACAGCAGCTAAAGGAGGTGGCCAAGTTTCACCACTTCTTGCGATGTCTGCTTGCTGGGTGCCCAGCAGAACCCCTTTCCTTCATCTTCAGAAAATAATTTTCTTAAAAAATTATTTTCACCACAAATCCATTTAACTCAATTATTTAACTAAGTGGAAGAAGTTAACTAAAAACATTAAAAATATTTTTGACAGTACTGGAATCACGACTGCACTATATAAATCAATTAGTTATAAAAAAATTCTTTCAGCTGAGAAACACGTATAACTTCTGGAATTGGTAAAATTTGTAAAAGATAGTCAATGATATTCGTGAAAGTATCCGTGGAACAAAGAAGTTAGTTCACTATTATAAAAGGTCATTTTATACGAAAAATTAATGAAATACTTCGTTGTTTAAGTCTGAAATATTATATCCAAGATACGAAACAGGAGACGTATAGAAACATATACCAAATCGCATTAAAGATTTGAATAATTCAGATTATTCGTATCCTAAGTTATTGATGATCTGTCTGCACCCAAGAAAAGTACAAATCAGAGTTTAAACATTTGTAAATTGTTGTATTACCGACTCTGGTTTGCGTTTATATATTGTTCGTTTTACTTGATAGCGTATTATTTTTCCCTTTTTTAATGTTTTTGCATTTTGAATAATTTGAAACACTTGATTGAATTATTCTCTAGTTAACTCAGTGGTTCAGGCGCTTGCTTTCAAAGTTCAATATCCCGGGTGTTCAAATCTCGGTAAGATCAGGAGTTTTTAATTTAATCACGTGAGCCAATTCAAGACGTTTCGTAGTTCAGATTCCACGTCAAACTGTAGTTCATCGAAAATAGATGTGTAGCGAAATTGTCACCGTAGTAGGCGTTCCATAGTAATTAAATTTTAAAAAAAAATCCCTATTTAAAAGCCACTTGGTCAATCAGTACTTTATTCTGTTTATTTGTAGATAATTGTTTCCTTATGTTTGAGTCTGAAAACTGAAAGGTGGCATTAGAATCTTCGAATAATGTTATCTAATAAAGAATCTTTGTATCCAAAAATACACCTTCCTGTTTAGATTTTTTAAAATGAAAACGTCTTAAAAGAATTTTGCTGATTGCTGTCAGATTTCTAACCCATCATGTTAACAGCAAGGAGGCGATATTCCACAACACTATCACTTATCAGGACGGCGGTACTTCACTTAGTTACTACGGTTGTAATGTTTATATCCATGTCACCATCTTTCATTATCGCACTCTTTCACTATCACCTTCTTTCATTATCACCACCATTCATTACTAGACAGGCGAATGTCAGACCATTTGGAAATTTCTTTATAATCAGAGGTTAAATAACACACAGTGGCACAATTTGACACATACAGTACTGGAATTTTGTTGGTGCCTGAAGATGAGTTTGAGTAAGGAGCAACATAAAGCTAGGAATTTCGAACACACCCAAAACAAATTTTACATTTGTCAAAACCGCTTTTACGACTTGTTTTTGAGACAGCTAATTTGAAAAATTTGTATGTGCATGTACCAAACTGTATCAAGTGCAATTTCCTCCCTGTGCTATTTCTGACGATGACGATAGTATTATAGCATTCGTATCCTACATCCACCAGTTGGATGTAGTATTATGCTCTCTCTCCATTCGAACTGCTTGTAGGCTTATAAAATATCACTATCTTTGCATCTGGTGGTTACGAACAGTACATCTCCATCCAGGAAATTTTCGTAAGATAAAATACGTCAGCTATGAAACACGTATATGATATATAAGAGTCGTAAACGGTCAAATAAACATTGCCTTACTTTTTATGCAACTTACTTCAATCTTTTATAAAAAATTAAAGAACTGCAATTTCTTTATTTATAAACTTAGAAATTTCCGGAGTTTGTTGGAACTATAAGGATGCCGTTACATGTAAATTACATTGCTAATACCGCAGCGGTCATGAAATTTGGAAATGGCTTGCTGTGATACTTACTGCATTGCCGATCTTCCATTAAAAGAAAAAAACTAATTTCTTCAAAAGTGGAAATACTATATTTAGGCATCGGTTTAACTGAGTTTGATCTGTTTTAACAAATACTTTCTATAATTTTTGGTATTTAAATTAATTGATGTGTATCTCACGGAACTGTTATAATGATTCTTTTTCGTGCTAACCAAAAAACAGACTCTTAAGCCTTACACCGAACAGCCTATGTCATAGAACCTCAGTTATATTTTGTGCGTAGTGGATCTGCGGAGACGAAAAAAGTGAAAATTATTCAAAACAACAAATTTCTGCTTTATTGATAACTTTGATTACCACTTCAGTTGCTAATCGAACTAATATCGTTATGTAAGATTTTGCAGTCAATAACGTGTGTGTCAGAGGCGAAGCTGGCATCAAAGGCATAAGAACTCTAATGACTACCAAAATGGCAGAACAAAAATTTAATTACATAATCAGAAGAATTAAATATAAACAATCGTTGCGTCGTTTTCAAATATTGCGTGTCAAATAGTCGCGCTGGTACTGGGATGTATCCCGTTTGTTACCTGTTCGAGTCATCCGTTGGCATTGGTCACCTTGAATCTCCTGACTCAGGCTGGATTTCCATGTGCCATCTCAAGGGTAGAGCCTGACGGACAGACTTAGGTGCAGACACGGGAAAGCCATTTGAGCTGCGGCCGATCGATTGGTCAATCACTGGACAACAGGCGCAGGCCGAGAGCCACGTACTGGAGGATAAAGCTCGGCCCTTGCAGGTCATGTACGGTGACCATAGCAACTGAAATCTAACAACTGGATCTGAAAGCATACTCACCCTGAATTCGGTTCCCAACGTATCAAGAACCCTCACTGAACAGAAGCCGTATTATTTTAAGGAAAGATATGCACAACTTTCTTCCTTAGCGTTCTGGGCAAGAAAATCGGCCGAAAAGTGGCTGATGTATTAGGAAAGACTAGATGACTCGAGTGAAAACTTCGCGAATAAAATGTTTATATAGCAATTATAGCAAAACATTGACCGGTGCAAAAATTTCGCTAGGTTGGTGGTTTTTAATAGGCCCGAAGAAGAACAGGCTCATTTGTGGCAATATCTTCCTGATTTCTCCTGATGTTTGCTATCTTGTAGCCCTCTATATTGACATAAACTAGTCCTTCATGGAAGCCAAAGTATCACAGTCCTCACTGTAATACAACCAAACTGAACAAAACACGTGTAGTATATCCATATTTCTGTGATATGTAATGCCGTTATCTAATTGAAAACGCGATCAAGCGTGGCGAGTTTGCTCTGAATTTGTCTCATACGTGTGACTTGATAGTTAATAATTCTACCATATAGTTGTCGAATTAAAAAAAAATCGTTTCTTAAAATATGATCATACCTAAGTAGAGACATTATCTTTAAAATGATACCTCATTTATCGATTTCGTTAGTCGCAATAAACACCTTATACAAATAATTTACCTTTGCCCTTTAATAATCGAATTAGGATAAAAATCTTTCTTTAAAAATGATATTTTAATAGCGGAGACCTTAATCTTTAAAATCATACCTCCTTTATCAATTTGGATTTGGTATCAACTGAGATAAATGGGTCCTCACAAAAAAGAAAAATAAATTTTAGAAATAATGATACTTTTGCCGTTTTTCCCTTTGAGGATCACATTCGAAAAATTTATTTCTTAAACTATCAGAGTTCCCGGCGTTGCCCGGTATGATCTATATTGATTTGCACACACAGTGAATATTGAAGCTCATAAAATTTTTTGGGTATTCTACGATAACCATAGAGTTATATATATATATATATATATATATATATATATATCGCTTAGTTCTCGAGATATTGCATCACCAAACTGTTCAGTCTGCCAGTAAAGGCCCCTGCCAGGCAGACCTCACACACAACGCGCCTGCACGCCGGGATACATATACGACTCCAAACAGGCGCAGAGACATCAAAACAAACCAGGAAAACAAATAGAATCATCTAGAAGCTAAGTGGGACTATTTCTTACAGAGGTCGCCGTACTACCACACAACGGAATTCCTGCGCCAGGCCGCCTATATAAGCGTAGCCGGCCGCTCCACCGCCAGTTCCGGCCTGACCGCGGAACCAGCTTCAACTACAGAAGACCACCGGAAGTTCGCGAGAAGTAGAAGCCGTCTCTCTCTACCCCGGATCAGGACCAGGCTAAATTTCTCGACGGTCATCCGCTAACTGTACCACATTTGTTATTGTTTACCAGTGTTTTGTGTACATAGTAATAAACCTCAAGGAACCATTAAGTGTAGTTCACTTCAGTGGCGACAAGGTTGGGATAAGAACTCTCGACCATCATGGCTACGCCAGCAGCACCTACGGAATGGCAACAGTTCCTCCAAGGACTTCTACATCAGTTCTTCGAATCTCAGAGACAACTGATTGCGGAAGTCAGGAATCTCCGCCAACCCACGGCCCCGCCTCCGTTCCCAGCATTCAACGACGACGTCGAAGAATGGGAGACCTACGAGAAGCGCATAAAACAACACTTCGCAATTCATCACATATCCAAAGAAGAAGACCAGCGTGCATATTTCCTTTCCTGGAACCAATCGAAGATGTATGTCTTGCTCACCAAACTTCAGCCACAAGACCCCGACACCCTCACCTTCACGACCATCTGTACGACACTGAATGCATACTACAGACGCCGGTACCATGTCGTCGCGGCCCGCGTCGAATTCTATCAATGCCGGAAGAAGCCCGATCAGACGTATCGCCAGTGGGCGGCCGAACTCCAAGGCCTTAGCAGAAAATGTAAGTTTCAAACTCGTTGTTCCCACGAATCCTACGCCGACGACATGGTGCGTGATCACATCATACAGGCTGCACCAGATGCCGCACTCCGGCATGACGCCCTCAAGTTAGAGGACCCATCCCTGGAGCAGGTCATCGAACTTGCCTACAAATTCGAAATATCTACGGCCGCAGATCGCCGCCTGGAGTCCTGGGCGGATGTGGCCGCAATCCGAACCGACGTAGAGGACACACAGGACGTCGCCGCCATCCAGAGCTCCCAGTCGCGCTCCTCCCGACACCACAACCGGGGACCGCTTCCTCAGAAGGACATCGAACCGGCCCGTTCCGGCAGGGGCACCAAGTCTCGGCAGCAGCAGCGGATCCCGCAGCGCCGACGCCGCAGCCCGCTCCGCCTACCCTCCTGCCCCGCCTGTTATTCAGCACATGAGAGGGAAAATTGTCCGGATCGTTGGGCTGAATGCTCACGTTGCGGCAAGGAAGGACACCTGGCGTCCGTCTGCCGCACCAACACCACCAATGCCAATCCCGGCTCTCGCCGCCCAGGGTCTTACCAAGACAGGTTGAGCGGCGCACCTATGGATATCAATCAGGTAGACACTTCCACAGCATCCAAACTTTTTATTGACGTTACGGTCAATGGCAAGCCCCTGCGCCTACAAGTCGACACAGGAGCAGCAGTCTCATTGCTTAATTATACTACTTATGTGCAAATTGGCTCGCCCCCCCTCTCGCCGGCCCCCAAGCGCCTCCTGACATACAACAAACAGGAAATAGCACTCCTGGGACAATTCACAGCAAACGTCATGTATAAGTCTGTACATCGTTCAGTCCCCTTTTTAGTAGTTAACAGTTCTCTCACAGCAGACTTATTTGGACTGGACGCTTTCCGCTTATTCGGATTTTCAATTGAGGATAACATACACCTCGTATCTCAGCATGTTCCTTTTCCTGAAGTGGACGCCCTTTGCACCGAGTTTCAGGACCTGTTCTCACCAGGCGTCGGCTGTGCAAAGGACTTCGAAGCATCACTCCAACTCCGGCCGGACGTACGGCCTCGATACTTCCGGGCACGCCAGGTACCCGTAGCGCTTCAACAACCACTTCAGGAAGAACTTCAACGTCTCCAAGACGAAGGGATCCTCCAGCCGGTGCGGTTCAGCCCCTGGGCCACGCCGTTGGTCATAGTTCAGAAGCCAGGACGCCGCTTACGTCTCTGTGGTGACTTTAAGACCACCGTCAACCCGCATCTGCTGGTAGACGACTATCCACTTCCGAGACCGGACGACCTCTTCCGTAAACTAGCAGGAGGTACCTACTTTACAAAAATTGACCTGGCAGAAGCATACCTTCAAATCCCTTTGGATATCCAGTCCCGACAATACACAGTCATCAACACTCCCTCTGGCCTCTTCCAACTCAACCGGCTCATGTTCGGCTTGGCCAGTGCTCCAGCGATTTTTCAACGGTATCTCGAACAACTTCTCCAGGATATTCCGGGATGCATCAACTATCTCGACGACATAGTCGTCACGGGACCCTCCGCTGCCGAACACATGACCAACCTCCGCCTACTCTTCCTCCGCCTCCGTGCAGCAGGATTGAAATGCAACCTTTCCAAGTGTCAATTTTTTCAACAATCCATTTCCTACCTGGGTCACATCATCGCTCAGGAAGGCATTTCCCCAGCATTTTCCTATGTGGACGCTATTTCCAACTTACCTCGGCCTCAGGATCTACATCAGTTGAAATCTTTTTTAGGCAAGATTTCATACTACAGAAAATTTATACCCTCAGCAGCACAAGTGGCAGCACCCCTGTACCACCTCTGTCGCAAGAATGTCCCGTTCCGTTGGACCCCAGCTTGCGAGACCGCATTCCACACCCTTAAACAGCAGCTCAAGTCCGCAGCATGCCTCATGCCATACACTCCAAACCTCCCCTTGATACTTGCCACAGATGCATCCGATTACGGTGTGGGGGCAGTTCTGT
>JARYHS010013630.1:387706736-387771162 GCA_031002005.1 Vandiemenella viatica
ATACAAATTTTGGTTTTCCATGGTTTCAATAATCACTCTAGGCTAGATAGGTCCTTCAAAATATCTGGACGAATATTCTCCCTTTTCTTGCTGCCCATGCCACTCCTGGATCTAATTACCTCCACTTCACAATTTTTAAAATCTTAGACTAAATTTTTTCTTTGTACATAAAATTATAAAAATTAAAATGTCACTTGGAGGGATTTACAGTTTTTCTGCACCAAGTTTAGAACTCAATGCTCGAGTAGCATCCGCTCTTTGCCAACGCTAGAAGTATTATTTTTTAAAGGTCTTATATCGGTTTTATGTTGTTAAAATGTCGTGGAGCCACTCGAAACGAGGCTGCATTTCTGATTTACTGATGGAAACAGTTACTCGATCTCACCTCATTTAGACGGAGATCAAATTAATCGTTTCCTTTCAATATGAACCGTGAACGGACTTTTCTTCTTTCACAGAAATGATATTTCTTGGATACTAATGTTGCCTCACACAGCGCAATCACACTCATAGACCCAGATGTGTTGTACAGTATGGGTATATATTACAGCTGCCTTCAAATCAGTTCTTACTGTCAACCGTATTTCAGTCTCTCGGATTGTTAGCAAACTGGTTATTTATAATTAATATTAATTGCGAGTAATGTTGCTCCACCTAACAAATCTTACACATTTAAAACAGCTGGAAATAACATAATAAGTAAAAGCACGAATAAGTGAAACATATCAGAGGTATTTAACACATCAGACAAGAAAAACTGACTGATTTATTAAAATGATGTCCAATCAAGATTGACAAATTACAGGAAATGATAATAGTTTGGAGGTAATTTTAACAGGGAGGATGAACTGATGGTTTATTGCGAACCAGTTATATACTGTACGTCGAGATACGTTATTACTCTGCGTGGCGTGGTGTGAATAGCTGGCTGGTGCAGGTCTGAGTGGAGAAAACCGTCTGGATAGCGGTATTCTTGCCAGAAGGTCACCTAATGATGGCGGAGACAGCTGACTAGCTGTTTCCTGGCAATGAAGGCTTTGTTACATGACTCGTCAAACTCCACACTAACCATTCACGTTTACTTGTTTCATGGTGGCATATGTATTTCATCCAAGCATCTGCTTTCTTGGAAAAACAGTTTGGCTCCACATACAAACATAAGAATCTAGTTTTAAAACAGAAATGCTAGCGTATTTCAGCGAGGTCTTGGCATTCTGGAGGTCACCTTTTCCCAGGAAGACGTTATCCACAAGCACTTTATATATTCAATGTTACTGCACTAAAAGCTTTGCACTTCTAAACCAGACCCAAATTTACGAAGCGACTGCCAGAAGGCAGCCGAAATGCTTTAGCACTTGTGTTTGAAAACATCGCCAGCGCGTCACCTACCCGTGAATGTCCAGGTGAAAGTTCTACACTATCCTCGCTACAAATACTTGAGTCCCGAACCGACCTTCTCTCTGAAATTTTTTTCGTATTTAGAGTCATGACGATGTAGGTTGATTTATACTTCGATTTCCTTAAAATTTCAATAGTTGCATTACATATCCTAGCTTCTCTAAAATTTCTTAGAGTATCATAATGTTTACTTTTTTTCCGAACTAAATTATCCTGGGCACGTTAATGATTTCTTCGGTCTTAGCTGACTCACCACAAACACTTTTCCTTAAAAATTGATCATTTTTTTGGATTTATCACACAAATTATATTGCCTTGCCCGTTCTCTAAGTGCATAAGTTGGTATAGTTACATCCGTGGTATTCAATCATTTAACCTTGTTTATGCACCAGTTCCTCACTGACAGACTTGGTGTTATATCTCAAGTATGGCTCACAAGATCAGGCGGGAGACTAGGCGACCTTAAAGGATAGCTGCAATCTGTTTCTCCGTTTGTCAAGTCCACCTTCTGCCGATGTATTTTCTGCATCACGGTAGACATTGCCGAGCACGTCGTTACTAAAGCTGTTACTTTTCAAATGGATAGAAATCAGAGTTCATAGCCACACGGTTAATGTATGAGAAATTTATTTAAGAGGCGAGTAAAAAATTTTTAATATCCAGCCTACTGAGCACAGTATAGGTAATGCACATTGCACCCATCGTCCCATCTCTGAGATTTAACATAACTTTTCCGTGTTTGGGACGACATTGCTGCATAATTTTGTCACCCATCAGGTTTATCACATGGTCATTGCAGCTGGAATCTGCTTTTTGAGATATTTTATTTCTGGTATTGCATACATCAAACTCATGATCATTCGGCGACCGTATTTAAATATTGCCAAATTCAAAATATTAGGAGCGGTTCCAGATCGATATTTTTATTACTCGCAATAGTGGTTGATACCACAGTCAATAAAAATATTAATATATTCGAATTTTTTCTTCAACATCGGAGACCTGTTAGTTTGTAAGGCTATCTAGAAGATTTAAATTTGATTAAACTTCTCTTCTTAAAACTATCATCACTTTAAAAAAAAATCACAAGCCGTGAAATAAACGGATAATTTGACTAACCGTGATCAGAGCAAATGCTGTAAATAAAACCTTAAATACTGCTTCGTGATATTTTAGTGTTAGTTGCATGTAGTAAGTCGGAGGAAAGATCACTTGTGTCTACAGCACTACTTCATTTACCTTGAAATAAGAAATTAGTCTTTTCATAAAAAAAAAGTTTCCTGAACAGAAAAGTGAGGATTTAAAATTGCTAGAAATAGTCTGTATATCGCTTCGTTGTGAATCAGTTTTAAAGCTATTAAACATTAACGGACTTGCATAACAAATATAGTTGAATAATAATTGGCAATGGAAAAAATTGTTACAGAAATAATTAACCTCTCCATTGCAACTACACTAGTATTCTGCCATGTAGAATCATAAGCAATTTCAACATTAAAATTAACTATTATTTGCATCAGGTTGCACTGGCATTTATTAGATAGATAGATAGATATGTTCACTTTGATCCCATGTGAGAATAGTGTCGGGGATGTGGAACAGTACATACACTTATTAGTAATGTCAATATTACTATATAATTGATAATATTATTATATATTGACAACAAGTTAGCAACAACCCATTAGTATAACCAATATCTCCTGTAATCTACAAATAGAATCCCGAGTTAATTAATACTTATTATGTGGAACAGTGTATACACTTGTTACCAGCATCTAATAACCAGTTATTTTCTTACCAACCAGTTACCATGAAAGGTTTCACTGTAATTTGTGACTACATATTATATTATGTTAGTTGCTATTTATGTGGAACAGTACACACACCTATTAGGAATATCAATTATATTACCAAGCAGTAAGCAGTCAATTACTTAAAAACCTGTTAATATGATAATTTTTCACAGCAGTTTTTGAGTGCATGCTATCCCATGTTAGTTACTATATATGAGTGAAATTTTGTAAACAGTGTAATTAGTTCATTTGTCAAAAGTTTCAACAGAAAGAAAAACCATATATCATTTTAGTAATTGTGGATAATTTTGTCACCTTCCCCTTCCATACACCATATATACTATTTTATCAGTCATTCTTAGTTACCAAATTCCAAGAAGAAAATTCTTTTACAGAGTAAAATGGGTTCTGAAGCAGAAATTCTTTCAGTTTGGACTTAAAGTAGTTGGGTTTTTGTAGATAACATTTAATTTCTGTTGGTAATGCATTGAATAATGAAGCTCCAGTAAATGTTAACCCTTTCTGAACAATTGACAGTGATTTGTAATCCTTGTGAATATTATATTTATTCCTAGTATTATGGCTATGTATGTCAGCATTAAGATTGAAGTGTTCAGGATTTTCTACTATAGATGATAATACAGAGTATACATACTGTGCTGGCATTGTTAGTACACCCAGGTTTTTAAATAGATTTCTGAACGATGTCTGTGGGCTTGCTCCACAAATAGTTCTTATAGCACGCTTTTGCAATTTAAATACCCTCTGTGCTTGTGACGAGTTTCCCCAGAATGAGATGCCATAAGTGAGCAGGGAATGAAAATATGCAAAATATACTAACTTTGTGGTTTTCTATATTGGCTATTCTAGATATTACCCTCAGTGAAAATGTTGCAGAATTCAGTTTTTTAAGAAGTTGTTGAATATGCTGTTTCCAGTTCAATTTGTTATAGAGATACAAACAAACTATTATAACTAGTGGCGGCTCTAGGCGTAGTGACACTGAGACAAGTCACCACCTACGAATCAAGAATAAATAAATATAGTGAAAGGAAAATAAATATTTATAAAAGCGATATTCTCTAATATACTATTATTTATGAAAGCTGGGGAATCTATTGAACAGACCAGTGCACTATTTCGCTGTCGTGGAGACATCTTTGGGTTGTCACCAATCGCGCTTGCCCTCTGGCGTTTTCGCAGTAAGATTCAAGGGAGAGGGGGGGGGGGGCTGCTTTGCTAGTGGCCGTTGGTGTCAAGTTTGTTCTGTCTCAAGCAGCCCCGGGCAGTGGGCTTACACTGTCGGTAGAGCGCAGCAGCAGCTACCACCATTTTTTGTCAAATTCAGCTACATCGCCTGAGACAGTGTTTCTCAACCTGTGGTCCGCGAAGATGATTCAGGTGGTCGCAGGTAGAATATTACAAATTTTGATACCATATTCTTACTATATAAGGTAAATCCCTTAAAAAAAAATCCTCTAATATTTCAATGCCCAGGCAAAAATCTGGCATATCCAGGATGAGGATAGAACAGCATTGTTTCTACAATAATCTATTCATTTCCAGAAGGTATCGAAAAGAATGCCGTTCGTCTAGGGATTAAGAAAATGACCGTTTTCTGTGTGTCTTGTAATAAGGTTTGAGGGATTGCGGTAAGTTGTAGAGTTCACAACATAGGAGTGGTGAAATAAACAAAAGAAAAAGATGTATGGTCTATCGTCTTTTACTTTTTTTTCATGTAGACGGCTGGTATAATGTAGCATCCAGTCTGTAGTAACATTATTATCTATATGGTTTGCTAAGTGTTCAAAATCTGGTCTACAAGTAATTAACTTTTACTAGTTCACTTCCAGTTCCATAACTGTGTTTTCGCAGGAATTCAAAACATGGTTTTAGATTTATTATGTTATATTGGTACTACAAAAATGTCTACATACATAATATACACATAGATAAAAAATTATGACAGTATAAGTTAGTGGCCCGCAGCATTATTTTTAATAATTTACTGGTAAAAAGATTGAGAAACGCTAGCCTAGAAGCTTTGTTAATGCGAGGAGGAAATATTGTTTCTATGTCTTATAGCTCCTTCGAAGGAGAATTACTCAAGTTTATTAATTCGCGTAATAGAAAACGACTCTCAAGCGAAATGTTTTCCACTGTTGGAAACGGTGTGCCACTGTCGTCGTGGTCATCGAAGGCTGTGCCTAATGAAGAAAGTATGGACTATGGGGCCATCCCCACTCAAATTATTTTGGGTCCCACTGTTTTTGAAAAAGTTATCTGAATGTTATAAGTACAAAGAAAAGGTTTTGTAGATGACTAACTGAATTGATTATATATTTCATCCAACTAAACAAACGAATTTTACAATTTATGATATTTTGAAAATTATTTTTATTAATATCGTACACTACAATCAAACCAAAAAATTTAGTTTTCATGCTTTTCATATTACTTTGTTTATTTTGGATTTTTGTATTTATTTTTTAATATTTTTATTTAATGAAAAAAGTCAACTCATAGGGGGCCTTTAAAAAACGGATACTCGAGGCTACCGCTTAGTCGGGTCTATTGGGTAATCCAGTATTGCCTGTAGGTCAACTCGTCGGTTTTTCACTAATCAATCATTGTTTGTTTACTTTCTGGTCAATCTTAAGGCAATTATCATTGATTAATTTCAAAATCATTTGTTTAATCCGGCAGGACACGTAGGTATTGACACATTCACACGTTATAGATTTTTAAGTAGATTCTTAGCCAACTCTGAGCTCTTTTTCCATGCACCTTAACTTCAACAATGAAAATCAGTAAATCATCAAAAAGTTCGGTGTTGTCACTACCTGAGCAAATTATTTCGGCCGCCACTGATTATAACTAACCTTCTGTTGCATAAAAAAATTAATGTGTTGAGTGACCAAATATCTACATAGATAAAGAAGAGTGTCATTACTTAACATGAATATCAACACTGTTTCATTTCTTAAATTAACTGTAGCTGTACGAAAAAAAAACTGTGACAAGTTTTACACCAATATTTATATCTTCCACATTGCGTAGTATCGACTTCAGATTTACGTGTGTTTTCCGTTAACTCTAAGTAGCCAACTTAGCAGTCAACAAATGTTTATTTTTAAAAAGCAACTAAAGTATCTATTGGACAAAAGTAAATGGAACGATAAATTTGAACTAATATCAATTAGATTTTTTTTTCGCTGCATCTACGGCTGTTGTTGAAGTACCACTACCTTTGGTAGTATAACTTCTGGGTGTCAGTTGGGTGTTGTTTTGGGGACACATTTTTATTTCACTTTTGGGGGGAAAATGGCTATCGACGCCGTAGGCGTCCTTATATTAAAACCCCCTACTGGGTTCGTGTTGTCAGTTGGGGATCATCACTGTAATAAACTGCGTTAGCAACTGGACGATTTTCCCCAACTGATTTTCACGTTTTGGTTCATGGATGCAGCATTGATGCACGCGCTGGTCACTTATGTCGGTCGGCGGATGGTTTTTGCCGCGGCTTGACGCCCTTTTCTGTGGGACGCCCGGTCCTTCGACTGTTCGGGCATGACTGGGTTGATGATGACGTCTTCCGATGGCGGCTTGGAGCCTTCTCTTCACAGGACATCCCCCGTAGCTGGCGGCTTGGTCAGAACCGCAGTTAGCACATCTCGGCGTTGCTTCTCTCGGACGTGAGCATACCAGGTTGCTGTGGTTCCCGCCGCAGCGGACGCAACACACTTGCTTGTTGCAGTCCGAGGCCTTGTGCCCGAATCCTTGGCAGCGGAAGCATTGTTGTATTGCTGCCATCGGTTCCCTCCTCTTTGGTTGATTTTTGAAGTTCCGTCGGCTCTTGTTCGTGTCTTGGTTGCTGGCCAGGTCGATGTGCTTGGCTTTTGTGGGCACGCTCCTGCCTGGTGCTGGGCGTGTGGTGGAATTTCTGTCTTGAGGTGTTTCGATGGAGTCTTCTGGAGATGATTCTGAGTGTATGGTTATTGCTGCGTGCTTAGTATACGCTTGGGAGTCCATGATGTATTTTATATTCCTAGATTCTAGGAATTTCTTGACGTCTTCGAGATCTTCTTGGCTCATACAGGTGACAAGCAGCTGAGTTGGCGATGAACATGCATGCGCCATTATTGTCTCTTCCTGATGGGATTCTCTTGATGCGGGACGTTTCTGATCGTCGTGACTGCTGTCCTGTAGCTTGGTTGAGTTTGGTTGTTGCTCGATGTTCTCACGGTTAGATGAAGCCAGTGTGTCTTGCTCCATCGCTGGTTCTACGTTGCTGCTTGAGTTTCGGTGACGGATGTATAGCGTTCGATGAAGATCGTAGAAATACTCATCCTCCTTGAAGTTCTTGGAAAATACGAGAGGTAGTTGAACATATCGGGACCAATCTTCCTTTTCCGAGATGATGGGCTTGGCGTTAGGTGCATTCGCTGGATCCGAGAGTGTTTGCATCAGTTTCCTGAAGTTCTTGCTAGGGATTTCCCATACAAAAAGTTTCTTCCCTGTTTTTACTCGGAGTTGCACTTGGAGCGGGATATCCTCGGCGTAGTAAAACTTCTCCCACTTTTCCGGTGTGAGCAGTCTGAAATTGTACTTGTTGCCTCCGCCCTCACAGTGGAAATAAATTACAGTCTCGATGTTTTTGAAGTGGTTGACATCGACTATTGCGGAGGTCGGTGTTGACCATGACATCCACGATGAGTCTTCCGCTTGAGACATTTCCGACCAGGATTCGTCTTGGTGAATCGAAGAGGGAGTGTCGTACGCGGCGGGCCTTCCGCCTGCGTTATCTTCCGACTGCTGGCGCGGAGTACTTGCTACCGGAAGCATAGGCTCATTGACCCTGCCTGACCGTGGAGCATCATGGCGGCTCCGTGTGCCAGGTGGTAGCGTGGAGCAGCCTTCCCCCAGTGGGAGGCCACTCGAGGCCGTCCGTTCCCCGTGGTTGCTCGATGGTGTCTGGGCGCCGGAGCTGCGTGCTGCTGATAGCACAGGCTGCTCAGGTGGTGCGCCCTTGCGGCGCGCCGCAGCACCAGGCTTAGGCTCCCCTCCGTTCGGAGAACCAGCCTTACCCGCGGACTGATGCGAAGCGCTGGCTGCAGGCCGTAGCTGTCGAGGCGTCGGTGAGGCATCTTGGTGGCGCGCAGGCGAGACTGGTAGTCGCTTCTTCCCCATGTTCTCGAAGTCGCCAGGCTATGAGGTCACTGGAAGGCAGTCCTGCTCCTCACGAATCTCCCTTTTTTTTTTTTTTTTTTTTTTTTTTTTACATTTCATTCCTCCCAGCAGAAGGCTGGGAGGCGGGCTGCTGGAGAGTCATAGGGGACTCTTTTCAGCCAACCTACTACTACGGGGAGGGAAGGGGGATGGAAGGTCGGCCGTGGCCTTCTAGGGAACCATCCCAGCATTCGCCTAATTGTCTGAGGGAAACCACGGAAAACCTCAGACAGGATGGCCGAACCGAGTTTAACCCCGGTCCTCCCGAATGATAGGTAGGAGGCCAAATTGGCCTCCTCCCATCTCGGTGCACGAATCTCCCGGCAATTTGGTATATTTATACGCAAACAATAAGTACTTCGACTGCGAGAAGCAACTTAGGTTTCGTTGACCACTATTCTGTGGGTTTGTCTGTCTGTTTGGATAACCTAGATTCACGGAAAAATTACCGCTTGGATTTTGATGGCATTTCAAATAATATACAGACCCTGTTCCGGGGGGGGGGGAAATGGAGTATGTCGTCACCGACATGATATGACGCGCCGTCACCGTAACGCTAAGACGTGTTGCGCGAATGATATGCGCGTTGGACGGTTTATGGGTGGGTAAAATCTTCTGAGTTTGCATCCTCAACATGCTAATGTTAACAGTATATCTGTAGCTGTCTGGTGGCTCATCTGCAGTTAAATTGAACACAACGAAAACGGCCTTACTTCAACATACTACCAACAGCCCCTTGATTTATAACAGTAACAGAACACAAAACACTTGAAATCAGCCTGCAAAAGAGCATTCCGAAAACAATAATAAAAACTGGCAAACCTCATTGCAATAAATGCGGGCCGTTATAAACATTCACTATGACCGTGAGATAGACACATTTCAGCGTGTCAAAACAGCACAAATTTCAATCCTGAGCAAAATGACGTACGTGGCTCAGGTTTTGACGATTTCTGATCCCATCGCTCAAAAAGCATTATGGTGGTTTGTAAGCTGGGGAAAAATTTTCAAAGTCGCCTTTAAAACATTGATTTTGCCCTCAGAGAAAGGAGGAATTGGAATAGAAAACATAAAAGAAAAATGTATTTCCCTATTTCTTAAAAGAATGTCGACTATGATAACCAGCGATCCAACGAGCCAGAGCAACAAGCTGGTCACCACAACCAGCCCATTCATCATGAATATCACGAACAACACCCCTAACATCCAAGATACGTTTTGTATGGTATGACGTAGTCAATGAAAACATCCCCACAAACAAAAAGCTGTATGAAATACACCTACCGATGCCCACATTGTGGAAACAGACACGCTAGAACACAGGATAACGAGCGGACAGAACCAACGAATCTGGATCTGGGCAAGATGAAGAATTGCTGGGAGCTAATGACCTCGTTGTCGACTTGATCTAAAGCTACAAAAACAACAACAACAAGAATTGCTCTCCTAGATAGGATATCACTACTTGCAATCAATGTGAATGAAATTCTTAACCCAGACAAAATCAAATTTCCAGCTGCAAAACAAAATACCATCCCATGGTTAATAAGAAACACCACTGCCTATATAATACAAAATGAAAAAATAAATTTTGAAGATTACATTGGCTATATCAACGTCACTTATTATGAAACAGTAAAACTTCAAAATTACAAAAAAATGCTATGCGAGGATGTTAGACATCATAATGACTGAGAACTTACCTTCAATAAATAGGGAGAATATTCACCGGTCACACGAGCGGCTCGTGATGTAGAACTTGTAATGAGACACGTTCAGAGATATGTAATTAAACCTTTACGCCACACATAGTAAATACTAACGACAACAATGCCATCATGTGTTTTTTACTGTCTCTGGCGCCAAATACTGCTAGCAACGTACATGAGATGCGCGCGCCATCTGCAGTCAAGAAAAGAATCGAACAAAGGAATAAAATAACTGGAGTGTGTAAATCTTAGTTGAGATACCAAGTATATTATTTAATTATTCAAGAAAGCAGTTATGTGGTTTATGTAATTTTTGTGCTGTTTTGTAACAAATAAAAAATAATTTTCTAAAAAAAAAAAAGCAATTATGGTGCTTGTATGGGGAACGAATGGTCCCTGGTTCGAGTCCCTGTCTCGGCGGGGATTTTCATAGACTCTTAAACACGACTTTCGCCTCTGTCACCCCTTGCTGTGTAATGTGAAGTACGTCAGAACACTTCAGTGGTTCGGATTCTACGTTAAACTATAGGTCCTCTGCACCTAATATGACTGCCAGGTTAGGTTAAAGCGGCTAAGGCAGGGACGGAATGCACTGCCACTAGAAACCCTGTTACCAGTTCATTACGACCACATGGAATTATTATTATTTAGAATAAGTTTGACGTCTGGCGCGTATGATATTTTGATAGTTTCAAGGTTTGTTTGTTTGTTTGTTTGTTTGTTTGTTTTTTTTTTTTTATCTATGAATTTTTTATTTATGAATTATGAATGTCTTCAAAAGTCTGGTATAAAAATTTTAAAAATATGATCTCTCGCATCCTTATACGATATAGATGAATTACAAATTTACCATTGTATAATGCAGTTGTAGATACAGGGTTTCGCTAGAACAAGTGCTTGTATTCATTCATATTCGAGTCATTCAATTACTTCTTCCATGCCTATTTCTTTCTTTCTTGGATTCCGTGGATATTATCTATGACGGGAAGTTTCATCTCATCATTCCGTTCCACATGCAATGCATCTTCGTCGATTCCGTGTAGACATTCGTTGTAAAGTATTCCTCTGTGAGATAGAGCCTAAGTAGATGCGCAGTGAATTTTCATCATAAGCATACTAAGAAAGACATAAGCACAACTTCATTCTGGTTGCATTGTATGATATGTTCGATTGCCTCCTCTGAAAATACAGATGTTTCCCCTTGAAGAGAATAACAGAAGATGTGTTGTCTACTCTATTTTTGATTGGAATCTTTGAATCATTTGCATATACATGACAAACATTATCATCCGTTGTTGAAGGGTATCTGATACACTGTACGAGGTGTCAAATTTTTTTTCTAGTCACAAGACGTGTGCCAAGTTTGTTTCTAATCGTAATTCGTATAGTTTGGTGAACTGGATGTACTTAAGAGGAATTTAATTTTTCTTTACAACTTTTCTAGAATGATTATCGTTTGAGAAATTGGTCACTCTCCGCGTGGTCCATTAACCTTTCCAATACTCATACATTCTTGATGATGATATTTATGATAATTTTTCCAACAAACATTTCTTTTCGTAAACAAATCTTTTTCTTACGGTATATGGAGAGTTGATGACATTGCTTGGTGAAAGAAGCTTTAGTGGTTCAGAAACACATTGCAAAACCCATCGTCCTTAGCATCATTACGGAATCTCTCTAATTTCAACAGCTCATCCTTCCTGGCTACCGCACTCTAATCAGTGAACTATTCAAGGGAAGAGTAGATTTTTTGGATGGGAGCCGCAACACTTGTCATCTAATTACGTTTAGGGAGCGAGCGTGATGGGTGAGTGGTTATGGCTCTAGCCTTGCATTCGCAAGACGGCGGTTCGAATCCCCATCCGGGCATCCAGATTTGGGTTTTCCATGGTTTCACCAAATCATTCCAGGCGAATGCCGGGATACTTCCTTTAAAAGGTCACGGCCGATTTCCTTTCCTTTCTTCGTTCCCAGTCCCATCCAACCTCTAATGACCTCAACGTCGACGAGGCATAAAGCCATCAGTAAAAAACAGAAAAGAATAAAGTTTATGGATGAGTCAGCTTTGCCTACCAGGTTACGGATGCGGTGACTCCATTTCAGGCGTCCACCCAGGTTCATTCCTAAAAACTGGTTGTACTTGCTTGCTTAATGGAGTCCTTTGTTTTTATCGCTGTAAACGCCCACTAGGAGCTTGTCCTGTGGCGCGTAGCTCTGCGGCCGACGGGCGGCATTGCGCTGGGCAGGTCTATTGCCGGGAGGCGTGCGAAAAGGGCAGTCCCGTGTCGTTCCTCGGTTTGCAGCGGCTTCCGCCCTACCCATGCGTGGGCGGGTGGGCCTGGAATCACGTGGGTATTGCAGAGATGGTTAAGCTATACGGCCAGGTTTTGGAAGGGTCTTCGGCCTGGTTCGTGGCGGGCGCTGCTTCCGCGCAGTTCCCCGTGGGCACCCATTAGGGGTGGCGAAAAGCGCCTTCCTCACCGTCCTAGTTGGCGGGTAGTTCGGAAGGGCTCGTCCCTGCGGTGGAGGCAGCGCTGGATAGTGGGTATGCGGGGGGTTCTGCGAGTGCTTGATGGCGAAAGGCCGGGTATGCCCGTAGACCAGACCTTGTATCCTGGAATGTTGTTGTTGTAAACGACCTTTGTTGTTCTGAGTTTTTCACTTTGAGGAAAACATTGCTCTGTACATTTTCCTGGAAATCTATAGGTCGTTATTGCCTCACTTCTCAGCGATATCTGATACCTTCTTGCTCGTCTGATGATATGCTGTCGTTTGCAATTTATTTATGGCGTAAATTATGATTACTTCGATGATTCTCTCAGCTGGGAAGGTATATAACTCGCCCAACAGTTTCTCGAAACCTAGTAGAGAAAGTTTACAAATCAAAATTATAATAATGAGGCTCTCATAAGCTAGCGCTCTGTCCAGGAAGAAAACTGCCAAGCATTGCATGGAATATTGATATCCTTCGTTGGGATATCCAAGATATATTTTTTACCTTTCGCTTTACTGAAGATAGTTTGAACGACGGATATAATATCATCTGAATCTACTCTACATTCAAGCCTAATAAGATGTTGCATCGTTTTCCCCATAAACGACATAAGTACTGTATATGAGCGCTTAGGAGATCGCTTCAGTTGGTCTTCTCTTTTGAATAATTACTTGAGACCTTCATTCTGCCGAAATTGTTTCGTTCACCTATATCGAGTAAATTGTTTTTAACGTCAGTTTAAGAGCAACGAGGCATATTAGGGAGCACAGTATCATGTGTTTTCTAAAAGAATGAGATGACTACTATATGACGTGATTACCTTCGTGTGGCGTCTGAGCAACCAACTGCAGACCAGCTGCTTCCTCGCCTATGAATTGGAAACGATACTATCGGCGAGTTCTTCCGTGATTTAACTAGCATTGAATGTTTTGCCCTTTAAGCTCCTGACTGTTCCTAAAATCTACGTAATATTTCAGTCTTTGCATACCACTTAGTATTATTTTTTTTTAACTGCTTAACGTCTCTTAACAGCGAGGTCTTTAGAGACGGGAAAGGATGGGGGTTAAGGAATGGGAAGGAATTTGGCCATGGCCTTTTGAAGGAAGCATCCCGGCATTTGCCTGGAGTGATTTGGGAAACCATGGAAAACCCAAATCTGGATGCCCGGACGGGGATTCGAACCGCCATCCTCCCGAATGCGAAGCCAGAACGCTAAGTATTATAATATTGTACTTAACCAAGCATGGGCGTTTCTGATTGATAATAAATCTTCTATTAGTTGCACCTGTAATATGGACCCTTCTGTGATTTCTCTCTGTCCACCTCTACAAGTCGCCAATATTAAGGATCAACATTTTTTTGTTAATACTCACTTACAGACATCACCCGATATTTTCTAAAGCAGTGACTGTGGTGGTTCGAAATAAAACTGGTTTGATTAGGATGCCCTGCGTGTTACCACATCGCTAGTTGATAAAATAATTCTTTTTTGTCATTTTCAGTGCAACTTTAATTATAGTGCTCGCTGTAGTGTTATTTCAAGTGAAGTGGCGTTGTACAATAAAATTAACGAGGTTTATCGGAAAGGTATAAAAAAACTTTTTTATCAGAACAAAGAATCATAACCTGGTAATGTAGAACCTAAGGTGGCAGAACTGATGCAAAAGAAAACAAACAATGCAGCTCTAAAAATGAAGGTATAATTTGTTCTATTTTAGAAATTAATGAACAACGTTGAAGAGATAAGGGGAATGTTTTTAGTAACACTGCTAGAAGAAAAGAATCCATAACTCTACCTGAGAAAGAGTTTCTTCCCGATAATTGATAATTTGCATGCATGGCTAGTGTCAACATTTCATTCAGAATATTTATCACTATAGAAAAGAACATAACGCAAATATCAGTTGTGATCATTATATACCCCATAATTTTAATTACAATCAGTTATGAGAAAACAGAGCAAAATATCTACTGGAGTTAATAGGGAAAGAAAGCTAAGTGCTACACCCGGGAAAGGGGGAGACGAGGCAAAAACCACACCCCGCTACGTGGGGGGAGGTGCGGCTCAAGCGAGGCCAAAATGAAGTCACGTAGTTTATGAACGCTCCCTTACGGTGCTATGTGTGGGATATCTGTAGAAACACCATCGACTCTGAATTCTTTCACAACGAACTGTTAAATGTTAAATTTCCTCTCGATCTAACTTCAGACTAGAGTAGAGAATATGCGTAGATCGTCCATTAAGTCGCCTCACGTACTATGAAGTTTTTACATCCACAGGTTGAGCGATTAACTAGAGCTGAAAGCAGGTAAAAGTAGTAGTTTGAGTGTTTTGTATAAAATTGATTTTTTTTTTTTAGTTAGATAACTGCTAGTATGAAACAATGGTGCTACTGTAGCTGTTTTTACACAAAAATGTACCTATATTTTCCAACCACAAGACATATAATAAAGGGAAGCTGATTTATTAAATTCCTCGGAAACTGCATTATGATATACTCGCGTATTTTACTTCATATGCTCTCTCTGTTTCAATCAAGTAGCGGGTGCTGAAACAGGGCAGAGTAATAACCAGCTTCTAAGAATCACTGGTTCGAAACTGTTCACGGATTAGGCTGGTCTTCATTCAGTGTCTTGTTCATCTCGTGTTATCGTTACAATTACATCGCCTGCAACATTGAATTGAGAATTCCGTTCGGAATAAATCAAATAAAGGCGGATTTCTGTAGTCAAGGTGTAAGCTAATTTTTCTTTTTTTTCCAAAATAAAAGTGAGATTCAAACAGACCTGTGATAAAAAAAAATCAACCTTTTCTGTCTGATTATAAGAAACTTAACAAAGAAAGTAGTTCTTGAGAAGCAACTAATCATAACCGTTCAAACAATTCTCTTTCAGTTGTATGAAAAACGAATAAAATACGGAAGCGTAATGGAATCACTTGTTGTCTGTTTGTCAGTCTGTAGCAGTGTCGAATGTTCTGTATCTTACATTATATAGATGACCTATAGTTTATCGTTGAAACTGAACCACGGGAGTGTTGTTGCGTACTTTATATATCTAAAGCAATCTTTGCCACATATGGAGGATGTGTTAAGCGGCATTGAACATCCTTGTCAATACTGGGATCTGAACCCGTGGTCTTACAGTCCTCATGCATACTGACCATTGAGCTACCACACTGCTCCATTAAGAGCTACAAGAAAACTATAATAATCGTTATGGAATTTCTTGGGTGCGCAAAAAGCTAAACGGGTAGTTTAAATAAATTTTATTAACAGTAGATAATTGTTTTCTATAAAAAGTATGGCTATCATAATTCATTCAGTATATTCAGAATTACATAAGTCGGTAATAAATGTAACATGAAAATATTTTAATATTTTTTTCAATAATTTTCTGAATGCGTCTGTAATGTTTTCCACTCGTAAATTTTTTGATCCATTTGAAATACAATTTACCAAGACGAATAATCAACTCTATTTAAAAATCACTTACTAAGATTTTTTTAAAGTTAATTCAGTTTATTACGTAACCTCAGAGTGCAATAGTACCATGCACTTGGTGTTTTTCTTTTGTGTTTGTGTGTGTGTTGAAACCGCAAGTAAGAACCACATCAAGTATAAAGGCTTTATTCAATTTAGTGCTAAAACTTACTTGTTGCATGAGTTATCCCTTTATACGAATCGTCTCTTTTATCGATTTATATGGAGTGTTTGGGATACTGTTCATTTTCTAACTGTGTTAAATTCGAATTCCTAGAAAAAAAATAAAAAAATAATTTAAATGTGATACTCGCAGATTCACGCTAGAAACAACACTGCCGACATTACTACAAATCTTAGAACCTTCACAATGAGATGGCAATTTTTATCTCTCTCCATTAGCCAAAATTGTCTTTAATTATCTTGGATGTGGACATCTAGTTCAGAAAACACCGAAAACCTGTATTACAACTTTTCGTATAATTTGTCGCAGTGTGAGGTTGATGTACAACTCCTCAATGAAACAAATTTGTGAATTAAATAACTCCGATGGCCCTAGTAAAAAAAAAGTTTACTGTTTTGAAATCTTTTATTTTAATATAAAATAGATTATTGTATGTCTCAGTCACGTGCGATAACTTCAGTGCTGATCTTAACTAAATCTATTTTTTGGTGCTACTGGAAAGGTACTTTTAGCATTTTGATAAAACGTTTTGGTTTGCATTAATCTATGTATGTATATATATTACTTCTCTTCAAATCACATTAAACATGGAATGGAAACACACACAACAGAACGTACCAGCGTGACTTCAAACACTTTGTTACAGGAAATGTTCAGAATGTCCTCCGTTAGCGAGGATACATGCATCCACCCTCCGTCGCATGGAATCCCTGATGCGCTGATGCAGCCCTGGAGAATGGTGTATTGTATCACAGCCGTCCACAATATGAGCTCTAACATGGAAAGTAAGCGTTTCCGGACACATGTCCACATAACATATTTTCTTTGTTTGTGTGTGAGGAATGTTTCCTGAAAGTTTGGCTGTACCTTTTTGTAACACCCTGTATATATATATATATATATATGTGTGTGATCCTTTTTCATTGGTTTTCCTTTAGTTAGGCACCTTTCTTCAAAATTATTGATTAATTTATTTATTTAAAAAAAAGATCGATATTTAAAAGAGTCGACTTTGAATGATTGATTACTGATTATTTCAGTAGTCATTGCCTCGTTTGCAAAAATGATTGATTTTCAGTTTCCTTCCGTTCCGCACGTTGCCGCTATCGGCTCTCGCGTTGCTGGGATAACAGCAGCTAAAGGAGGTGGCCAAGTCTCGCCACTTCTTGCGATGTCTGCTTGCTGGGTGCCCAGCAGAACCCTTTCCTTCATCTTCAGAAAATATTTTTTTTTTTTTGTTTTGTTTTGTTTATAATGACAGAAGAAGAAACTTATTTTTTTAGCGAAAATCATTCAACTCAATTATTTAACAAAGTGGAAGAAGTTAAACTAAAAACATTAAACATATTTTTGACAGTACTGGAATCACGACTGCACTATATAAATCAATTAGTTATAAAAAAAATTCTTTCAGCTGAGAAACACGTATAATTTCTGGAATTGGGTAAATTTGTAAAAGATAGTCAATGATATTCGTGAAAGTATCCGTGGAACAAAGAAGTTAGTTCACTATTATAAAAGATCTTTTTATACGAAATATTAATGAAAGACTTCGTTGTTTAAGTCTGAAATATTATATCCAAGATACGAAACAGGAGACGTATAGAAACATATACCAAATCGCATTAAAGATTTGAATAATTCAGATTATTCGTATCCTAAGTTATTGATGATCTGTCTGCACCCAAGAAAAGTACAAATCAGAGTTTAAACATTTGTAAATCGTTGTACTACGGACTCTGCTTTGCGTTTATATATTGTTCGTATTACTTGATAGCGTATTATTTCTCCATTTTTTAATATTTTTGCATTTTGAATAATTTGAAACACTTGATTGAATTATTCTCTACTAACTCAGTGGTTCAGGCGCTTGCTTTCAAAGTTCAATATCCCGGGTGTTCAAATCTCGGTAAGATCAAGAGTTTTTAATATAATCACGTGAGCCAATTCAAGACGTTTCGTAGTTCAGATTCCACGTCAAACTGTAGTTCATCGAAAATAGATGTGTAGCGAAATTGTCACCGTAGTAGGCGTTCCATAGTAATTAAATTAAAAAAAAAAATCCCTATTTAAAAGCCACTTGGTCAATCAGTACTTTATTCTGTTTATTTGTAGATAATTCTTTGCTTAAGTTTGAGTCTGAAAACTGAAAGGTGGCATTAGAATCTTCGAATAATGTTATCTAATAAAGAATCTTTGTATCCAAAAATACACCTTCCTGCTTAGATTTTTTAAAATGAAAACGTCTTAAAAGAATTTTGCTGATTGCTGTCAGATTTCTAACCCATGATGTTAACAGCAAGGAGGGGATATTCCACAACACTATCACTTATCAGGACGGCAGTACTTCACTTAGTTAATACGGTTGTAATGTTTATATCCATGTCACCATCTTTCATTATCGCACTCTTTCACTATCACCTTCTTTCATTATCACCACCATTCATTACTAGACAGGCGAATGTCAGACCATTTGGAAATTTCTTTATAATCAGAGGTTAAATAACACACAGTGGCACAATTTGACACATACAGTACTGGAATTTTGTTGGTGCCTGAAGATGAGTTTGAGTAAGGAGCAACATAAAGCTAGGAATTTCTAACACACCCAAAACAAATTTTACATTTGTCAAAACCACTTTTACGACTTGTTTTTGAGACAGCTAATTTGAAAAATTTGTATGTGCATGTACCAAACTGTATCAAGTGCAATTTCCTCCCTGTGCTATTTCTGACTATGACGATAGTATTATAGCATTCGTATCCTACATCCACCAGTTGGATGTAGTATTATGCTCTCTCTCCATTCGAACTGCTTGTAGGCTTATAAATTATCACTATCTTTGCATCTGGTGGTTACGAACAGTACATCTCCATCCAGGAAATTTTCGTAAGATAAAATACGTCAGCTATGAAACACGTATATGATATATAAGAGTCTTAACCCAACTATTGGTGCAATACGGTCAAATAAACATTGCCTTACTTTTTATGCAACTTACTTCAATCTTGTATAAAAAATGAAAGAACTGCAAATTCTTTATTTATAAACTTAGAAATTTCCGGAGTTTGTTGGAACTATAAGGATGCCGTTAAATGTAAATTACATTGCTAATACCGCAGCGGTCAAGAAATTTGTAAATGGCTTGCTGTGATACTTACTGTATAGCCGATCTTCCATTAAAAGAAAAAAACTAATTTCTTCAAAAGTGGAAATACTATATTTAGGCATCGGTTTAATTGAGTTTGATCTGTTTTAACAAATACTTTCTATAATTTTTGGTATTTAAATTAATTGATGTGTATCTCACGGAACTGTTATAATGATTCTTTTTCGTGCTAACCAAAAAACAGACTCTTAAGCCTTACACCGAACAGCCTATGTCATAGAACCTTTGATAACCTCAGTTATATTTTATGCGTAGTGGATCTGCGGAGACGAAAAAAGTGAAATTTATTCAAAACAACAAATTTCTGCTTTATTGATAACTTTGATTACCACTTCAGTTGCTAATCGAACTAATATCGTTATGTAAGATTTTGCAGTCAATAACTTGTGTCTCAAAGGGGAAGCTGGCATGAAAGGCATAAGAACTCTAATGACTACCAAAATGGCAGAGCAAAAATTTAATTACATAATCAGAAGAATTAAATATAAACAATCGTAGCGTCGTTTTCAAATATTGCCCAAGTCAAATAGTCGCGCTGGTACTGGGTTGTATTACCTGTTCGAGTCATCCGTTGGCATTGGTCACCTTGAATCACCTGCCTCAGGCAGGATTTCCATGTGCTATCTCAAGGGTAGAGCCTGACGGACAGACTTACGTGCAGACACGGGAAAGCCATTTGAGCTACGGCCGATCGATTGGTCAATCACTGGACAACAGGCGCAGGTCGAGAGCTACGTACTGGAGGATGAAGCTCGGCGTTTGCAGGTCAGGTGTGGTGGCCATAGCAACTGAAATCTAACAACTGGATCTGAAAGCATACTCATCCTGAATTCGGTTCCCAACGCATCAAGAACCATCACTGAACAGAAGCCGTATTATTTTAAGGAAAGATATGCACAACTTTCTTCCTTAGCGTTCTGGGCAAGAAAATCGCCCGAAAAGTGGCTGATGTATTAGGAAAGACTAGATGACTCGAGTGAAAATTTCGCGAATAAAATGTTTATATAGAAATTGTAGCAAAACATTGACCGGTGCAAAAATTTCGCTAGGTTGGTGGTTTTTAATAGGTCCGAAGAAGAACAGGCTCATTTGTGGCAATATCTTCCTGATTTCTCCTGATGTTTGCTATCTTGTAGCTCTCTATTTTGACATAAACTAGCCCTTCATGGAAGCCAAAGTATCTCAGACCTCACCGTAATACAACCAAACTGAACAAAACACGTGTAGTATATTCATATTTCTGTTATATGTAATGCCGTTATCTAATTGAAACGCGATTAAGCGTGGTGAGTTTGCTCTGTTTTGTCTCATACGTGTGACTCGATAGTTAATAATTCTACCATATAGTTGTCGAATTAAAAAAAAAAACCTTTCTTAAAATATGATCATACCAAAGTAGAGACATTATCCTTAAAACGATAGCTCATTTATCGATTTCGGTTAGGCATCAGGGAAGATAAATGGCTAGACGCAAAAAACACCATATATAAATAATTTCCCTTTTCCCTTTAATAATCGAATTTGGATAAAAATCTTTCTTTAAAAATGATATTTTAATAGCGAAGACCTTAATCTTTAAAATCATACCTCATTTATCAATTTGTATTTGGTATCTACTGAGATAAATGGGTCCTCGCAAAAAAAAGAAAAATAAATTTTAGAAATAATGATACTTTTGCCGTTTTTCCCTTTGAGGATCACATCCCGAAAAATTTATTTCTTAAACTAACAGAGTTCCCGGCGTTGCCCGGTATGATCTTGATTGATTTTCACACACAATGAATATTGAAGCTCATAAAAGAGGTAAGATTTTGTGGGTATTCTACGATAACCACAGAGTTTTTTTTTTTTTTTTTTTTTTTTTTTTTTTTTTTTTTTTTTTTTGATATCTTGCTTAGTTCTCGAGATATTCCATCACCAAACCACTATATCTACTAGGTGGAAATGTACTATAGGTGTTTTATTTTCTTGCTAGTGGTTGTTGTTTGGTTGAAATAAAGTCTGGACCAGAAGAACCGCCACCAAAAGCACAAGGAACTATAACTGATTTTTGACATGATAAATCTCGAAAACCTAGTGAGATATCAAAAAATTTTATTCTTTATTTTAGATTTTTTTTCGCCGAGTTGTATAAGAATTCATCACCAGATTTTGGCGCCACGATAATGATTGAACTGCCAGTTTTTTCCACTTGTTAATTAAATTTCATGTCAGTTGCTCCATTTTTCTACACGTATTTAAACGGCTAACCCCCTGTGTAGCAGAAAAGTGGGTTTAATTTATTGCCTGCAATATTAAAAGCCATCAGTTGTGCATTACTTACCATTAACAGCGAGAATTTAGTTCACATCCAAACATCAGAGATTGTAGCTGTACGGCCAGAGACCGTAATTTCAAAAAGCAACAAATTTCTCGGAAGGTTCTTCACTAAAGGTTATAAACAGCTCAATGTTCAAACCCATCAAATATGCATTACTAAATACAGCCAATAAAATTTCACAACATCAGAGATTGTAGCAGTGCGGCCTCAGATAGTAACATCAAGAAAAAAAGAAGATATCGAAGGATTTTTTCATTGTACTATTAAAATTAATTTAAATATTTTCCGCTTTACGTAGTTTCCTATTCGCATTCGATATAGCTTTGTATAGGGTTTATAGACTAAATACCAAAAATTAAGAAAGTAAACGTTACATGCGATAGCATGGCTATTATTTTTTTAACGATATATGACGTAAGCATCGTATTTATTTTTTAGGCTGTACGTTAAGATTTTCATTTACCACTCCGACGTTATGTTACGTTGGAGCATAAGGCATACCAAACACTTCAATTGAGATTCTAATCTTTAAAACGGTGAAATCCCCATCGAAATCTGCTCTGTAGTTTCCGAGTTTTTATACTTCAATTATATCCGGTTTTAGTTTAGATATAATTATGATGTAACCGAAGAGGAGTCCACAATCTTTAAAATAATACCTTATTTATGGGTTTCGGTTAAGTATCAAGGGAGATAAATGGTTCGTGACAAAAAGACATCTTTTAGGAATAAAATATCGTGGATTAGAGTATGTGCGCATCATGCTGTCCACTCAAGAAACATTTGTATGTACTCACTTCAACAAGTGACGCAAATAGGATTTAACAAGTATAACTGACAATTGTTAATATAAGAATGTTTTAATGTAAAGCGGGACTAACAACGACAAGCTGCAAATAAAGAAACTCCTGCGTGGGGATCGCTGCCGTGTGGAAGTCACTGCGTTGCCAACTGTTTCGCAATCTTGTAGTAAGTGTTCTAAGTAACCAATGAAATCCTAGGTGAGTGTGATAAATAACTGTAGAAGTGTTTCTCGTGGTAGCACTAGTGATTGAAAAATGCGTTACTTCTGTGAAATTCTGGAAAAGGCACGTACTGGTACTAGTGCCAGACACAAACGAACAAATAGACGGAAGGAATTGTGACATTGTCTTTTTTTTTTGTTTACTATGGAATTTCTTGTAACTTTATTATTTTGAATTATGTATTTTTTACGCCTTACTCAAATAAAATTGGCTGAGGTGTCTATCTGTAGGGCACTATTTTCTTTTAATTATGAAAAATGTGTTTTTATTTGGGGTAACGTAACATTATAACGCAGATTTGATCATAGTTGAGTCTTGTTTTAAAGTATTTATGAAATAGATTCATTGATTTATAGTATGCCTGAAGCGGTTTATTATTTTTGTTGCAGTTATGGAAGCTGAATTGAATAAAAATACTGTAATGTTACACGTCAAATTATAAACTTATATTTAAGTTTATGACCAATGTCAACTAAAAAAAAAAAAAAAAAAATGTGGTTTAGTGGTGAGATCTATTCTATATAATTGCATGAATTCCAGATGTCAGGGTGATTTAATCGACATGCAGAGACAGGTGAAGATTATCGATTAATCATGAATTATCAAGACCACTTGACTAAATTTATAATACTTCAACCGATCAAAACTAAAACTGCAAAAGAAGTAGCATATCAACTTTTGGATATATTTTGTTTGTTTGTTGCCCCATGTATATTGCAAAGTAATAATGTTTACTAGTAAAATAACTAAACATTTAGCAGAAATATGCCAGGAATGAAGCTTGTTCATGGAAAACATCGACATAAGGTTTGATTGAGAGGTCATATCAAGACGTCCGTTACATGTTAATAGGTTGGATGGTTCAATAGTTTATATAAATGGTCAGAAGGAATGCGATTTTGTCTGAGTAGAAAGAATAGAGTTCTCCATTTGGCGATCAATACAAATTCGTAGGAAGCTATGTATGCATCTTCACAAAAAAGTGACTTGCACATTTATGTATTACTAGTGAAAGATACGCTTCCTTAGAAACTGAAGAAGAATTACAAAAACTATTGCAATTTACCTCTAAAATTTTGATCAGCAAAACCAGACCAATACGATGATGATGAACAGTTAAACATAGTTGAGTTTACAAAATGAAAATACTGGAGAAGTCATAAAAGTATTAGAGGAGAATAATGATAACTTAATCATAAAGCCTCCACTAACAAAAATATTATTTTAGAAAAATCTTAAAATTTAAATTTAATAACAAATTGTGTTATTTGTGAAAACGACAGCTCAGTAGCTCACAAGTGTTCAGAATATTATGAACCTTTTTCACCAGAATGAGGTATTTGGTGTGAATATTACTTGTAAGCTCTGTTTAAGAAAGAACATCATCAATTCTGAGAGAGAATTTTCCAAATCCGATCAAGAGAAACAGGCACATAAAAAGATTTCACTATCCAACTCAATATTTACTTTATTTTAAATTGATTCTAATGTTTTAGTTAAGGTACCCGAAGTTGATAGAGTACGTGCAGCTCCCAGATATATTTTAGCTGTTGTTATGAGCATTAAACCATATGGTCTCAGGAAACAAAGGACTTCTCGATCGACTTTATGCTCGTAAAGAATTTTCAATTTCAGATAGTAACTTTATTAACATTCATGACATACACTCAAATCCATTAACACTTAGCTTAACATCTATGTTATCATCTGGAAGTCAGAAAGGGTTTGTAATGTGTCACTGTAACACCGTAAAAGAAATGTTGCTCAAAATGTCGCGGTAATAGTTGTGGAAAAAATAAATAACTCTGCAAAATTCGTAATAAGTTTTTAAATAACTTTGTTTGTTTTAATAATTCTATTGGCAACTTATGTCAGATAATGATTAAAGATAATGAAACGACAATGAAAAAGTTTTATCTTATTAACATTTCCTGATTATTAGTTAATACCCAGAAGATGTATCGTTGTTACGTCAACTAGCGTTCAGAACGGATTATGGCTTTTATGAATAAACACAACGCGCAGTGGTCAAATATCATGAGAGCCACGACGCTAATTTCATATTGTGGTATTTTTGACTTAGCCACAGTGCAAGTCCCATAACACGAATAACATGTTGTACGTCAAGTACAATGAAGAAGTATTTAAATATTTCGACTTATCACTGTCGTTGGAACTGCAAAGGAACTTTTCCGGGAACCAGATACCGTACAATGTACAAAACTATAAAATTTGTATAGACGTATAAATAAAAAAATTTTAAAGTATCAAAATATATGACAAACCTTGTCCGGTAACATTTCAGTCTTGAGCTGTGATTATTTCCCACCTGTAGATTTGATTCAAAGTTTGTATGCAATCGGCTTTTTATACTTACAAACTTACAACTCAATTCCAAATTTATAACTAATCTCACTGTAAATTTCCCTACCTGAAGAAGAATAAGGTGGTTGATACAACCACAGGATAAGACAATATTGACTTCTTGGCAAAATATTTGACTCATAAAATTAATAACGAAGAGCTTAGTATTAGAGCAACAACAATTCACTCCGAAGTGAGATCCAAAAAACCGGTGTAACCCACTAATTTCACTAAACCATACTCGCCGTAACGGAAAGTGCGTTGAAACCGAGTATTAAATTTTATACCTGCGACTGGACAATACACATTTTCTTACATAATGATATATGTATAGTGTGTAGTTATGTATTAATAACTATGTCTACTGTAAGCTGGGAGACACACTACACCAGTTTTTATCCCCACAGTTTTACGTATTAGTAGTTTCTCACTGTATACAGTCAGAAAATGACGATGCACCAACGTACTTACTAGTAGTTGAATGTGACGTGTCGATGACACACAAACAGTAGTTTTCACATCAGCCGTGTGCCGCAGACACACCTTCAGTAACAACGATGAAATTCAGATACCTATTCAGAGCCAAGATTCTTACACTGTCAAGTGAAAGTTTTCTGCTTATGGATGACAGATTCCTTAATAAGAATGGAATAGGATAGATATTCGCACTTTATGACAAATGAATTCCCGTATCTGTTTGATGAAATTCGCTACGAGCTTAACGGAGGAGAAACAGAAAGGACTAGCAAGGTTGATAACACAAGTGCAATGAAGACTTATACAATATTTTAAGCGATTCCCAGTAACTGAGCGTGTTGCACAATGCAATATGTGGAGAACGTGGTCTTCGACAGAGCTTGGTGGATGAGATATAAAGCTGAGGCCTCTCAATCGGGAGGACGTGGGTTCAGCCACCAAAATTTTGGTTTCTCATGGTTTACCGATCTAACTCCAAGTGAATGCCTGGACAGTTAATTAAAAATACCAGGACCTAATTTTCCGTTCCTTGTCCTAATCATTTTCCGCCTCCGATGATCTCGACACTGAAGACACATAAAGCGATAGGAATAAAGAAAACACAACCTTCGTACTCCGAATAGTCACCAGCACTTGCATATAATGATTAATCAGGTAGGTGGTTGACAAAATGATATACCCTGAAACGCTACTAGTGTAACAATCAGTAGACTACGATCAAGTGTCAAGGTGATTCCATTATGATCGTGTAAATACAGTAGAAGGCCCAAAGGTTCCAAAAGAATATCCGGAAGAACATTTGCTACAACATTGATGACTTAGGATGCCTGCCACTAGGCACTGATCTACGAATTTCCGAGCCGGCCAAAAATTATGAGATTGCCACCCCTTCAAACATGGCATTGCCACTCCCCTTAAGTTGCGCTCCGCAGTAAGCGCTACGGTTTGCCCCCCCCCCCCCCATTATAGATCCAACACTTCCTGGTACAACGACAACTCAATCAAAATAATTTATCGAGAAAATTTAGTAAAGGATAAATATTTTGTAATTCTGTGTGTGTTCCTTACAATATATTTTAATGGCCTAGTGGTTGTACCAAAAAAGAAAAAGGAATTAAACAAGATATAATATTTCTTTTTCTAATTTATTTAACATAACCTGTTACAATGCGGAATTAATACCAGAAGTGTATAGCGCATAACATTTTAAATCTTGGAGATTCCTCATTAATGATACTCTACCTTACAGGAACTTTAAATTTTAATTAACTATTTAACTGACATCACCAAATAAAAGTAAATTTTTATATGCAATGAGTTCGTTTTTACAATGTGTAATCTCATATTATCTGTGATTGTTTGAGACATCACTTACATATTTATCCACAATGTGCCAATTAATTAATTTTTCACTGAGCCCAGGAAATGTCATGTAGCACTTTATCAGTTAATGAGACCACAGACTTTTGTAGTATCCCATGACTTGTAAATGCCACATTCTGTTCGGAGACATGACTTTCCTCGCTGCCGGCTGGGTGTCGAGTAGGTTCAACCATGTTGATTCGCCGAAGATGATGATTGTGGTCGGAAAAAAGAGAGAGAGAGAGAGAGAGATTGAGAAGATTTTGTCCAACAGCAGCAGCAGGACGATTTATTCTTCATATGTTGATGTCACTTTGCTGTGTCCCTCTTTGTTAAACTCCACAAATGGAACAAAATTGTTTCTCTGGTAGTCCTAGGGTGTAATGGTTATTACCAGTTCAGTTGCGTTCAACTGGAACGCCATTACATTACGAACAAGATCCTTGGACGAGACATTTCTGCAGAACGAATCAGGAGGTGTGAAGAGACGTATTTATTTTGGAAAAAGGAATGTGACTAACGTCAGACCTGTGCTATGAATAATAGTAGGATACAGGTTATTAAATTGAAGAAGAAAGAGACGTCATGTGCGATCCCTGCGATGCATGCTACTTTTCAAGGACACGTGCGTAGTGATTAAGGATGGGATAGTTATGGTAATTGATACACAGATCTGAGTTTAAGTGACGTAATGTGCAGGTAGTTCCTTTGTACGCATTTCAAGTTTTGTTAGCGAACCTTCTGGGAGAATTAATATGCATATAAAGATTTATAAAACATTTGTTGATTTACTGCATTTCAGTCCATGGGAGTCACAAATTAATCATATAGTAAATTATGCCAATTGGTGATAAACCTGTCAACAAATTTAAACAGAAACCAACGTTAATGGATGATTGATGTACAATAAAATAAATATATATATATATATATTACCAATGCTTAGTAGAATGCAGTGGACCCTAACAAAAGTTCCGCAGGATGCAGCCTAGTCGCTTTTAATGGTTAATGGTTCGTTCCGCCCTACTCTTCTGCAGCTAGTTCTTATCTGTAAGCTTTAATACAAAACGACAGTTTACTGAAAGAAGCAGTTAGATTAACTACTACCTAAAAAAAATGTATATGTTCAAATTCATCAGTGTACTATGGGAAAATAGGGTCTGCTTAATATGTGCTGAGTTATTTTAATGTGCTTGTAGGTAGGAGAGACAATACAGCCTTACATATTAAATCTGAGAGGGTCCGATTACTCCAACAAGTACTGAAGTCTGTTGGTGAGCATCCGTACAATGCAGCAGCCTTCCAGCACCACTCACTCTAGTCTCTCACATACAACAATCAACTACCCTCGCTATCCTTCTACCTTCCTTTTTTCCACCCAGTAACTTGTTCCTTACATGACAACTTTATGTCTGCTGCATCTGAAGTGCTAGTATATACACACTCGGAATCATATGACAGTTTCTACTTCATAAACTTGAATCGAAGAGCGTGCCAATGTATGCCACGAAGTCAAAGCCAGTTCTGCCAGTATTTCCACATTTCCACATTTCTGATACATCGGGAAGGGAAATATGCATCGAGGCGCAGGCAAACTATTATTAGCGGAAGACAATGGTAACTCCAACAAATGTGACAGATTGCAAATATATTCTACTGAAAATTACTTTATGTGCAGTTCTGTTAATTATTTCTTCTCCCCAGTTCCCTGACAATGACGAAATGAACCACAGATTAGCTGACACGTCAAGCAGAATTTTCAACACAAAAACCACATTATTCAACAGCCATCACAGCTGTCTGTTAATTAAGGCTTGTCAGTTGTCACTCAAAGTCGTCTAATTTTGACTCGTTTACCGGTAGCAAAAAATTTACTTTTTGATATACATTGTTAAGTAATTAGTTAGCACATTGCAAAAACGCGTTTGAATGGAAATTAAGTCCATCATTTTTTTCTTTATTTTATACAAAAATCCATGGCACTGTAACAACGAAATCGGGTAAATGGTCAATGAAAATCCCCGCCGAGACAGAGATTCGAACCGGGTACCTTAACCACTGAGCCACCAGACCGCATCGGACACTGTTATAAGATTTTACCCATACAAACATCACCCAACGCACCTAAAACAGTTTTCACTTCAAAAACTAAAAATCTAACTTACTCGACAACCCGACGCTTCGTCGAATCTTCCCGAAGGAGCTGTACCAAGCTATTGCGTCAGGGGCAAGAAGGTTAATTCCTGTCTTCTGGGGCCTGCAGTTTAGTTTGGAATCAGAACAACGGAACGTCCCGTCGTAGCTCATATGATCAATTACAACTTCTAAAAATTCCTACTTACAGCGGAAATTGAATCCGCGACCAGCGAGAGAACTTTCTGAAGTAAGCGCCTTAACCACTGCGCTACCAGACAGCTATGTTTTGAAGTAGACGTGTGCTAACTACTATCAACATCGGATAAAAACTGCGAGTTTATATGAACAACGGTCACAGATATTAAGGGGGGGGGGGGAACGAGGAATTTTTGTAAATTAAAGTTAAGCAGTGTTTTTCTATTTGTTTTAAAGCAAACATATGCAAAGTTCCGTCAAAATTGGATAAAAACTGTGTGCTTGTATAAAGATTTAGGGAAAAGCGTCCAATGCGCATTTCAAACGCGCTACAGGTGGCGTGATGGTGACGCGCACAACAGATGTCATCATGAAATCACAGATTAACCCCCTATTCCCAACGTCAAAAAAAAAAAAAAAAAAAAAAAAAAAACAACAACAGAGAAAAGACATAGAAAACACAGCCAAGATGGTTGCAGACTTCCGGAATGGAAAGGGATCAGAAGACATAATAGGGAATGAAACGCTACATTTTTACTACGTTGCAAAGGCACATGGATTGCAGCAAGAATGATGACACACAGTTTGATATTTTGACAGAAGCAGTGCAAATAGTACCTAAGAAATCATGGTTTACATGGGTACTTATATTGCAACACGCAACTGAGCCAAAGACGTAACCAAATAAAATTAGTACTCGAAAATGGGGAGTTACTGTGGGAGACAAATTTTTTGTAATGACACAATGCCTCAGGTCTCATATTTGGATATGTGTTATAAAACACTATGTGAAACTGGTGCTTGGACATGAAAGAGACTGATATCAAGAAAAGTAGGGGGGTTTAAGATACGCTAAAAATAAACACGTTCTATAATCGATATGTAATAAGAGAAGTAGATCTTATGACCAGAACGGAAAATAAATGGAGGGAAATAGTATTATAGGACGGTGAACCACAGAAAAATAAATAGATTATAGAAACTAATAATTGATAGCTCAGGTTGTAGTAGACTAGTCAACATGTAAACGGTGGAACAGTATGGGAAATACTAAGACGTTGTATCCTACCAATTGTAAAAGCGACCACAGAAAAATGATGGATTAGGGAAAATAACTCTACAATTCGAGAAAATTGTATAGTATAATTTTAAATATCACAGCAATGAACAAACTTTTATCAAGCAATATCATTGTAATAATCTGTAATGTGCTCAAACATATTGCAGAGGAACTATGAAGCATAAAATCTGATGTGTGATTATAGAATTTCTCGATCTTATATTAAATGAGTTCTCTGGAGTTCCAACCTATTGAAGTTCTCTTGGTGTTCAAATATTCTTTTCCCTTCAATCATGCGCCACTCATCAGATCATCGCAAACCTGACGATGGCCGCATGACTGACAGCCGAAGTATTGTTTAACATCAACAACACTACCAGCCAGAATTCCAGAGAACTAGTTAAACAAGTGTAACATCTGTTTCCAAAGTGTCTGACTTTATTTTTCCTGCAGAAAAAACCAGTTATGGAAATAGGGGACATTTTGCTGCGAGCGAGTATTTCTGTTTGTTTATTTTTATAGCACACATTAATCCTCAGTCACTGGTGGTTTTCCTGTGAGCGAGTAAGTGCATTTAATCCATCCACTCTTCACTTCTGATTCAGACTAAATAGGCAAAACAGATGATCCCTCTGGTTCGCCCAGCTGCCATATCTCACCACACAGAGGCCTGGAATTCACAGAAAGCTGTCCGTTACGAGTGATGGAAGAACGGGATAACGCGGCTTTTATCCATTTTAAAAATGCACTTCCCGAAAAGATTTTTAAAAATCTCACGCAGCTCGGCTTGTATTAGTGAGCTCAATTCCAAGAAGAAAGAAATTGGGACGTCGTCGGGATTTCAGACATCTCGCAGAGTAATTAGATTTTTCACTACTGATTTATACAGAAATTAAAATTCACGCAATGAGTGCAATATCTTTCCACTTGCAATCCTGACGTAGATAGTTTACAACAATCTCACGGGAAAATGTTTGCTGGGGTAGTTTCTTGTTGCCTTCTACAGTGCGGAAGAGTTCGTAAGGGTTACTGTTTTGGCGGGGATCACTGTAATGATTGTACATCCAATTTAGTATGTTGTTTTATTTGAGATGAGAGAAGAAAGAAGAGAGACGGTGAAACCATATGCTACTCATATAAGACTACTCTTCCAGAAGACGCAAAAGGGGTCACCAAGTTTAATGTCCTCGGGTGAATCATCAGTCCTCCGTTTGTATTGTAGCGATGTTATAATCCTCAACTAGGTAGACGGCTGATTAGGATCCGAACACCATCACTTCTCACGCACTATTTAATAACAAATTTTTGGATCCATCGGTCTTCCAACAAGCTAACTCCATGGAAGGCTCCGGACGACCGCAGTGCCGCAAACACATGAGCGAATGGGATGGATATAGCTGTCGTATGCACTAAGCACTGGAGGTGATTGCGAACTGCATTTACCAGACACTACTTATGACCCGCCCAAGACTTTCATATTTCATCCTTCAGTCCCGTTCTTTGCTCATTCGCCGCGGTACTGCCGTCGATGGAGTCTTCTGCAAGCCGTACTTCGTAGACTTGAGTTAATTCAAATTTCCAGCAAAGTGGTCAAAAACCAACTTTTCCCCTGAGAATATGGCGTTCACAGAGATTCAGCGTGCTGCAGGAATATCTTGACGTGATGAACACAGCAACGTAGGGGATATCATGTTATACAGGATCGTCTATAGGAGTGCGCGCTCTGGCGTGGGAGATTTTGACTGTTGTGTGCGTCGTGTGCTGTCCTTGAACTCACAAAATTGAGTAATCAGACACACTAGGAGAATCAAATACAGTTTAATCGATGATACTCATACGATGGTAAATGATAAAATGGTTAACGTTGAAGCGGGATGTATGATCAAAGGTCAGAATGCAATTATTAAGACTACTGAGCTCTCTCTGTGAATATCAACACCTAAATATAATAAACCGTGTCGTAATGTTACTATTATATGGCGCCTCAAGGAGTATTGTCTCAGAGCATTGCTATAAGGAAGTTATCAAGGGGAGATCTCTTTGGTTTTAACCATCCAAGATGACTGACTGCCATTCACTGACCAATAATTTTACATTTTAAGAGTGCGAAATGATTATGAGAGACTAGATTAGTTTCTTCATTAAAGTGTACCCAATAATAACGTTGTCTTTCAGGACGAGTGCTACCAAAACATTCCGTCTTTCAAAGGGTTCTGACAGAGTGGACCGTAAAATGGTGGTAACTAAGGTAAAAACTATTGGAGTGGAAGAAAAATTGATTTTCTGCGTAGAAGAATTCTTAAAAGAAAGAGACCAATAAGTCAAGGTAGGAAATTCAGTATCAAAAGAAGTGGAAATGAAAATGGGAGTGCTACAGCGTAGCGTATTGAGACCATTGCTATTCTAATGAATGATTGTGGTTATGACTGGATTGTTTGCAGATGACATAATATTATATGATAGGATCAAAAGAGTAGAAGACTGTGAACAACTGCAGGGTGATCTGTACAGGATGTCTAGCTGGATAGGTCAACATAGGTTGGAGATAAATGCAAAAAAGGTCAGATTATTACGCACACAGATTTAAAACTAAATGTTGATTATGATTATAAGGTTCGGAAAGAATTTCTTTTTGAAGGCTTGAAATGTAAATACCTTGGCATAACATTTGACAACAAGCTTATCTGGGCAGGAAACATTGGACAGATAGTAGTAAATGGTTTCGAAAACCTTCTCTTGTTGGAGACAGCTATGAGGGGAATGTACCAGAGAAGTAAAGGAATTGGATTACAATTTTTGGTCAGACCATTGTTTGAATAGTATGGGACCCACATTTTAGATATCAAATACAAGAGTTGAAGGGGGTGCAAAGAAGAGCTGCCAGATTTGCCTCTGGAAATTACCGCAGAACAAAATTAGTAACCAATATAATAAAGGAGCTGGAATGGGATTCATTGGAAGATAGTAGGAGGGTGAAGAGAGTCATGGGGGTTGACAAGGCATATATTGGTGATGGCGTGGAACGATATTGGTGTAAGAATTAGGAGTGATTCATGGAAGGCAAAAGATGACCATGATCACAAGCTGTCACTCGATTTCAGGCACAAGGGTGTGGGAAGATTTCGCAGGTAAAGGGGTCGGGGATTGGAACAAGATACCAAGAGAAATTACGAATTATTTACCATAAACGCTAAATGAATTTAAAGTTGAAATTTTTAGAGGACGCAAGTAGGTGGGTACAGGAAAGTGGAAAAATGGGTATGTAGGAGAATTGCCACCTGGAGGGTAATTAAATTAAACGACTAAACTACTGTACTTTCTGTTCCTATGTGTGCTTCATAACATTATCAAGCATTAATTAAGGCAACTTGGCAGTCGTACTTTCGATGTCTAGTAATTGTAAGAGAATATTTTGTTCAAAAGTCCTGTGAAAAGTAGAAAAAAAGTAGATTACAGTGGATTATAAATTTTTTGACATAAATCTTAGTTCGTATACATGTGCTTGTTACTTACTTGACTTTGTTTCATTACGAATATTGAAAAATAAATGTTTTTCTTTACATCTGCAGATAAACAATGTTCTGTCTATTACATACGCTACTTCCCAGACGGTAAAAAGTTTCCAGTATACTGTCGATCATCGAAGCATTCAGTTCTATGATGTGCGAGACATCTCGTCAGCAACAGGACTCGATTTTATTAGCTATTTACCTCAAAACTGAAGCTTATATCACAAATTCTTCGCATGAATTTGAAAACAAAGACCGCAGAAAATAAGTCACTGATTTCCTAATCAGGAATTAGTAGGCCTTATAAAATCCATAAGGATTTCTCAACATACGTCTGAATAACTGCAGAAGCACCTATGGCAGTTATTTTTATTATTCTAGTGTCTGAAACACCTACAGAAAGCTACATTTGCAAATATCACTTAACACCAGGCACTTTTCTTCCAATTATTGTAAACATTGTGCAACCTTGGTATGGCTCCTTCTCTTTCCTTTAGATCAATCCTTTTTCTGGATCTGATGACTAGCCGTAAAGTCCTTAAGAACGCCGAAGAATAATTTAATACAGGTTCGCGAAGGGCAGTTTAACCTTTTCCTACCCAAAAAGTAGATTATGATACTCGCCTTGGAATGACTGTCGAGGGAAATTAACAGTCTTTCTCGAGCCACGGTAGATGGTAAGCCCGAGGGTAGTTGAGGCTATCTGCTGGGCAACATTCTGGACAGTGGGATTCTAAATCAGTCCACCTTCAGCCTACAGTCACTCTCGAGGAGACCCAAAGGTCACCAGTCTGCTCGTGTGGGAATCAAACTCAAGTTTGCATCGAGCTATCAAGGTCCACCTAACTGCAGGTTAGCTGACTAACCGAATTAAGCTAGTGGGGAAGCGACACAGTCTTCAAAGCAGATGACGGTCTTACATAAGAGCGGTTACCTGTGTGGGAGGGGTGCGAGCCGCAGGTCAGAGCCGGGAAAGTGTCTCACACAGAGACATGGTGCAGTGATCAGCTGAAGCAAGTGAAACGTAGAAGGCATCAGTCTTCAGAATGGTGTATTGGCCCAATCGAAACCAGAAATCACGCCAACCTAGCTACTAACTCCCTGATATAAAGAAATAATAAAAACACTAGCCAATCTAAATTGAACATTAATCTTTATTTATATTTTACTATGTGATATAAAGCTTGTACTTTAATTTAAATTTTAATGATAAATATTATTGTTTATTTTTAAAAAATCACACACACACACATCTTCACTTAAATCTTCAGAATCTTTTTTCCCGTCCAAAGTCTCTTGAATGGTTTAAGCATTCATCAGTCTCTACAATCTTTAGTTACCCCTTTCATCTCAATATACTTCTTACAGAATAGGTCAACAACTATCTTCTTCATATACTCTACTTTTAATCTTCTTAATAAACACTTTCTTCCGCCAACGTTTCCCTTCATCGACAAATTAATCAAACCCACGTTTCAAATATGACTCACCTACTTCTTTCTAAGTCATTCTTCCACAAATCTTTATTTCCTCGCCCAACAATTCCAAAACAAGTTTATTTCGTACATTATTCTCACCTAAAGTGCAGCATCGTTCTATAGTACCATGTTTCCATTTTTCATTTTTTTCTGGTATTTTGTTTTTCACTGCCTTTAGTTGTTGTGTACGATGCATATGATTTTTAAAACTCCTTTCTGAATCCATAGGCCAATTCTACTTTACCCCTAAACCATTTCTGTTTTTACTTCTTCGCACTTGTTACTGTCTTTTTTTCTCTTGCATTTCCTGTTTATTGATTCCTGAAATATCTATGCAACTTTGCTCCTGTTTCATGCTGAACATTTATGTCTCTTTCTTTTGATCCATAATTTCTTCTGTGATCCAATATTATAGGCCAGTTATCTTGTTACTTTACCAGCTTTCGCTATCTCTTCCTCCAGTGCTTTCCATATTTCTTCTGTTGAATTCCTTTCAGAGTTAGTTCTCAACCCACGTCTATAATCTCTGCAGATTTTTCTCGCAGGAGTATTTTTTTCTGTTTGTTCACTTCAAGTCTGTTTTCCCTGTATTTCTTCTTCATTCTCTTTAATTTCAGCATGCACTTCATAACTATGAGTTTATGCAGGTGCAAAATATATTTTACGTTCTAGAACCTGGCTGTTAGTTATAACAGAATTTATCTGATAGCGTATTTTTCACAAAATTCTAACAACTGGCTTCCTAGCTCATTTTTTTTCTTTTGGACCAAAGATTCCTACAGTATTTCCCTCTTTTCAATCTCCCACTATCTTAAACCAATCACCCATGATTATTAGATTTTTCTTCCCCGCAACATATTTAATTAATTTTTTATTCTATTATTTCTCTGTTTCGTCATCGGCATCTTGTGATGTTGGTATGTGCACTTGTTCAATCGTAGTTGGCTCAGGATTAGCTTCCGTCCGCATCAAAAATAATCGTGTCAATAAACTCTTTATAATCCCTCACCCGTTTCCCTGCTATTGTTTCTTACAAATCCCGCAACAGCAATTCCGCTTATAGAATGTGTGCTAGTTATTAAATATTCCACACACCATAAATCCTGTGCATGCTACCACTTAATCTCTCTAATCCCAAAAGCAACTAACTCAATTCACTCCATCTCCCTCTTTAAATTTTCTAATCTACCTTCTCTTATTCAGATATCCAGACTGATGACTCCTCCATGAGCAATATCCACCCGGAAATCCAATTTGGGGGAAGCACAGGTTATCATATGCCAGGAACAGGCTATTATAATTTTTCAAAAAGCCTTAAACTCTATCATTAGGAAAATTAATTAATAATTACTATAAATTAACATCGTCAGAAACTTAAGTCCTTATATTATTTATTTATTTGTTTTCCTTTCAGGAAAAGTTTTTATGGAAACTGTTAAATTATTTAATTAGAATGGTTTTGTAAAACTAATAACGAAAGAATAGGTTTAGATTATAGACAGCGAATAATAAGTATAATAATAAGGTAACAAATCAATATATAGCACCAAACCAATGCGCGGCAAAGAGTGGTATCATCCGGTAAAACACGGAATTGGAATTTCATCACTAAAACAATCTGAACGCTTATACCTATTAGAATGGATTTTTGGTAACAGTCGTCTGAGTTTAATTTAACGTGTGCCAGTAAAAATTCTTTGTGCAAAATTGAAGTGTCTAAAGGTCAAAGCAGACAAAGATTGGAATATTCACTCCGACAGAAAATGACACTGTTGGAAATACGAGTTGTTTTACAAAATAGTAAATGTGCGCAAACGGTGGATTCTGTGTTTAATATTCGGATACGTTCACCTGCTTTAGTCACTTTCATACAGCGCTTAATCAATGGTCAGAGTAAATTTAGCTTGTCGTTCGCAGTAAGATGTTGATGAACTTCATTCGCAAGAACTGTGACGCCTTCCGGAAATTTAATTATCACCAGCCCAAGAGAAATTCAGCAACAGCTAACATAATTTCAGTTAGTTAGCCGGAATTTCTTCATGGCGAAGACTGAAACATTGCAGGTGTTCAAATTGCCATTATGACAAGGCTTTCCGTAATAATTTACAGAACTTCTCCGAGTGATTTTTTTTTATAAATAATGCGAAAAATGTTAATATGATGTGACTTCGTTGTGTTTGTTACACATAGGACTTGTAGAACGGCTAATGATGTCACTGAAAAAGACAATAATAATTAAGAAACTGAGGTTTATTGCGTTTATGGTTTAGCTACAGAAATTTATTTATTTGGAGTTTGGTACATTTAACAAGCTCGTTATAGTATAATTGAAAAATAAACATAAGAAAAAGAAGTTCACGAAAATATTTTACGGTACCAATTATTTGATCAGTTAACTTAAGAAATTCCTTGAAATATCCACTGTTTGTATCTCCAATCATCGAATGTCCAAACGGTTTGTTCATCTACAGAAAAATAAATTCATGCAGTACTGATTTGTCATCACTTCTATTACTGCTGCTACATCCGTGAAATATTTAAATACAAAACAACCAATAACGCCTTTGCAGGTAGTCTACTTTAAGGAGCACAATTTAAAATTTCATCCTTTGTGACCTACAGTGAAAATGTTCCCATAAGTTGTGTTAAGTATCGACATATTTATTCCAAATTTTATCGGTTATTAGAAAAGTTTTCCCTTCAACTTCAGGGTGAACATCTTGTTTATATTTTTATACTGTATTCGTACATAAGCAACCTGATTTCCAACCCTCCAGGGCTCACTCCGAGATTCCGTGCTTCTTCACCGACGATTCCAATTAGAATTTTGCTGCTGTCTCGTCTCTCACTTACTTTTTGCTCTTACTGAGCGCCTTGGGTGAGCGGTAACGAGCGTGGTGGGGGACCGGTAACACTCTAGCCTCGTATTTGGTAGGACGCTTGTTCGAATCCCTGTTCGGCCATCACGATTTCGGTTTCCCAAGGTTTCTCGCAATCACTCCAGGAAAATCGCAGGTTGGTTCCTTCAAAAGGCCATGGTCGAATTCCTTCTCGTTACTTCCCCACAGTCATAACCTGCCTCTAATGACGTCAACGGGATGTAAATTCCACAGATAAACGTGTGGATCTGTAAGAACTGGAAAGCCGGGCCTGACCTACCAGAGTGATTCCAGTCGGTTCGTGGTAACCAGCGTGATCTCAACCAAATGTTTCAGCGTAGTCCACAAATGTACGTGACTGGAGAAAAGTGGCACGAAGATGTGAGATTCTGATGCTTCCTGTTAAAAAGGTCTACACAGAGAAAGGCAATGCAGTCTATAGACTGTCCATACTACCCCTTTATTTATGGGGTTCCGTAGGCAAAATGATGGATACAGAAACCTTGTAATTTCATGACGTCCGTTATGAAATGCTCTGTCTACTCTCATCTCTTAATGAGATCTTTTTAATGAGAATATTTTGATTTTTGAGTTTAACTTATTTAATTATTTACTTTGAAAAAAAATATCCATGGGCGCCATTCCAAAAGAAGAAGATTAAAGGAACAGAGTTCTGCTTTACATTTGAATGTTAGAATGAAGAATTTATTTAAAACCATCGAATTTTCTTGTAGCATAAACTATTGAAACGTATTTAAATATAAAGTTTTACAAAATTGACATACATGATATTTAACGATGGATTCTGGAATTCTGTACCAGAAGGACTAACATTCGTATATCAATAATTCAACAAGCTCCATGGCTAGCTCACTGAAGTCAAATATATGTTGGGAGACGCAATTAACAATTTTCACTACTCTCAGGGTCGTACGGGGCTTTTAAATCACTATGGCAGCGAAAAATCAACACTTTTTCAGTCAGAAGGGATGGTACATTACCATGTGAAGTCCTCACTGGTGCTGCAGCATCCACACATACAAATAAAGATTTTTCGAAGCAAACAGCACTGCCCGGCACCTGCCACGTTCTGCCGCAATGTCCGCTCTCATGTAAGCATCAGCAGGCATGGAGGTAGACACCCCTACCCCCTCTCTTCCCTGAACGGACATTCTTCAAGGTCTTACTATTGTGTGTCTCCCGCCAATCGACAAGCCGGCACCAATCTAAAGGAGTCCTTTGTCACCGAATTTGATGGCTGTAACCATATTCACGAAATGCAGATCTTTGCATTTTTAATCGTCCCTTCTATTAAAACATATGGTGACTTTTTGAGATCACCACAGTTATTCCGTCTATACATAACAGACTTAAAATTCTGGCGCCTTTGCATCGATCACCATTATATTTCACAGGAAGATGTGTTCCAAGGGCTAAAAAATTGTTTAGTGGTTAGCGAAGAAAATGCTTTTTCAGAGTACCTACACAATAAAAGGAGAGGGATGGAAAAAAACGTGTTTCGTGTCGAGTGTGCTGTCATTATACAGGTATCACAAAATACAAATAACTTTCCTTTAATACTTTTTTATTGAGGTGTATATTTCGCGAGATTTTGGGTATCAAATATCATCTAATTTTCAGACCATAAACGAGATGTGTTAAAAAAATAAAGGGAATTTTTAGATTTCGAGGGTTATATTACTCCGATTGGAACCTTTTTTCGTCTTTGTATTGGCAAACATGTCTTAAAGTATCTTTACAGTTTGAGCTAACTTGGATGTTTAGTCTCTTGTCAGCTGTTAAAAGGATAACAAGTTTATATATTCATTTCTATTAATTACAGATAAGAGAATTTGCATCAAATTTTGCTGTAAAAATGGAATTAAGTGCAACAAAGTTTTATTGCTTTTTTATTGATTTTGGTTATGTTGGCATATCAATTGGCTCATGCTATGAAAATTTTCATCTGTTTTAGGTATGAAACATGTTGTAGCAAAATTTGTTCCGTAAGTGATGAGTTTCGAACAAAAACAGCGGAGAATGCAAGTTGCTCAGGAATCGTTAAATGAGTGCAACAACGATGTAGAACTATTGAAATGTGTCATAACAGATGGCGAAACATCGGTTTATGGGTATTCTATCAAAACTAAGGCTCAATCGTCCCAGTGGAGGTATTCTTGATCGACAAAAAAAAAATTAAAAAAATGACAAGTTCGATCAAATGTGACGGTTATGCTCGCTCCGTTCTTCTATTATAATGCCGTAGTGGACTATGAGTTCTTTCCACTAAGTCAAACGATCAATACTACCTTCAAGTTTAACGCCGTGAAGCAGTCCGAAGTAGACGCTCGGATTTGTGGTAGAAAAATCATGGCTTTTGCATCACGATAGTGCACCTACTCTCACATCGTTGCTTGTTCGTAAATTTGAATTTTTGGCATAAAACAACACTGTAATGTAGCCCCAGCCTTCATATTCACCAGAGTAGTGTTGCCCAAATGCAAGAACAAGACGAGACTTGGCCAGTATTGGTCTTGGTCTTGCATCAATACACCTGGTCTTGGTCTTGGTCTTGGTCTTGCATTTTTGCAAGACCAAGACCAAGACTGCAAGACCAAGACCGATTTTGGGCAATACTACACCAGAGATAGCACCGTGTGACTTTTTACTGTTACCAAAAATAAATATAAAGTCCTTTTACGAGCGTAGATGAGATTAAAAGCACATCGCTGAAAGAGCTCAAAGCTATCCCAAAGATCGAATTCAGAAGTGTTTTGGGGATTAGAAGAGGCGCTGCCATTAGTGTATAATATCTAATGCGGACTATTTTGAAAGGGATAACATCAATAAGGAGCAATAAATAAAAATCTTATTTTAGACAAAAACGGAAATCACAGTTAATTTTTGAACACACCTCGTATTTGATGATGGTACTTAATATGGGATATCAACGAAACTTGTTGCGGTAATATACGGTGAGGAATATGTTAGATTTTCACAATGTTAATTTTGCGGTGCATTTGTATGGTGGCATTGTTATTGCACTACTACTAAAGTGTGACAAAAGTCCTTGAGGGAAAAAGATCAGTAATTAGATAGATACTGACGAAATTGAAAAGCTTCTGTTATGAAACATTTAATCTTTAATAGAACTTGTTGTTGATTTTGGATGACATTTCAGATAATTCAAGAGTTTATTTAGTTTTTATCTTATTTTTTGTACGAATCGATCACATGTTTTGGAACAAGAATTGTTCATTATCATTTATGTATTATCACCACCTTATGCATTGAGAAACTCCTATATTGCACTATGTGTTGTATGTATGAAAGCTTCAGCGCATGCACATTATGTAGTCTAAAAGCTACAGTTTATGTACCTGCACGTAAAATCTTTGGCAAAAAAATTGACTGCCGGTGCCTGAGACTAAGTCCCTTATTCCGCACAGTGTGGCAACATTGCGAGTATCCAATTCAGCGCCTTCTGTTATTCATTTCCTTAAGTCAATGCCTGGAACAAAGCAGGAAGATTCCGTCCGCCCACTGACCATTTTTATTGGAAGGGTACTTCATAAATCTTTCCCCACATTTCAGTAAAAGGCTACTGACCGATCCCGAGACAAGTAGCGCATTTTCCTGTCCCTGGATTGACTGTAATATTCGGCAAGATATTTCCGACCAGACCTCAATCGGACGAAATTCGGTTCCAGCTATACTTTTCTTAAATTCAGATCGTGAAACATATCGTTAAAGTTAAAATTAACAAGATTGCAATAAAGCACAGTAAAAATGAGGTTCAGTTATAGATTTTATTCCAAATGATTAGCGTAAAACTATAACGATATTTATTTATACGTATATTGATGTGGCTAATTAATTGCAATAATGCAACACATAATGAGGTGTGTGGTACGAGAAGTGATTGTAAATGTTCAAACATCAAGAATTTTTAGTCCTACAAAACTATATAAACGATTATAAAGAGATTATTTCGGATAATTGTCTAATGTCAGTTGAATGTAACTGACTTCCAAGGCAGGATAGGGTTGTTTACACACTGCACGAGCCGTTTGCTTGTGGCTAACGGTCTAGTCTTGTAAACGCCCGGTCCTTGGTTCCAATCCAAGCATTCGAATTATTTTATTTTTTTTGCATTTATTTTAATTAATTCGAACCTACAAATGGCTTTGCGTAAAATATAACATCGACTCTTACCTGTTTGCGTCAGAAAATAATATACTTAAGGAAAGACTCATAACTGAGTGTTTGTTAGTAAACTGCGCATGTAACTATGAAAAATTTCACAGAGGTAACACTGAAAAAAATCTTCTCGGGCTTCAACATCGTCTGTTCAGAAGTGTGGTATGCATTCGTTCCATACGCGCTACAGAGAGGTTTGATATTTAACCCAGGACTTTCGTGCACCATCTGATAAATACTAATAATGCACCGCCACCGAAACATGTCCCAGTTCTAAAAAGTTCTTCAACCACCGGAACTCAAATCATGTGAGGCCGTATCTGACGCCGCACATCATCACGGAGCTATATTGGCTATAGAAGTCTAGCATTTAAAAATCAACCTTTCACCTCCGTCACATGCTGTTTGGTGCCGACGCGTAAGTTCCAATTGCGGTAGCTGACTCAATCTCATACCATTGCGGTGCAAGAAAATCTTCTTATATCTATGACCTTAGTAGTATATGAATTTAAAAGCGGAATAGAATATAAAGCATCCGGCACCTTTAATTTCTTTAATTTATTGCTGCTAAAAATAGAAAAAAGGGAGACGGGTTGAGAATGAGAAAGAGAGGAAGAAAAAATAAATTTGAATTGCGTTTCTGATTTCAGAGATTGTTTTGGAAACTCACCCAGGGTCCGGCGAATATGACTTTCGCAAAAGCGAAGTACATAGTAAGCTGGAGAATGGAGGTAATGATGATGATGACGAAGTATGCATTAAAAATTTTAAGTCGTTCTGTCACAGAGTTTCCATAATGAAACTAATGGATTCTGCAAATTTTTAAACAGAAAATCTAATTACCACTCACGAAATAAAAGGTTTGTGAATAGAGAGCGCTGTTGAATTTAAACATTACCACATATGAACCTACGGAAGATGGTATTAGTAGTGTAACGAGTGAATTCGCTCAAAATTTGAGAATCTAAAGTATTTGCAGAAAGAGAAAATATGCAGCATTCATTTAATACCAGGAATTGAACCAAAAAGAAATTGGGGACTCTGTGATATCCGACCCACTGAAATTTGATAAATGTTATGGTCGATTTGTGTATATCTTGACGAGACAAATCAAATTAAACATTTTTTTTTTTTTTTATATCTTACTTAGTTCTCGAGATATTATATGTCAAATTTGAGGTGGTAAGGTTGGAAAGCGGCCTGGAAAAAATGTCACCAACGCCATTTTTGATGATGAATTTTCTTTAATTCGACGATATAAATCGGAAGTAAAGAATATCATCTTTTGATACCTCTTTTATTTTTCGAGATATCGTATCTTAAAATTAAGTTGGTTAAGTAGACATGCTGCATGGACCAGAGAAAAATCACCTAAATCACGAAGAACTTCACGGTGATCACGCACAATAGGCGTTTTGTTTTCTTCCTAGCTGTGGCGGTTAGTTTGAAGTATTAAATTCATCAAATTGTAGTGGCTCGGATATCATAGTATTGCCAAGAAAATGTTTTACGGAAGTTTTAAAAGGAGCAAATGTAAAGATAATGTGTATGAAATTCTTTACCGAAAGTCTCTTCAAAATTCAAATTTATAGATATGAATTCGTTTTTTACTTTATGCATCGGAGAATTATTTAACTCAAGCTGGAATAATAGTCTGTTGATGTTCAAGGATGAATTTAATAAACATTGCCGCATGGCAGCTACTTACCATTATGTGATCTCTTTCTTGTACCAAACACAAAGATGGACGAAGAACTAGGATATCACCAAAGAGCACGGGAACAAACAGAAGATCCTCGACTAACAGAAGGTCACGACCGAATCGTATCGTCTGAGCAGAGACAGTGAGGCGTATCCACGGATACGACGGTCTCTGTCAAAACGTAATTGTTATTACATAGCAACAAGTACCGTGTGTACAGTAAGTGAGGCTATAGGGTTGACGTGTTCGGTGATGTGCAGAATATTAGTTACAGATCATGTTGGCAACTAACTGTAGTGTTACAAAACGTAATTTTTGGTACGTAAACTTCGTTTGGGGACATCCATAAATTACGTGAGATGTTTTTCCTGATTTTCGCCCCCCCCCCCCTGTAGTGAGATCTGTTCCGTGAGACCCCCCCCCCCCCCCTACAGATCGTCTTTGCAATTTTTTGAGACCCTTTTTTTCTTAGCTCTACAGTCCTGCCCAATTTTAAAAAATCTCACGTGAGATTTGCGTTGACCCCCCTCCCCCTTGGTGAGATCTGGTGAGATTTCGCCGGACCACGCCCCTATTTCACCTCACGTGATTTATGGATACCCCCTTTCTGAGGCAACAGACAACATCAAAGGTGTTCGGTGCAACACATTCAGTGCGGAAGCAACTACGGACATTACGATATTTTTGGTATAAAAATATAATAAATTCAGAGAAAAAAATAAGGCGCAAATATTTTAAATTTTGAATTATTGATTTCCGATATTTAAGGCAGAAGTCTAATAGTACAGTTTGAAATTTTTGGATTCAGTAATAACTTTCTACCTGATTATAAAGAACAGTTATAAAATCGTAAGGGTAACAGACAATTCGAAATCAAAAGTACATATGTGAGATTACGTCGAATTAATAAGTGATATGCCTCTTCTGAAATTTTATTCAAACTGCTGTCATTATTTGTAATTCCGACAGAGCTTATACCTCGGCGGCAATTTTAATCCTTACCTTATTCATGGGTTTTGGTCATTTTTATCCTTAAATTCTTTAATAATTTTATGTATGATATTAGTATCATCTGCCGATAGTTTCTCTCCTTTTTTACTCCCGTACCTACGAATTAAACATTTCCCACCCAATTATACCTGAAACATTACTAACTCTTCCACATATTACTCCCAATTCTTCATCCAATAACCATCCAGAATATATCACCAACGTTTACCTTAAACATAGTCATCACTCTCTTTATGTACAAACAGGAACTCCGAATAATAAGACAACATTCAGCCATGTGGATGCAGTAGTAAAACCGTTTACTATTCATTTCTAGAGACACTTTCTTTTACTTCAAATGTTAACATATAGCGATTCCCTGACACCGTCACATAATTTCTCTGCAGTACTTTCAAGCCAAATTTGTTTTATATTTATTTGTTTCTAGGTAAGACCATTACACCAGCCCTCCTACTACATTTTATATATTACACTTGACTGGAACATTTTACTTGTTGAGTATCTTTAAAATCTAACATATTACATATTTTACATTATTTACATATAATTTACATATTTACATATGATTTACACATAATTTACATATTTAAACATTATTTACATATTATTTACGTGTCGTTCATATCTAATATATTACATATTGACTTAAGTAAATTTTTCATATTACTTATATTACACAATGTTTTGGTATGTTTTGTCCTTTTGCTATCGCGTAAGAAGTTTATCAGAGCTCTGTATATCTTCGGTTGACCCAACGCAAGGAGGGTAGGAATCGTTGTTGGGAGAGGTACCTGTAGCGCTAATAGCTTAGTTAGAAGATTTTTGCTATGGGTCACGTATTTACTGCATCCTAGGAATATGTGATTTAAATCTGCCTCGTCTTTCTTGTCTGCGTCGCACAGTGGTGATTCCGTGACTCCCACTCTATGGAGATGGCTGGGGATAGCGCAATGTCCTAGTCTCATCCGAATTATTGATGTTAGGAATTGTCTTTCGTGTGGAAGTCTTTGTAACAAACTTGTTTTGAGACTGATGGTTGAATAGCCACGTAGTGTTTTCCTTTGTGTTGTGCTGGTTTTGTCCAAAATTCTTGAAAATCCTATATCATTTTTTGTTTCACCCTGGGGAGGAAGTCTGTATATGGCAAAGGCAGGGCTAATAGTGTGCCTTCCGCGGCTCCACGTTTGGCGAGTGAGTCTACTAATTCCTTATAAGTAATGCCAGAATGACCTTTTACCCACATCAATCTGATATCTTGTTCTTGAGTTGAAACTGTCATCTCTATAATGTCCATGATGTATCTGTTACTGCTGAGGTTCCACTGAGGGTATTGGAGTCGCTGAAGGGTACTCTTGGAGTCCATTAGGATAAGTATTTTCTTGAAGTTTTGTCCTAATCCGTACTGGATGGCTTCCTTGATGGCTAGAATTTCGGCCGTGCAGTTTGAGGCTTCACGTGGTAGTGAGAAGAATACTCCGTGGTTGTTGGCATTATGTTCTGTTTTGGATTCATCTGTGTAGATATGGTTGAATTATCCCCAAACTGTTGATAATAGCAGTGAAGCAGATTTCTGGTTGAGTTGCGGTGGTAGGACGTAAGTTTGCAGTGTTGGTACAGCGCATTCGTAGGATTTTGCGAACATTGGTAGAACAAGCCCTTTCGTTACTAGCGGCGCTGCGGATCTGAGTTTATAATAACTGTAAAACAAGAGCGGAAATCGTGAGGGGCGTTTTTCTCCGAATGGTCCCATGCTACTGCTTAGTGTTCGGTAGCAGGAGATGATGTGTAAAGGAGAGTCGTTGGAGTAAATATTTATCTGCAAGATATTGTCGGCGGATCTCAAGTGGCGATTCCGTAGTTTCTATGAGGAGAGCATTCGTGGGAGAATTTTTCATGGCTCCTACACAGGTGCGGAGAGCGCGGTATTGTAGCTGGTCCATTTTCCGTAGCTGTTGTTGCGGATCGTTTCCATAAACAATGCTTCCATATTCTATGCGTGATCTTACCAGCGATCTATATAGTAGGAGACAGGTTGCGGGATCTGCTCCCCACCAGGTGTGCGCTACTGCGCAAAGTATGTTCAGAGCGTTGCTCGTTCTGGCTGTTATATGGTCCACATGTGCAATCCAGGAGAGTTTGCTGTCAAAAATTACACCAAGGAACTTAACAGTTGCGCGTACTGGAAAAATGCATTTTCCCAGATATATATGATCGAGCGGGTGTGGGTTCCGTTTGCGAGTAAAGACCACTACTGATGATTTCTGGGGGATAAGTTCAGCCCGAGCTCATGTAACCAGTTCGTTAATTTTACCACTGCCTCCGTGATCCACTTGCTTATCATTCAAAAACCCGTGGAGTAGACATATATACAAACTCCATCAGCATATTTCAGGGTCTTGATCTGTGGTACCAGTATTGTTTCAAGTTCTCTGGTGTATATGATATATAATAAAGGGCTGAGTATAGAGCCCTGCGGTATACCTCGGTTTACCGTTGTAACGACTCCCTTTGGCTTGTGCTCCGGGCCGACCTGCGAACGGGTGGATAGCCAAAGTTATGCGGGAGAGTTCTGGGCTCACTTACTTGCGGCGATTTCGCCGGGCCCAGCCGGAAATGCGGTGAAGCCTAGCGATTGGTCGCGTCTTCCTCTTCTTCTGCCTGGGCGAACTGCGGCCTGGTTCGAGCCCACCTACGCTGGAGTTTAACAGGTTGTGGGGAGCTCCTCGCGAATTAACACAGAGACGTTGGAATAACTGGTTTATTCGCATAGGTTGTTGTACATGGGCGATAGCGGGCCAAGAAGCACCGTCCACTCGGCTATACCGTAAGATGGTTAAACTACCGGGGGAGGGCACTGGCTTGTAGGCAGGGGCGACCGGCAGCCGATGTGTCTCCGGCCGTCCCGTGCGATCGAATACACGAGACCGATTGCCTGGCAGTAACACCGATCGTGGCGTCAGCCACCTGGCTCGGCACTTTGTCGGTCGGAGATCCGGCCGGCCTAGCAAATTCCTCAGGCCGTTGCCCGGACTCAATACCGACTTCGGCACATTCCAAACACGCGCCGCGGCCAGGTAGTACTTTGGCAAAGTTGTAATTAAATGATGTTTAAAAATGACCTTTACACCGTGAAAGGTACACATAATGAGTCATTCTTCGTACGAACATATATCGTGCGTTGATGGAGGGAGCCGTGTATGCCTTGCAGTAGAGGTGTCGGGAGGTCCAAATTTTGTAGTTTTCTCATAAGTACAGTAAGCTGTATATTATCATATGCACCTGAAATATCCTGAAATAATCCTAGTAGTTATCTGTGATTTTTAATTGAGCATTCGATATCTGTAGTTAGTATAGTAAGCTGACTATAGAGCTGCGAGATTTCCGAAAGCCAAACTGTGATATTGGTAGTTGTTTGGAGTGTTCCAGCCACCATTCAATGCGGTTTTGCCAAAGGCGTTCTGCTGTTTTGTATACTCATGATAGTAACACAATTGGACGGTATGATAGTGGCTCCGTGGGGTCCTTTCCTGGTTTCAGAATTGGGACGAAGACGTGCGTTGTCCATGATTCCGCGAGTTTGCCTGCTGACCACAGTTGTTATATCATCTGTAGAAGGTGGATTCTTGCTCTTGCTGCCAATGTCGTAGCATGGCGTAGTCTATGTTGCCGTTTCCCGGGGCTGTGTCTCTGCATGTTCACTCTGTCTTGTTCACACAGAAAAAAGGGTCTTGAAATATGTTTTGATCGCTGGCTTGATCTACTGGCCTGATCATCATCTGAAGTGGGGGTAATGTGACTGATGGCGGCGCGATTACCCTGGCGATGTCTTCCGCTTCATAGGTGATTGGTGATGAGGGAGCAGGATTTTTCTTCATTTTTCGGATCATTGACCATACTTCACTTAATGAGGTGTCCTTGGTTATATTCGAGCAACAAACTCTCCAACTGTTACGTTTCTGCTGTTTAAGAAAACGTTTTACTTCTGCGTAGGTTTTCTTGTATTCCCTGTAAGACTCCCAAGTAGATTGTTGTTTGAATTTTTTGAATGCTAATCATCTTCTGGCAATATTTTTAAATGATTCTAGAGTCCACCATGGAGTAGGCGGTGCTGGCTTCGTCCCATATGTGCGGCGTTCGGGGATCGTTAATGTTGCTGCGTAATCGATTAATGAGATGAAGGAGTTATAGTTTTCTAATGGTGAGGCGTTCTGAGTACACGTGTGGAGTAGTGAGTCTATGATTTGTGCGTATCGACACCAATATGCTTTGCGTATGTTCCATTTACTTTTAGGGCAGGTTACTGGTTGTCTTACTGGGGCAAGACAAGAGATGATAATGGCAAAGTGATCCGACCCCAAAGGATAGGGGACAGTGTGCCACTGGAAATCTGCTGATATAGATGGAGAAGTTAGGGTTAAGTCCATCGCTGTGGGTCTGAATCCTGGCCTTGGTATTAATGTAGGAGAACTGCCATTGAGGAGGATCAGGTTATATTCATCCAATAGTTCTTTTACTGCTTTGCCCGGTTGATCCTCATATTCGCATCCCCAAGATCTGATATGGGCGTTAAAGTCACCGCAGAGGATGTACGGTTGTTCTAGCTGTTTGAATAAGTGGTGCCATTCCTGCGGATTAGAACGTGGTGGCCGGTAGATAGAGATGATCGTGAGATCATAATTGGGTAGTACGACCTGGACTGCGATGGCTTGAAAGTGATGAATGTTAGTTAAATCTAAGTCGATCGCTCAAAAATCTAAAATTGTTTTGATCATTAGTGCTACTCCACCATATCCGTTTGTACGGTCCTCTTGGAGGACGATGTATCCCCGGAAGAACTCTGCTTTATGAAACCAGGTTTCACTGAGGGCCGCAACTGAAATCTTTTGCGCTTCTAGTTCTTGTTGTAGTGTTACTTTGTTCGCTGTGGCTGATCGGACGTTCCACTGTGAAATCTTAAAATCCGCCATTTGTTGTAAGTATGATTATCAAAAGCTGGTAGTCGATCGGTGGCTTATTTACTTGTTCCCTACTAAGCTGATAAGAAGACGGCGGAGCGGATCGAGGTGGAGAGTATCAGCTGGAGATGTTTGGAATTCATGTGTTATCTGCAAAATCATTTTCAATATTTGCTCTATAAGCACTGCACTTTCTGCTGAAGGAGCCTTCTCCCTGTCCTGGAATAGCGGCGGGGGTAAGGGTTCTGTGCGATGGGTGATATAGGTAAATACTATGGTATAAATATTCTCTGATGGTCAGGAGGATAACGGAACGTTTGTGATTTTGGGGCTGCTATCCTTTGCTTGTTACGGCCCATGGCAGGCTTTGGGTTGGTGGTGTATCACTTGATTTTGATATATGGGGATAACAGGGTTGTTTTGGAATGCATTTGTTGAGACTGCATTGGGAAGCAACGTTGTAGTTGGAGGGATCGAGGGGAATATGTCTGTCGACAGTGCTGTTGTCGTGCTGATAGGGACGGGAATTCCGTGTGACCACCTACGGTACTTGGGGTGTAGTAGAGGCTGCTTGAGCATAGCCACGAAATTGATGTTCTGTGCTGGAAAAAGTAACGTTTGTTCTGCACGCGTTGGCTAGTTTTGCTTCCCGGTGTTTGAGATATACTGGGCAATTCCTGTCTGTGACATAATGTTGGCCAAGACAGAGGGCGCAGCATACAGTTGAGAAATTATTACAGTTGACCGCCAAGTGGCGGCCAACACATCTACTGTACTGTGGCTCACGAGATTTACATTGGTCTTGACGGTGGCCTATCTGTAAACAAACAGCACACTGGATAACTGGGGAAACGTATGGTTCCACAGCACATCTGGTTCCGAGTATCGTTACATGGATCGGAAGGCTTTGAGATCGGAAGGATACCAAACAAACTGGTATGGGTATTAAACGATCTTGATTCGACTGGCTCCTTTTGGTAAAGCGTTTAATACGCACCACTGGGACAAGGGCAACTATTTCTTGTACAAGTTCTTCTTCACTCAGGGAAGTGTCCACATTCCTTATGATTCCCTGTTTGTGGATCAAGAAGTTTAGAATGTATGCTACTATGATTTTTTATTTAAAGATTTCTGATTGTACTATTGAACTGGCGACAGCTGCAGTTCTAGTTTCAATTCTAAGACGATTTTTCCCCAGGGAAATGATGTTTATAATGTCCCTTTCTTGAGTTTGTTATGCTGGAATATTAATTTGCCGATAGCCATTGGATGTAAGTTGCCGACATTCCTAACCAGTCTCTCTACGAAAATGTTGTATTGTGAGTGTCCTTTTTAACATTAAGGCTTTTTTTATGGAAAAATATGATATTTTAGTTAATGTAATATTTTCGGGAGTTAGGCACGGAACAGACGAGGCTTCGCTGATGCAAATTCAGCGTAAGGTTGTTTGTTCCTCTACATAATCCTTACATGCTGATAGAAGGAGTCCCCTTCAAGTGGATCGAACTGGAATCAATGACGTCAAATACGAGGTGGCGTGTGGCCACGGAACAGTTTATTCGCGCTCAGTTCATCAGGAGCAGTTTAGTAGACAGGATGGGTTAACTATTAGCTAAGCCGATTCTCGTCAGCCTACTCTAGCCAGCAATACATTCCGCTAAGTTCAGTCTGCCATTCTATTAGTCAACTTCAGTAGCCATCATTCATAGACGCGAGTCGGAAATAGCCTTGCAGTAGCGTGCCAACGATAGTAACATGTACACTCTTTGGCAAAAAAATTGACTGTGGTCGCCTGAGATTAAGTTCATTATTCCGCACAATGTGGCATCATTACGGGTATCCAATTCAGCGCCATCGGTTACTCATTTCCTTAAGCCAGTGCGTGGAACAAAGCAGGAAGACTCCGCCGGACTGAGTGTAGTGGGTGAACGGTTAACGTTCTGGCTTCGCATTTGGGAGGATGCCGGTTCGATGACTCCGCCCGCCCACTGACCATCCTTATTGGCAGGGTAGTTCATCAATCTTTCCCCACATTTCAGTAAAAGGCTACTGACCGATCCCCAGACAAGTAACGCATTTTCCTATCCCTGGATTGACTGTAATATTCGGCAAGATATCGCCGACCAGACCTCAATCGGACGAAATTCGTTTCCAGCTATGCTTTTCTTAAATTCAGATCGTGAAACATATCGTTAAATTTGTAATTAACAAGATTGCAATAAAGCGCAGTAAAAATGAGGTTCAGTTATACATTTTATTCAAAATGATTAGTGTAAAACTGTAACGATATTTATTTATACGTATATTGATGTGGCTAATTAATTGCAATAATGCAACACATAATGAGGTGTGGGGGCCGAGAAGTGGGTGTAAATGTTCAAAGATGCAGAATTTTTAGTTCTACAAAACTATAGAAACGATTATAAATAGATTATTTCGGATAATTGTCTAATGCCAGTTGAACGTAACTGACTTCCGAGGCAAGATAGGGTTGTTTACACACTGCCCGAGCCGTCTGTTAGCACGAGCTCCGTTTGCTTGTGGCTAAAGTTCTAGTCTTGTAAACGCGCGGTTCTCGGTTCGAATTTAGGGATTCCAAATATTTTTTTGCATTTATTTAAAACAAGTCGAACCTTATGAGTAAAATATAACATCGACTCTTACCTGTTTGCGTCAGGAAATAACATACTTAAGGTAAGACTCATAACTGAGTGTTTGTTAGTAAACAGCACACGTAACTATGAAAGCTTTTACAGAGGTAACACTGAAAGAAATCTTCTCGGGCTTCAAAATCGTCGAAATCGCGTCGTCTGGTTACGTTAGGTGGACTATAACGAGTTCGCACCATCGTCAAGGAGAAGAAAAACTAAATAATATTACTATACCAATTTCTTATTATAAGTCTGGATTTACGATTCGTCGACTTCTAAGTCATTAAAGGTGGGAAGGGAATGGAGACAAGGAATGGGAAAGAATTCGGATGATGGGTTTTCGAAGAAATGATCCCTCCATTGAGAAGAATTGACATGGAGAAACGAAAGAAAATCAAAATCTGGATAGCCAGATGGGGATTCAAACCTGCTCCCTCCCGAATGCGGAGCCATAGCGTTAAAGCTCAGCCATTAGATTCATTTTTTCAATATTTTTTGTATTTGGTCTATGATGCCATCCATAAAATCATTTAAAAAATTATTTAAAACAAAGTTAAAAATCGTAAATTAAAATATATGTGCAGAAGTGAGTTTATCTGATGAGAGAGGGGATATCAAAACAATCTCGGAAATCAGAAACGGAATTCAAATTTTATTTCTCTCTCACTCCGTCTACTTTTCGCCCCACTCTCACTTTCTTAATTTTTTTTTATTTTGCTTGGGCTTTACGCCTCGTCGGCGGCAAGGTCATTAGAGGCGGGATCGGATTGGGGCAACAAACGGGCAGGAAATTGACCATGGCCTTTTGAAGGAAGCATCCGGGCATTCGCCTGGAGTGATTTGGGAATCCATGGAAAATTCAGATCTTATAGTTTTACGCTAATCATTTTGATATCTTGAGCATGGCAGCATCAACAGCAACGGTATTTCTTCAATTGTATAATGCAGTAAGCTTCCGCCCAGATTAGACGCTGGCTCTGTGATGCACGCTGGCTGCCGGATGGTTAGCCAGATAATATATTTTAATGTTTGACTCTAGTACAAAAGTGTACTATATTATTGAGAAGTGTTTTTAGTTTTATGTAATATATTTTAACTAGTTCTGAAGAAGACTCCCTTAAGGCGGGTCGAAACCGGTCAATAAATTCATTGAATATTTGCAACAGGTTTGGCTGTGTTTCATTATACAATTTAATCATTTTGAATGAAATGTGTAAATGAACCTCATTTTTACTGCGCTTTATTGTAATCTTGTTAATTACAGTTTTAAAGATATGTTTCACGATCTGAATTTAAGAAAAGTATAGCTGGAAACGAATTTCGTCCGATTGAGGTCTGCTCGGCGATATCTTGCCGAATATTACAGTCAATCCAGGGATAGGAAAATGCGTTACTTGTCTGGGGATCGGTCAGTAGCCTTTTACTGAAATGTGGGGAAACATTGATGAACTACCCTGCCAATAAGGATGGTCAGTGGGCGGGCGAAGTCATCGAACCGGCGTCCTCCCGAATGCGAAGCCAGAACGTTAACCGTTCACCCACTACACTCAGTCCGGCGGAGTCTTCCTGCTTTGTTCCACGCACTGGCTTAAGGAAATGAGTAACCGATGGCGCTGAATTGGATACCCGCAATGATGCCACATTGTGCGGAGTAACGGACTTAGTCTTAGGCGCCCACAGTCAATTATTTTGCCAAAGAGTGTACTGTTCGGAATGTTTGGCTTTATGGTTCAATATATACCTCGAAGAGATGCCCAGCTCTTAAAGATTAATCTTTGGTTCACAGAACAGCTGCAAAAATTGTAACCTACGGATGATCGAATAGAGAGGTTTGAGATCCAACCATTTAAGTGTTTACCAGGACCATAAAAACTAATAAACCAAATGAGAGTAGTAATAACTAAACAATACAATGAAGGCGCAGACAAGAAAATGAAGGAAGCGAAGTTTAGGCGCATTTTATCTCGCTACCACATCCGAGAAATGTTATTGTATCATTTGCTGCAAACAAATAGGCTGTTGAGATTACGCTACGGCTTACGGACAGTAAGTAACATGGTTCAACTAGAATGTATCAGCAATAATAAAGATAACTGATGATGAATGAAAAGAATATCGCAATGTTAAGTGCAGGTTGATCAAATGATCTTCCGTAAAACAGAAGATTGTGTAGTGGAAAGGAACCAAAAACGGACTCCCATTTGGTTTTTACGTGTCTCGTCTATGATGTAAGTTAAGTTTACTTTAATTTTAATGGGATAAGTTTTTTGATATGTTTTCCAATAGTCTGCTTGACAGAAGTTAGAAAATACCTGATCATTATATTCAAACCCATAATTTAGTAAACAGTTTCAATAACAATCTCTGAGGAAAAGATAGTCAAAGTAAGATACGTATTAAGAATATATACAAAATTACCAGAAAATTCCATTAACAATAATATAAAAGAGTGTTATTTTAACAATTTTACCATGTAGTTTAAACAATGTATATTAGTTGATATTCATAATATTTCATAATTTACCGTTCAAGATAAAAGTTGTAAGTTACTACGCTAAAAAGTTCATCCACTACCGAAAAAAGTTCCCCTTTTTTTCACCAAGGTGTTTGCTTTTGTCCATCCGAAGCAGCATTCAAAATCACTGTATCAAATTGACGAAATGTTTCTATGAATATTGGGTTTCCGACATAAGTAACGCCGAGGGGTCCTATGTAGGACGTCCTTTACTTGGCAGTGATGACAAAGTGATACACAGTGATATTTGTCAATTTGTCAAACACGCTGATATGAACAGGTTGTTACTTCCTCCCTTTGGGAACCTATGAAAAAGCTGTTTAATGCATCAAAAAAAATCACAATTTCTTTTGATATCTGCATGTCCAGATATATTCTGCCAGAATGCAGCACCATCCAAAAGAAATAAGGTGGGGGTCCGACTTAGGGATCCGGGTCTGGTTTGGTTGCTTTTTCCTACTATCCTGAAAAGAATATACATTTTTTTGTGATGGTATAATAACGGTCCTGTAGTCAGTTGTTCAGAACCTTCATGTATTTAAACTCAAAAATAGAAAGTGCTTGAGATTCCCTTCGTGTGTTACTGACAAACTTGTTAAGTCGATATCATAAATCCACCGCATAAATGTCATTGGTTACCATTATACCATCAAGTAGTTAATATTGCTATGAGTTATTTCATCTATAAAACGAAATGTATGTATGTATGTATTTTTATTTATTTATTTATATGGCTTTCGGCCACAGCCAATTTCTTTGCGTTTTATTACATTTCATTACTTTATAGTTCTATTTACATAGTTTAACAATTTACATTTCATTTCCTTTACAGTTTTAAAAATACATAATTTACATTAAATCACAGTTCTATACAGCAACAGTTTAAATTTTATGATCTTTTACATTTCCATTGTTTTACAGTTCTATATCTATCTGTTTACTTCTTGGTGTTATACTATGAGTCGACATGTAATCATTAACTTTACTATATTTCTTATCTGCGCCGTAGAGTGTTTATTATACAATTTGTGGGATATCTTAATTCTATTTGGGACAATATATAGCACTGGTGCCCTTAATCGTTCACTATGGCCTCAAATTCTAGTATTATGACTGGCTGATATGTGTGAGGATATATCTGTTCAAGTCGTGTACGATTGTAAATGTACTAACTTTGTTCCCGTCGTTTCCTGTTGGATTTTCTACTTTGTCTAAAATCTATAATTGGATATTTCCCTCCTTAAAGAAGGTTATTATGATTTTGAGTATTTCGTATTTATTTGAGGCGAGCTGGATGGAAACGTTGGTTGGGAGAGGAATGTTACATTTTGCAAGTTCTTTGAGCATTCTGTCCTGAATGTAGGCGTATTTCTTGCATTGAGAAGAGAAGATGGTTTATATGCCCCTACTGCCTGATCAATGCAGTCGCATGGTGGGTTGCTTCTCAATTCTATCCGCTTTAAGTGGCTGGGAAAGTTGCCATGATGAAATCTGCTTCTGATGATAGTTGGTTAAGTGGCGTCTGTTTACTTTCCAGTTGTGGAACCACGGTTTGGAAGGGATGACTGGTTTGATGCGGCCGTAAAAAGCACCTTTCTGTTTCATCGAGTTGTTCCATCCTGACTGCCATATTTTCTTCGCTCCCTGTTTAATCTCATGCAGGAATGCGGATGGAGGGAGTGTTAGCTCTATTCTTTGTCCGTTTGAGATGGCTTCTTTGGCAAGTACTATCTACATATTCGTTGTATTTGATCCCTTTGTGTGAGGGTACCCAAATTAACCTTGTTTTGATCCCTAGGTTGTTGCTGAGGTGTATTTCGTGAAGTATTTCTATTAGCAAGGGTGCCATCTTATAGTTCCACTTGGGCTTCTGAAATGCTCCTTGATGAGCGCTCAAAGAGTAGGCTATTCTAACCACATCTTTTGGTCCCCTGGTACGGCCATATCTTACTGCTTCTAATATTGCTTCCGCTTCTGCTAAATATATTGGAGTTTGCGGTGGTAAAGAATGTAATGTTTGGTGCTGTGTTTTGGGGCAATATATTGCGCTGCCTACTCGAATCCCCGGAATTGTTTTTGGATCCGTCTGTGTCCGTTTGTGTCCGAGTTGTCTAGCAGGGCCCTCAGGGAATAGTTGGCGTTGCTTCCCGTCGTGTGCTCCAAGCACTGTACTCGTATCTCTAGAAATCGGAGATGGTAGGGGGCTTGGAATATCGGGTGTATGGGGAACTTCGTTATGTTGATTCCCCTTTCCTCCTACTTGTTGTACATGTTAAGTAGGGAGGTGTTTTTCAGGGCACCTGTGTGTTTATGTTCATGTGCGTCCAGTATTTAAGATTATTTGACCGTTCCTTCAGTGGGTGTGTAGTTATGTTCAGTTTTTCCACTATGAATTTCTCTGAGAGTTGTATTCTTCTTATGAAGAGAGGCATTTCGACAGCTTCTACTAGTAGTGAGTTGGTTGGTGGGGATCTTAGTGCTCCTAAGTATGTTCTAAGGCAGCGACACTGCAAAGAGACCAGTTTTTGCAATGCGTCTTTGGTGCCGTTGCTGTAGAAGATGCTGCCGTAATCTATTAAGGAACTGATAATTGATTTGTATAGAAGTAGAAGTGCGTTAGGATGGGATACCCATCTTGATCCCGCCACTGCTCTTAAGATGTTAAGTCGCTTGTCCGATTAGGCTATTATATGACGGATATGTTCTCTCCACGTAAGTCGGGAGTCTAGTATCATACCCAGAATAACACTGAGAATGAGTGGGGTCCTAATAGTATCCTGGGTAATTCGGGAATTTTCCGTTTGGAAAATATCACCACTGATGATTTGTCGTTCGGAATGTCTAGTCCATTATGGAATGTCCACTTAACGAACGCCCATATCGCTTCGTTCAAGTGTTCGAAGACATTGTTGAGCATATCAGCGGTTCCCAACCTATGGGTCACGACCCACTGGTGTGTCGCGGCGGGTGTTTTGGTGGCTCGCGGAACAATCGACGTTTTTGCCCCAAAAATATATCTTTTATTTCATCTATTTAAAAAATCGTATAACTCGATATTTTACAAGTGCAGTAATCATGAAAGCTATTAGCTTAAATTAAAACTTTGTGAGAAAAATAAAGTTTTCTTATACAATCAGCCGGTATTATGCAATAACCACGTTGTGAGATATAGCAGCGGCAGTAATCGCGCAATCCTTATGGCAACCCCTGAACACCTTCTCTCCCGCCCCGCTCATTAGGGAGCGTGCATAAACCACGTAGCTCCATTTTGGCCTCCTGTGAACCCTCCCCCCCCCCCCACGTAGTCCTGCGTGGGTTTTGCCTCTACCCCCCCCCCCCCCACGTAGTACGTAGCTTTTTTTTCCTTTTGATTCCAGAAGACATTTTGTACTTTTTTCTCTTGTCAGGTTATTGTAAATTACATACGGAGATAATTAACTGAGGGAAATAAATATCCACATGCTGTTGTGAGTTCTATTCCTCATTTTAACTGTGAAAAATGTTATGAAAGGAAAGCTACGTGGCCTGGCTTGGAACCCCGCCCCCCTCCCACACTCCCCCCTTCCCCTCCCCCCCCTCTCCCCACATAGCCTATCGTAGCCTTCCAGCCAACCCCCCTCCCCCCTGGACCGAGTCACGTAGTTTGTGCACGCTCCCAAAGGGTCATCCACTGTTTGCGAACGGCCTCCTGAGTGGAGGATGAAGGAGCGGGTTTGGTTTAAAGCACCCGCTAGTTCTTGGCAATAAAGATGGATGGATCAGAAATGATCAGCAGCTTGGGAATTCGAAAGGCAATGAAAGATCCTGAGGGAATCCAGGGGCCATGTAATCCTCTGAATTTCGTATGGAATGATGACTTCTTCCTGGGGGAAATAATCCGGAGATAAAACAGTCCACCAATCGGATTTACTAACGGAGACTGCTCAGCGAGGAGTCAGCAGGATTAATGAAAACATTATTGAAGTCGGAACATGTAATTTTAGAATTCTGATTAGGGCTAGAAGGAACGAATTCCATTACATGTTGTTGGGATTAGTGAAGTTAAAGGTAAGGACGTGCGGGATTTATGTTCTGTAGAATATGTTCTAACAAGCACACAAGTTGGCGGTGGGATTACTGATGTGGGATTTATAATGGACAAGAGATTATGAAAACGAGTGAGGTATTACTAACCGTTCATGCATAGAATTATTTGGATTAAAGTACAATAGAAGCTAAACATGTATCAACCACGTTAATATAAGCGTATTTTCAAACATCAGAAGATGTTGATGATGAAATAGAGAAAATATATATCGGAAATGAACACTCAATTTGTAATGAGAAAGGGATGGCAAATTCAATGATCATGGGAGATTAGAATGTTGTAATCCGAAAAGGACCGCGTACTTTAATGAATTTCGGTCTGGAAGAAAGAAATGAGCGAAGAAATACGCCGTTTTAAAATCTTTCAAAAAATGAAAACTGTTTATAGCAAACATGTTATTTAAGCTATAAAGTATTATGTAAGAATCACACGGAAATAATATATACATCTAAACGACTAGAGAATACAGGTAGACATCAGCTAAGTTATATCTTAGCAAAGCAGAGGTTCAGAAAGCAATTCCAGTACTGTAATGCATTTCCCGTGGTTAACAATAATCTCATTATAATGATGCGCACCCTGAAATTAGGAGAACAAAGAAGCACCACAAGCAAAACAGACTTGTAGTTAACAGACTCACATGAAAAACATTCGTAAATATGGATCTAAGAAATATGTGTGAAACAAATTCCACTGAAGAAGTAAATTATTGAAGGTGGTAAAGAAACGTCGAGAATAAGGAAAAAAGCTAGCCGTAAACCTAGGATCACAATTTTTTTTTTTTTTGTAGTTAATGGCTAAAATGCTCAAAGTTAAGCAGAAAATAAAGCGTTACACATAGTTTAGAAATGAGATAAAGAGGAAATGCAAGAAAGCTAAGGATAAATGGCTGCCCAAAACGCATGATAAAATAAATAATGAAATTGGTGAAGATGAAGTAGGTACAGGTTATAGGAGGATCAAACAGAATTTGGGGGAAAAATATAGAAAACGTGTATTAAAGTATAATATGCTGATGCTTAAGCTAAACTTAGAATAAAGAGTTAACCTATATGACACATAAGACCTCACAAACAGTACGCTGTAAAAAGATGAAAATGTTGGATGGTATTGATAATGTAAAAGATCCTGTTTTAAGCATAGAATCTGACTGAGCTTGAAATGATCTGAACTCGAATAAGATAGCAGGAAATTATAAGATTCCTCAAGAACTTCTGAAATCTCTAGGAGAAGAAAGAACCAAATATTATTCAAACTGATGTCTTAGTATTAAGAAGGAGGGGATATTTAAAATCATCGTGACTCCCTCCAAGACAAGAATGTGAAAACTGTCACATACAGAGCGACATGATTCAAATTGTTACCAGGATAATTTAAAGTAGAATATGAAGTGAAAGATATATTAGATCTGTTTGGGTTTAATAAAACCATGATAAAATTAAATTAGAAGGATAGATCAATAACATTTATGCCATTAGTCTACTTAGAGAAAGTTTTTCATAATATTTGAGGGGACAACATGTTCAAAATTTTGAAAAATTCAAGTATCGATATAGAAACAGTAATTTATAAACTACATAGGAATCAGGTGGTTATAAGAAAGGTAGCAGAACAAGAGATACGTGTATCATTTGAAAAGGGAAACTCAGAATGGGGTATAGTTAAATGTGGTGTGCCTCAGGGCTCAATTCTTGGCCCTCTGCTGTTCTTAATCTATATAAATGACCTCCCACATATATTAGGTGATAATGAACACATGGTGCTCTTTGCAGATGATACCAGCATATCGTTGAAAGACCCATCAGCACAAAACCTCGAAAACAGAGCAAATGATGTTATAAAGAAAATTAACAGGTGGTTTAATGCCAACAAACTAATACTTAATGTAGTAAAGACACAGTTACTTCAGTTTGTTACAAAAAAATAAAACAAAGGACAGCTATAATGTGATATCAGAAGGAAAAGCAATCAATGAAAGTAATTTCACAAAATTCCTGGGTGTATGTATAGATAACAAATTGAACTGGAAACAGCATATTCAACAACTTCTTAAAAAACTGAATTCTGCAACATTTTCACTTAGGGTAATATCTAGAATAGCTAATATAGAAACCAGAAAGTTAATATATTTTGCATATTTTCATTCGCTGCTCACTTATGGCATCTCATTCTGGGGAAACTCGTCACAAGCACAGACGGTATTTAAATTACAAAAACGTGCTATGAGAACAATTTGTGGAGCAACCCCACAGACGTCGTGCAGAAATCTATTTAAAAACCTGGGTATACTAACAATGCCAGCACAGTATGTAAACTCTGTACTATCATTTGTAGTGGAAAATCCTGAACACTTCAATATTAATGCTGACATACATAGCCATAATACTAGGAATAAATATAATATCCACAAGGATTACAAATCACTGTCAATTGTACAGAAAGGGTTAACATTTACTGGAGCTTCCTTATTCAATGTCTTACCAACAGAAATTAAATGTTATCTACAAAAACCCAACTACTTTAAGTCCAAACTGAAAGAGTTTCTGCTTCAGAGTCCATTTTACTCTGTGGAAGAATTTTCTTCTTGGAATTTGGTAACTAAGAATGACTGATAAAATAGTATATATGGTGTATGGAAGGGAAAGGTGACAAAGTTGTCCACAATTACTAAAATGATATATGGTTTTTCTTTCTGTTGAAACTTTTGACAAATGAAGTAATTACACTGTTGACAAAATTTCACTCATATATAGTAACTAACATGGGATAGCATGCACTCAAAAACTGCTGTAAAAAATTATGATACTAACAGGTTTTTAAGTAATTGACTGCTTATGAGTTGTGGTAACTGGTTGGTAAGAAAATAACTGGTTGGTAAGAAAATAACTGGTTGGTAAGAAAATAACTGGTTGTTAGATGCTGGTAACAAGTTTATACATTGTTCCACATAATAAGTATTAACTAACTCGGGATTGTATTTGTAGATTACAGGAAATATTGGTTATACTACTGGGTCGTAACTAACTTCTTGTCAATACATAATGTTATCAATTGTATAGTAATATTGACATTACTAATAAGTGTATGTACTTTTCCACATCCCCGAGATTATTCTCACATGGGATCAAAGTGAACATATCTATCTATCTATCTACAAAGATTGCAGTTCATCTCAACTAATATTAAACTTTTGTGTAGAATAAGTAATCAAGGCAGTAAAGGAAAAATTGGATGTGGCTTAAAATTTTGATAAGAAACAGACAGTATGCTTATGCTGTGGTATGTTGATATTAGTAGACAGAAGTGAAGGTACTGAAACAGTATAAATGGTATGAAAAAATATTGTGAAAAAAATTTGGTAAAAATATAAACCAAGTGAAGACAAAGAACATATAATGTAAGAAATTATAGTAACAGCGGACTAAATATAAAAGTATTATGAGATGTAGTAGGGAAAGTAAGAGAAATTTTTTATTCATGAAACAAAATTACAACTTAAGCCAATCTCAAAATAAGAGAGTAAAAGTTATACAAATCTTCTTAAAAAAAAAAAAAAAAAAAAAAAAAAAAAAAAAAAAAAAAAAAAAAAAATTACCACGAAATTAACTATCTAACACTGTGTAAATAAGGAGCAAAACAAGTAATGGAGGTGAAAGAATTAAAATTTAAGCATTTTAAGATGATACAAATTAAACGAACAAATAAAGTAAAAAATGAACATGTTTTGGAATTTATGGGTGAGGAAAGAAGATTGGAAGCTTCTCCCCGAAAAAAAGAGAGACAATGATGAGTGACATTAGAACACACGTGAGATTAGTTGATTTGTTAGTAAATAAAAGTCGAGGAGAGGAACTGCAGAGTGTGGTATGACATAGAGCCACATTCACGTGCGGTTTGTGGCCAACACAACAAGGCACACATTAAGGTCGGCCCACACTTGACCGACACCGGGGCGCAGCGCACCCGAGACGTGACACGGCCGAGTGTCGGCTCGCCCCCCTCGCGTCCACACTTGACCGTAGCTCGGCCGCGTGACGGACGTGTTCTTATAGTCAGTCTCCTGTAGTGGTTGTTTAAGATCATGTTCAAAAATTTTAATAACAGCGAGTTGGGGATCATAGCACTCGCGCTACAGGAGGAGCATGAGGAGTGGTTACTAAGCAGAAAGAAAAGAAAGTGGATCCATGACGCCTGGAAGTCAAGACGTGTAGAAGGAGAATTTTTTCACTTTGTTACCTCATTTGATGGACGATGAGATAAAATTTTATGAGTATTTTAGGATGTCACAGTTAAGTTTTCACACTTTTAATGAAACTGGAAGTGAATTTGAGGCAGAAGGACACTTTTTTGAGACCATCAATAACTCCAAAACAACGATTGGCCGTATGTTTGAGGTGAGTTAATTTATTGAACACGTCTTGTGTCTTGTTGTGTCTTGTTGTGTCTTGTTGTTTCTTGCCCCCGCCTACGTGGAAGGTCTTCAGAGGCAGCATTTGATGTGCGAGAACAGATTAAATATTTTCTGAATTCCCCTGAGGGAAGCGTGGACTGGCAAGCTGAAACTGTACTGGCAATTTGAAAATGTTAAGATTAAAAATAATAAATGTATGCAAATTGAGTGTAATAAATTGTACTGTATTATTAAACTAATTTATTTACGAAATCCTCATCACATTTTGAAATAGAACTAACATTGGTTTACTGCTGTTTATGGAAGAAAAAATGTATTTCGTACGATAAAAAATTAAAATTTTAAGTAAATCAAGGAGAACACAATTTGTGTTCTCTGTATAACTTGAATACTGTTTTTTTAATATATATTTTTTCATTTGATTTTTTCTCTAACATGCTCAACGATAATAACTTTAATCTAGAAGTTACAGATAATTTTTTTCAAATTCTATGATTAGTGTATTATCCACAGATTTTTGACTTACCTTTTGCTTCCAGCGTGGTTGAAATGTTTTCCCAGATTTTATCTTTATAATCCAGATTTCTGTATTTCTCTTTAGTTTGGTCATACAGTACCGGATAT